>JAUKNM010000042.1:740000-1000000 GCA_030765045.1 Tenodera sinensis
TCTCTGAGCAGTGCTATGGGGGAGTTCCGTCTTGTTTTACTTGCCAGGTGAACTGACTAATTTAAGCAAGGCGGTATAGGATATATACTCCTTAAGCCCTATTTTTCGAAGGGTTTTAATAAAGTTCATCTCTTGATCGTCCAATTTGGTAATACTGGAACAAACCTACACCAGTTTTCTAAACTGAAAACTGTAACTTTGAAACGAACAATGAGAAAAATTCTTCCCGAACTTAAATTGGATTATGAAAATTATGTAGATATGGAAGATAACTGTAATTCATTTTTTCCATTACTTGACAAAAGGTAAGGTTTTCGAAAATGTTAATGAAAAAAATTTGAGTGAGAGGGTATAAGTGACGAGACTGCCAAAAGTTACACCAGAAGTCCACGATGCCTATTTCAAGTATCCGCACGTGTTTCTTAGAATTTTTGTCAGGCTACACTGATCGTCGATCTATTTACACCGATGGGTGAAAGAGCACCAACGGTATTGGATGTGCTTATGTTTAGGGAACCGAACCTTATACATTCGGTTTTCCAAATAGCACTTACATTTTTACTGCAGAGCTTTATGCAATTTATCGAGCCGTTTTGTATGTTCGCCGTCGTAAATTAGGTGACTGCCTGATTTTGAGCGATTCCCTTAGTGCACTGCAGAGCCTTTGTCAGTTGTATTGTACAACGTATACAGGATGCCCTCCATGTTTTACACGCTTCTAGCGTTGACGTGGTGTGTGCATGGATTCCTGGTCACATAGGTTTGCCGGGGAATGAAATGGCAGATTTGGCAGCAAAGACGGCAACTACAGAACCCAGTATTACCATCTCACGTGTTACTTCGGAAGACTTTAGGCTTGAGGTGCGGAGAGCTGTGCTGTCGTCCTGGCACGACGAGTGGTCAGCTCTCCGCGGTAATAAGCTTAGAGAAGTGAAAGAACTTCCGATAAACTGGGTAACTTCCTGTCGCACATCTCGTCTCGAGGAGGTTAGGCTGGCTCGATTAAGAATAGGGCACTGCAATTTTTCGCATGGTTACCTATTTAAAAGGGACCCTGCCCCTCTATGTCCGCTGTGTGACAACCTTTTGTCGGTTCGCCACGTTCTGCTGGAGTGTTCCTCTCTAGCGCACCTTCGGGATTCTCTGCAGCTGCCTGCCAGACTTGCAGAGGTCCTAGCGGACGACAAAATTGCGGTTGATAGAGTTTTTAAGTTTTTAGCAGATTGTAATATCAATTTGTGGATTTAAAATTTTAGATTATTGTTTATGCCTTTTGACCTATTTATTATATTGTTTTGTATCCGGTTTTATTGCCGCTGGTTTTACGTTTATGTGTATTTTTTCTTTGATACTAGTAATTTATTTTTGATTCAAGTTTATATCTGGCTATTGCCATGAATTCTATAAGGGCGCTAATGACCTAGAAGTTGAGCGCCCTTAAACACATAAATCATCATCAACTGCCAAAGGTGCAGTTGACGTCACTAAGGAGGATCGAGAGAAATATGGAGAAAGTGAAAATGAAGGGGGAGGAATAAAATATTCTGTACATACAAGCTTTTCAATGTAGAGAGACTTTAATATATATTTAGGTCAAGCAGACGTTTGTTGCTGTGATATTATTGGAAAATCAGTATTGCAATCAGGAAACAAGTGAACAGAACCAAGAAAGTATTGATTACTACTTCGGAGCCTACTTATGTAAGAAAACATGTAAGCAACAAAAGTAATTCTACTTTTGCACACTTAATTGTAAGTGAACTTTAATATTACGTATGAACTAATGACACAAGTACCCTTTCATTTGCTCTGGGTACTTAAATAAATACATATTAAATTAATTACCCATCCCTTATGTAACACTTACAGCCCCTAGGACTTACAAGCCAGTGCCTAGTGCCTAGAGTCAGACACCTGTCGGGGAGCAGACGAACCAATGGACAGGACAGAGGGAAGACATGGAAGCGGGTGATCAGCCCAGTACCACGTATGACAGTGATGAAGAGGAAGATATGAAATGCAGGCGAAATGGATGATTGGAAAGGTGATGATGGAGCAATTGGTGGAATGAGTGGCGGGCGGAAACCGGAGAACCCGCAGAAAACCCGCCCTGTCCATATACTATTTCCTACATGCAAAAGGCTCAACTTTCACATCATCCGGCTTTGCCATTATCAGAGCATATATTTCCTAACATAGTCCATTATACCAGGTTGAGTCAGCTGCCCCTTATTCTCGAGTTTTATGCAATACGCATTTTATACTCAAACTTGAAAACATCAACCCCATTACTAGGTTCTACCCGCGTATTTAACATGGATGTTAAACACTCGATGAAATTAGTACCAATATAGATGTTATCACATCACCTTTTAATATATTCGTAATTAGACAGCTGACGTTCACGTCTGCAGGTGTTCACTGGAACCAGTGAATACTATATGCTAAACGGGATGATTACCGCACTTGTTACTAGGTAGCTCAGCTGGAACGAGCGCTAAACTCCGAAGCAATCTGGCTGCTGTGAAAGTGGTTCGAATCACCTGCATGTATCATTTTTTTTTTTTTTTTTTTTTTTTTTTTTTTTTTTTTTTTTTTTTTAATACCGTGTAATACTCACAGTTCACAATTATTGTTCTGAAAACATATTATTTTCATTTTGAATTGCTTTTAAATAACCCCAGAGGAAGAGGTCAACGGGTGTCGGATCAGGTGATCTGGCACGCCAGGAGACTGGTCCTTGTCTTCCTATCCAATGAAGAGGATGTGCACCATTCAAATGATTGCAGACGATCCTCGACCGATGTGGAGGAGCGCCATCGTGTTGAAACCACATCGCCATTCACTCCTGCAGTGGCACATTCTCTAATAATAAGGGGAGCTCATTATGGAGGAATTCCAGGTAGCGTGCTCCTGTTAGATTCCCCTCGAAGAATAATGGTTCAACAAGGTGGTATCCCAAGATTCCACAACAGACATTCACACCCCACTGCTCTTGGAATGCTGCTTCCCTTACCCAATGAGAATTATCAACACTCCAATAGTGCATATTGTGGCGATTTACAGTTCAATTGTTGTGGAATCTTGATTCGTCAGAAAACAGTATCCTGGATGCGAATCCCACATCATTTCCTACTCGCTCCAGGAACCATTCACAAAAGGTTACTCGAGCTTCGAAATCTCTCCCGTGAAGTGCTTGGTGCAGGTGCAAACGATAAGGATGGAACTTATTAGTGCTCAATATTCGCACTACAGAAGATTGGCTGATGTTCACTTCCTGAGCAACTGCCCGTGTACTAGTATGGGGATTGTTCTGGATGGCGTTCAAAACTGCTTCTGCATTAACACCCGAAGTTACGGTGCGTGTCTCACAGGAGGCATTCTCGCGAGTGACGCTGTTACACGCAGACGCCTTTCAAGGTGTTTGCTGTTGGTTGTCGTCTATTCGGATATCTATCCCGATCTAGATGCTGAGCCGCTGGTGTACTTGTTCTTGTTTCTCCGTAGATCAGAAGCATATCTACGTACTCATCTGTCGAATACATAACGATAGACTGGCACAGAATGTGCGACAGAATACGTGTGGAGAACGCAGGGGTCGGCATTCACAACACAATACATCATGCCAGTCCAATGGCGCAGAAGTCATTATATGTGTTCAATTACAAGATGCAGACAACCAAAAACGATTTAAATTATAGTGTCCTAAACCCTCAGGGACCTTATAATTAGATTATTGTGAATTCGGTTTCCAAGTTTTGATGAACATAAAAACATAAATAAATAAATAATAAAAAAAAATATTTACAACACTGAGACTGGAACCTGTGTCATTGGGGGTTAAGCACAGAGGACCCGTCACAATGCTATTCAGGTATTTCGAAACTTGACTAAAAACGCGTACCGCGTAGGACTTCCATGCATGGCGCTATGCCATTGCCACCTCGCAAGTTTCCATGCTTGATTTAGCCTTTTAAGACAGTTTTAATAATTTACTGGGCGTTTTAATATTATTACTTAAATGGCAAAAGCTGTTATGCATATTAATTGAGATGCACGAGGCGTAGTTCACGCAAAAATGAAAATAAACTGTTATTTAATAATATGTCCGTTTTGACTGTACGGGTCCATGATGGATGAGGCGTGTCTCTAAATTTTTCGCAAGTTTTGGCAGCCAATCCCTGCTGTAAGTACAAGAATCCACCATTTTCTATTTAGCTGACGTAGTTAATGTACTCATATGATAGGTCCATTTTTTCCGAGGCGTTTACTGAATTACGTTCCTATGCATACTCTAATAAAAGGTTTGTAAAATCGGCCGGAAACCGGAATTCGCTCTCAGTAAACGAGTCCTATGTTTTTGAGGTGTAATTTAGCGAAGAGTACGTTTCGTCCCTGTTGCTCTCAATTTTGCGCATTCCTCTCTTTAAGAACGTCAAGCAATACATTTTAGTAAGCACAAAACTGGACTAAGGCGCACATGCCGTTAGATGGGTGGCCTAACTTCCAAAAAAATAAGGCGCGGCTGACTCACCTGGTATACTATAACTTAAAATAATTAATAGCAGGAAAGCATAAGACAAGCACCATTGGTAAGTTAGAATTGCAAACACAGACCAAAATTTATTTACGTTCACATATGAGCTATTATGTCAGAAATTTGGATACAGAGCTCGAAAATATCATTATGTGAATCCATGAGGGCTGGAAAGAAATAAGTGGCAACATATGTCTTGCGTGAACTGTTTATTGTACAATCATGATACTTCAACAGACCTTCAACGTAATCCTGTGCCACATGTTGCACCCGTTGTCAGGTAGGGGGAAGTCGGTGCCCTCTGTGTTGATGTCTCTATAGCTCGAAGTATAGTCTCTCTGATGCGGAAACATATCCCCCGCAGTGATTCTTTCATCTTAAGGCACAGATAAAAGTCACATGGGCTCATGTCCGCTGAAGGGGTCAGTGCTCTACAGCCTCCCACCCCCTTGGTGGAAACATGTACCGCACAGCTACTGCTTGTGACAACAGGTATTGTCCTGCGACACAATGGGTGGGTCCTTATGTTGGTCGTTTCCTGTGATGTGCTGGTCGAAGTTGATGTTCCATGCAGCAAAGACTTAATAAATTCAAAGACACTGTTTTTTAGCTAGTATCGACCTCCATCTGGTTTCTGGTGTGCACAATCACGTCCTGCTCGGAAAGTTGCAACCCAACGTGCCACAGTCCAACACGGCATAGTCCCATTTTCGATTGTTTCACATTGTCCAGAGTGATATACCCTGGCGTTTTCCCACGGATCACTTTGATTTTCGTCCATTCGAACTTGCTATATATCCTGTTTAGGGCAGTGTGATTTGACGACTTACATACAACACATGCCAGTCCTACCATTACAGCACCTACACTAACGCCGCCACCCGAGTTGTATACCCCCACCAATCTCTTGCACGTGTTGCCAACCGTAGCTCGAAAAAATCCTTGCGCGGAGATAAAACAGTGTTGCCACTTATTTCTTTCCAGCCTCGTATTGACTATAACTATCTTTAAATTACAATTGAATCTGGTAAGGATTCGTGTAAGAGAATAATACGTTCTTTTGGTATTAAGTTGGCCTCTATGTTGACACACTAGTAGAAAGAATAACAATATGGTGTGCTCGTATTCAAACGAAGAAGCACTTTGCTCATCTTCAAGTGAATTTTCTTGTAGCTTAACGTTTTGTATCGGGATGAACATGAAATCCGAGCTATTGTTTAAGAAGGAAGCAAATGTACAAATCCGGTTTAATTTATTTGTGCACCAATACATTATACCTACAGCAAGATGTTAATTCATTTAGCAGAATTTCCTTAAATCAGGAATAAACTTATTGGTTATGCCAAAATGTGTGAGCAATATCTTGAAAATATTTACACTGTATTATTGCGTTTTCTAAATAGTAAAAAAAAAAAAAAAAAAAAAAAAAAATTAAAATTCTTCCTTTTGCGACCTTGAAACATTTTGAGAAACTCATGTTTAAGCACAACACTTGAATTTGAAATACATTTAATGAAAGGTTATGCGCAATGCAACATTGTTCAAAAATACCCCATTAGGATACTATAAGGTAAACATTAAACCAGCTATAATTCTGTCTCAAACCGTCAATTACATGGCTATCACATATCACAATACCAACTTCATGCAACAAAAGAGAATCCTATTGATTCGTGTACACTTGTTTCATGTTAGCCTTCTAAAATAGAGATCCATTTAAAATTTAAGCGTCGCATTTGTGTTTCGTAATAACAACAGGTTACGCCGTGTTTTTCATTTTCCCCCAATATTCCTGTAAAGTACTTTTGTGTGACACAAATCTGCTGATCTAATGAAAAATGGGTTTAAGGCAGATGTTAACCTAAGATTCGCATTTCGCTGAAAATGAGAAATCTAAATAGTCCGCCTCTGTAGCATGGTGGTAGCATGTATACCTCATATACACGAGGGTTCGAGTTTGAAACTCATTACAATGAGTTAACAGGCTTTATTCTGAGGTTCCCCTTATCTTGAATGTCCGGTAACTTTAACTCTATGGACCTCAGACCCATTTGAACATCATTTCACTAATTTCGTTCACACATTGTCCGACATGATACAACGTTGGAGGACGTTAATATACCAGGTGGCCCATCTCATCCGACATTGGAATAAGTAGGTAACCCTTTGTATGCTAAAAGAGTTGCAGAATGCAACGGCACGATTCTTATGAAGCGGAACGGCAGTGGCGTGAGTGAACTTCGTTCTGCTTGTAAGAGACCATGAGTGATGTGAGATAGTTCCCAAGGCCTGAAATTTCGTAGGTAGTCTGTGATAGTAGACAATAACAGTCTTTGAATATTTTCCACTTTACTTACTGGGATGTTATTTTCCAGGGAATAAATTCACTCTTGTACGTGTTGCTATTGTCTAATAACTTTGCGCAGTACAGATTGTAAATCGCCGTAACAAAACTCATGCAAACATGAGGACACCTAATGTTTCATTAGCATTTCTTCGTTTATTATTACTGTTTTTCTTGCACCTTAATATTATTTCTAGTTACTGTTATTATTGCTATTGTTATTATCATATTATTACCCCTTCAATATTATTCTATACATATTAATTTGTTATTTTTTGTAATTATTATTACTATGAGTACTGTTGTTGCTATTATTATTATTATTATTATTATTATTATTATTATTATTATTATTATTATTATTATTATTATTATTATTATTATTATTATTATTATTATTATTATTATTATTATTATTATTATTATTATTATTATTATTATTTTTATTATTATTATTATTATTATTATTATTATTATTATTATTATATTATTATTATTATTATTATTATTATTATTATTATTATTATTATTATTATTATTATTATTATTATTATTATTATTATTATTATTATTATTATTATTATTATTATTATTATTATTATTATTATTATTATTATTAATTATATCATCATCATCATCATCATTAGTATCCCCAATACTGTTTCTATTAGGTCTATTATTTTTGTAGCTATTACTATTATCATCATAATCAGTATTGAGTAGGTCATGGTTCAATCTGGTCTTGAATTGAATGACCTGCTATTTTGATTCTTTTATTGACATATTCTCTACATAACAAGCCACATTTAGTAGATAATGGTAAGAGTTTAGATGATTGGCATATGTGACAATTATTTTATAAAATATATTTAAAGAAAATCGGGTGAAATGTGAATCCTACATAGTGACTATTTACTTTCCTTAGCAACATGTTTTATTATATTGTATAATATTGACTTTTGGATGTTTTATATTGTGCTTCATATTAAATAAGCAATTTTCAATTTACTTCTTGCAACAAAATCACATAAAACACATATTTCGTTACTTTTTTGTGTTAAACTTTTCACAGAAGGGAATTGTTGATACCCAACATGGAATATTCTCGTGTACAATGCAGCTATTGTGGCCAATTTTTCTTTGGAGATAGAGGCCTTGCTATACATCGCAGTAAATCTCATTGTAGTAAACATATTCCACAAAGTGCTTCACTACCAACAACTCTACAAGTTGATCTTTCTCCAGCCAATGGTCTAGACGGATCTAGCAAAACGAAGGATATCCTACAAGTAAAGTATCAACGTTGTGGTCAGTTTTTCCAAGGAAAAAACGGTTTTGCAATTCACATTAATCGTTCTCATCCCGACGTACATCGCTTGAAGATATTTCACAGGCATACTACTCAGGTAGTGACATTAATGAGACTGATGACAATAAAAACAAAAATGATAGCAAATCATCTACATCTACATCAAAACATAAGCAATTATTAACCGAATGAAAAACAAAAGTTTGATCAGGAATACGTTACCACTGAATATGACACACTTGTTAAGAATTTCGTCGCTTTCTTATTTCAATCCATAATCTATTGCCTGATCCTAAACATCCTGCAACAAAATTTTATGAAGCTCGAAAGGAAAATAAACTAAATAATACGGAACATCATTTTAATAAGTCTTGGAACCCTTAGAAAGTAGATAAACGTGAACGCTAAAAACGGCGATATAAGAATAATTATGACTTGACTCAGTATTTAGTTTATAATCAAAGGGGAAAAGCTATTCGACGAATATTACAAACTAATCTGAAGTCTGTAAAATAAATCACTTAGACATTTATGAATTATTTACTAATGTCTTCTCAAGTAAGAATAATTCTGAGAGAGACTATTGCCAGAAAAAAATAGATCTAGTAACAAGAGTAGAACTCGATGAAGCATTTTATGCTACAGTCTTAGTGGTGGGCATTGCTCAACCGTTCATCACATTGCGGTGGATACAGCGCCAGGGCCAAACCGAGTAGTTGTCAGAGCAATTAAAGATGAAACGTCTATAGAATGTTAGCAAAAATAGCCACCAGCATGTTACAAAAAGGAGAAGTTCCTAGCTTCTTTACAAAGCACGAATAACTTCACTTAATAAAGGTGGCGATGCAAAAAGTTTGAACAATTGGAGACCTTTTACTATCTGCTCGGTTGTACGTCGTGGTATTGAAATAGTGTTCGACAGTAGACTTTGTAATTATGTTAGCCTTAAGGTACATCAACGAGGTTTTTGATCTGCACCAGGCATGACATTAATACCTCAATTCTAAGTGGAATATTAACATCCTCAAAAGCCAAGAAATCAGATATGACACTTATCTTGCTTGACATTCGACGTGCATTCGATAATATTGGTCATATTCATCTGGCAAAAAACACTTCACACTGAAGGAATACCATCTAGTAACTTATCACAGGTTATTATTAGTCTACAATCAAGTAATATTGCTCAATTTGAAACTGAGAAATGGAGGACTAAACCTATAACAATCAGAAGAGGAGTTATGCAGGGTTCATTTCTCTCTTTCCATGCTTATACAATCTCGCTGTTAATCATATTCTGGGTAAGTTAAATGAATGAGTTAAACAGTGTGTCAAAAGCTTATACAGTTTCTATCACCTGAAGATCCCTCACTAACCATTATGAACTTTGCCGATGACACAGTGATTCTGAGTAATAATTCCGAAGTGGCATCCGAACTCGCTCGTCTAGCGATTAGACGGTTTCAAGAAATAAGACTGGACATAAACCCTCGTAAGTGCAGTGCTACATGTGTCGTTAAAGGAAGCTCATCCTTCAACAGCTTAACACCAACGAAAATTTTCAAAATTGGAACCATTTCACCAGGCGATCAAATTAAATGCCTAGGTGTCACATACAATGACTCGGCTATTTTTGACTTTAGTAAGGTTATGACAAACCTTCATAAAAAGTTGGATATATTATCACCCTCCCCTTTACTTTAAGCTGATCAAAAAGTAACAGTTCTAAATACCTCTATCTGCCCTAGCCTAATATATCCATTTCTTACATGTGAATTTAATAGAATCCCCACAAAATGCTTATGTGATGCCGATAAAATGCTTAAGTGTACTCTCAAGGAAATCGTACATCTACCTACCGATACACCTGACACTATGATCTATACTCATAAAAATGTAAAGGTGTTGGGTTCTTTAGAGATTCTTAGGAAGCCTACTTGCAATGTATTAATGCTTTTAATATTATTCTTAAATCCCAGAATGTATACGCTCTAAACACCCGAGACCCTCAAACCGAAATTATACAATGTTTAAAGTCTCTTGACATTAAGCAAGAGCCTCAAGAACAAATTTATCTGATGTAGCAAAAGTTCGCACACAAGTTAGACAGCGTGAATATAGCACTTAGTGTCAATTGCCACAAAAAGGAATTGGAGTACCTATCCCTTTATGAGGAATGCTCGCCCGCAAACTCCTGGGTCAGAGATCGTGAAGATCTATCTTGCAATGAGTGGTGTGAGGCTTTAAGAATGTGCAGTGCAATTTGTGCCGGGCCGATCTCAAGACAGCACCCTCTGAAGGCAATGCCACAGGCAGAAGGAATCTCTTGCCCATGTCCTGGGATCCTGCCCGCATGGTGAGTTGCTGCGGAACTCCCGCCACCATCGGGCTAGGTCTTTTATGTCTGAAGAATTAAGAAAAAAGGAATTTACTGTTTATGAGGAAGTACATGGTTTGGCCTCTAAGGCTAGTTATCAAAGAATATAGTTATTAAAGCCGATGAGTCTCGCCGCTATATATTGGATCCCACGATCAGATTCGAACATCACAAAGGCCATCCTGAAGAAGTTACTTTAGAAAAACCACAGATCTATAATCTCATTTTAAACTATTATAAAATTAAATATCGTCTTGCTGAGTTAGAAGTTATTGGCCTGATAGTCTTCATGTTAACAGCCTGAAAGAGATTGTCATTATAGTCAACAAGAGCTCTCTAAACATACTACGAAATCATTTATATGCACTAAACCATAATCATGTTATGTTATTTTGTGCCCATTTTCACGTCTTTCTCTCATAATGAAGCTCTTGTTTGATTTACCTTGTCCTTACGGTATCACGGAATTTCAGGAAGTTTTGTCTTCAGGTTTGGAGAATTAATAAAAAATAGTATCATAATTAGTAATTTTATTTTATTTAATTTTAGTATCATTATATTCAATATTATATTAAGATTAATATTTTTGTTGTTGTTATGGATGATTAGTATACTATTATTATCATCAAAAGCTAGTTTTATGGTGACCATTCATGGAATAGGTGTCCAAATGTTTACCGGCACAATGTTTCAACCAACTCCTTGTATCCATACCGATCTTTCTGAGAACTGCGGCTGTAACAGATGTAGGTACACCGTGGACAAAAAAAAAAAAAAAAAAAAAAAAGGCCACAATGCACACGAAAGAACTGTATAATGGTTTGCAGCTGATAGCACAATGGTTACCTTATGAATACTGAAAACAAACCGCAGAGTTACGGTGGTCGAGAGGTTAAGAAAACTACACTCCTAAGCTCCTAAGTTCAAATCCCGCGTATCTTGTTCTTTATGTTTGGTAATTTTATGACTGGATATGTAGAACAGAATATTGCTGTAATACGAGCATAAGTTAATTTAACATTAATATAACTTTGAAGTTATTGGCTTATCTATGTACTCGAAAACATAATTAATTATTCTATTAATACTCCTGGTAAATAAATAAGTTCATAATAGTAGTAATAATAATAATAGTAATAATAATAATAATAATAATAATAATAATAATAATAATAATAATAATAATAATAATAATAATAATAATAATAATAATAATAATAATAATAATAATAATAATAATAATAATAATAATAATAATAATAATAATAATAATAATAATTGCAATAATTCACTCACCCCACTGGGGCCCACTAAATAGCAATCATGCCATTGCGTTCTGCATCTCTTTTAACGCAAGAAACACTATCTACTTACCCCAATACAGGATGAAATGGGTCACCTGATATAAAGATAAGTAAATAATAATCAATATTTGTTTGTGTACGATACTGTCAATTATTAGTTATGCAGAAATTTCGTTCTGAAATAGTTGTTTAATATACAAATCAAGCTTTTAACATATTATTGTCGGTTTTAAGCATACTTAAGACCGCCAATCTGCGCCGGATTTGAACGTGCGATGGACAATTGTTAAGTGACTCCTGCAACCCAGGAGCTCAGTCGGTCTGTGTGACTCCGCGTGACCATATTGTTCCCATTCCCAAACGCAAGTTGAATGGCGAAGTGCACCAAGGTAGGCCTGCTTCCCAAAACTTCATCTTTACACACCCTCCATAACAAAACGCCACTCCTGCCCAACTCCACCTACACCTATCTGCGAAATCTGCTGCCAACGCTCATCTCCAGCATTGTTCGGCTGCCAAAATGGTTGTTGAATGTGGAGGCTCACTCACCTGGACAGTGTCGTGCAGGCTGTCCAGATCTCGCACTCCAATTTGTTTTGTATCCTTCAATGCATAAGTAATTTGAGATCAGGATTGACCATGCACACCACCGAGAAGGCGATTCTTGTGAGGAACAACGTGGTCTAACGATCCCGCCTCATCGAACCTTAGGAGCCACGGCTGTTTGTGTGAATTCGACAAAAAGGTGTCTGTTTACCACCCATTCCAAACGTAGTTCGTGCTTACCGATTATTTCTCTATCCCCACCCTGCTCTAAAACGTATGTTGAACCGCAACTTCACTGCCACGTATCCGCTTTGGCATTGTGGCCCCCGGATAGACGCAAGAGGCAAAGAAGTCATGCGCAGGATAAATGCGGACCTTTGTAAGCTTCCCACCATACACAGCGTCGAGGATTGGTATCCATTATCCATTATTTGCCATAACAGAGTGCTTCGCGTGCCATCTGTCACTAATATCAATTAACGTATTACACTCAAAACCGAACCATTTACTACCTGAAGTTAACACAATTACTAGCCATAGTCACTCAGTTAAAATTGTATAAGGTAATTGGATCTGTGCTAAAGGTTTGTGTCAACGTATCCATTTCCGCAATCTCCAGGATAACGACAGTGAAGGTCGTGGTCTGATACGTCACCTCCTTTCGCGAAACAAATGGTCCACAACCTAATTGTTCACAACCCAGCATACCTATATCCTGAAATCCTCGCAATCAAGCTCCATTTCCTGATCCACACATACTGGGTGGTGTGTAAAGTCTCTGGCTACGTGATCACAGGGTGTATGAGTGCCACGAAACAATTCCCATGGTCCTCAAAACGGCAACGTGTGTCAGATCACAAAACAGACTTTCCAACTGTCGACATAAGTCTATCTCGGCTCAAGCTCGGATACAAGGTAAGGCAAAATATTTGCAGATCAAATTTTAATGGACCCAGAAGTCATGAGGCGACCCTCTATATGATGCCTTCTCCGAATTCGTTTACCATAATATACGCCTATAATTTTGACACTCCTCTCATAAAGTGGATGGGCGCGAATCGCAGCATCTCATTTTCCTCACGATACCGCTATTTCTGGGACTTAAACTCCGAAACCTCATGGATGGGATCTAAACTATGGTGGGAATCACAGCTCAATTTGGGTGTAAAGCTTGACTAGGGTCTAACATTTCTGAAACACTTCCGCGAACTGTCGCCCTGTCTAGTCCTCATTATATCCCATGCTCAAGTCAGGTATAGCCATAACCTCCAATTTTCTGAGTCTACAGAACGTAGAATAGCAGTAAAAATATATTGGGTATAAGGAATAGCAGTATCTCTGTCAGCTATTCTGTATGTTGGTCTTTCCGTGTGGAATTACTTCACTCTTGCTTATGTGGAAAATGAAGTTAGACGCCAGGCCGCCAAATTTTACGAGAGGTTGTGATGTCATCGGAGCACCTTTTTCGAACTTTTGGGAACGTAAAACCCACATTACCTGGATTCCCTGGATGTCTTGTGGGCATTTCTGGTAACACGGAGCACCTCCAATCTAGGTCTCTTTGCCACGCTTCCAAGAGATACCCTTTCTTGACCATTGGGACTTTCCAGTCCCGTCTGTAAAAAAGGTCGCTAACAACACATTGGCAGCATTTTGTTAGCATCTGACCATCGGGATTTGTGCGTCCCACTTCTGTACATCCTTCAAATCTGTTGTAGTTTTGCTGTCAGATGACAGATGTCAGTGAAGTCCGGTTCCTTTTCACCTGGTTCATATATGGACGTGAACAAAAATGCTACCAATTCATTTGGTTTTCTTTGAGTTCTGTGAAGATATAATTACTTTTTATGACATGTGGCTTCAAGATCACATATTTTTGAACATGTATTTATATAATTACGCAATGTTATGAATGCTATAAAAGAACAATATTCAAATTTGTGTGCGGGACTTACAAGTCCCGATGGCGTTTAGTGCACTGTGGACTTTGGTTACATTGGCAGTACCTCATAGCAGACTAGCGTATGCTTTGCAAGCATTTCGTGTGTAGCACGCTTTTGTTCAATGCAATGCCAAGGAGACGGTTTGAGGAATTTCTCAGTAATTTACATGTAAATGATAACTTAGCTAGACCAAAGGACTACAAAGATAAATTATAAAAAATTCGTCCTCTCATATTGCTAATAAACAATTTGCTTCAACCTACAATGTAACTAGGTCCCTAAGCATTGAGGAATCAATGATTTTATTCAAAGGGCGCAGTACTCTCAAACAGTATAATCCTATGAAGCCCATCAAACGAGGGTACAAATTGTTGTGTTTAGCAGACCAAAAGGGGTTTATTTCAAAATTCTCAGTATATCAGGGCAATGATGAGTTAGTTGATGAAGGGTTAGCTGAATATGGTCTGGGAGAACGAGTTGTTTTACACTTTCTAAACCATTGTGTGGGAAAAGGATTCATTCTGTACTTTGATAATTATTTCACATCCATTGCTTTGCTTGAACGACTCAAAATAGAGAATGTCTTGGCCTGTGGTATGGTTCGTGCCAGTTGTAAAGAGCTATCTGTGTGCCTGACAACTCTTTGTCAAGGGGTAATTATGATTATCGCATATCAAATATTGGTATAAGTTTCTTCAAGTGGATGGACAATAAGTCTGTTTTGCTAGCATCCAACTATCATGACACAGAAAGAAACCTGATGGCACTAAAATTGAAGTAAAATATCGAACTATTGTGAAAGACTATAATGCAAATATGGGGGGAGTTGATAAAGCTGATCAATTGCGTGCCCTTTACTGTGTGAATAGGAAATCGAAGAAGTGATGGCACAGATTGTTTTGGGATAATTTATATTGCCTTTGTAAATGCATACATTATCAATAATCAACTATTTGAAAAAATGACTGTGTTAGAATTCAGAAGAGCTGTTGCTCAAGGACTGATTTCTAAAACAAAACTGCCAAGGAAAAGATCCTGCCCAAAATCCACAAGTCCCAAAGTGTCACAGCCTGAAAGAGGAAAGGGTACCTGCCTACTCTGTACCCGCTGATGTAAGATTGGGGAATAAGGGTCGTCACTGGCCAGTTTTTACATCAAGTCAGGGAAGGTGTCAGGTTTACAGCTTACAAAAGATAGAATCTTGGCCTTATTCTATTTGCATGATGTGTAATGTTCATCTATGCTGTAATGAGAAGAAAAACTGTTTTATAATGTATCATGATGTTGAGAAGGAAAGAAAGTGCCCAGTGTATAAAATTTGTGTAGAAGTTTTTTTTTTTTTTTTTTTTCAACATTAGCCAATAAAGAAATAAGATGGTAATCTGGTGTCTGTATTTCTTTAAATCTTAGATGTTCCCTTGGTATTCAAATACTGTAGTATGTATAATGGCTTTATAGTAACTTTTTATTCTGCCAGAAATGCTATGTAAATGTTTGTATGGTGAAACCAAGGCATGTTTAGTGCCCAATGGGACTTTCAAGTCCCGGGAATTTTTTTCATTAAGTATTAAATTTTTTCAACAAAATATTATATACTATATTTAAATTACTCCATACCAAAGTCAAATTTAAAAAAATATATACCAAAAAAGACTTACTTCTAGTAGTGGTCAAGAAAGGGTTATGTGGAAAATGAACTTAGATGCCAGGCCGCCAAATTTTACGAGAGGTTGTGATGTCATCGGAGCACCTTTTTCGAACTTTTGGGAACGTAAAACCCA
Organism: Tenodera sinensis; assembly: GCA_030765045.1. NCBI lineage: Eukaryota > Metazoa > Arthropoda > Insecta > Mantodea > Mantidae > Tenodera > Tenodera sinensis. The sequence continues at coordinate 756,142 of JAUKNM010000042.1, forward strand.
CATTACCTGGATTCCCTGGATGTGGGCATTTCTGGTAACACGGAGCAACTCCAATCTAGGTCTCTTTGCCACGCTTCCAAGAGATGCTTGAACATAACGTTTGCAATAGCATCCCGATAAATAGCAATATCTTTGAAAACATATTACATCAGCGGTACAGATGCGTTGTTGCACCCTGACTAGCACCTGTCATGGAGCGAGGTCACTATCTTCCTTCCCTTGCTTTTCTTCGTTCTCATCTGTCACCCCTGAATCTATCGCGGTTGCTTTCAGCTCCCATCATAAGCGCTTGAAATGCACCTTACCTCCCAGATCCGCCAAAGAATAGCATTATAAACAAATTTTCCTTGTACCCTCCAGCGTAATGATAATACTTCGTTGAAATCTGACAAAAGTCATATATAGCAATACAAATGCAATATAAAAATAAATATCAAATTTAAATCATTCCTGTTTTGTGTCCTTTGGCACGTTCAGACCTTGTTAGAGAGTGAGAGGAGATGTGGGTGGGCGCTCAACTACATGGTCACCAGCACCCCTAACAGTTCACGGCAAAAGCCAGATCTAAACTTCAATCAGAAATAAAATTACTAGTAAACACGAAAATAAATATACAGAAATATACAAAACAAAGTGGCAAAAGCCAGAATTAAAATAAAGTGATAAAGATGTCAAAAAAGCATGTAAAATATATAAAGTTTTAAATTCTCAAACTCATGTTACATTCCGCTAGAAACTTAAAAGCTCTATCAACTGCTGTTTTGTCGTGCCTCTAATAGCTCTAGGTACAAGTCTGGGAGGCAGCTGCAGAGAGTCTTGAATGTGCGCTAGAGAGGAACACTAGCAGCAGGTGACGACTGACAAATAGTTGTCGCAGAGTGGATAAAGAGGGGCGGGTCCCCATTTAAATAGATAACCATGCGAAAAATTGCAGTGGCCAATTCGCAAGCGAGCCAAGCTAACCTCCTCGGGACTAAACCTTTGTTTTCCAGCTACAATACCGATTTCTTCATGTAAAGTTTTTTTATTTCCCCCCGACATCGACAATAGCTTCTAACTTTCATTTCCAAGTCGGTGATGGAAACTCTCATGTAAATGTTGGAGCGGTCGTGCAGTTAAAAGGCAGGGAATAATTCTCCACCCCAATCTCTAGAAAGTTTAATCATGATATGTTAGTTTACTAGTGTACTAATCGTGGCAGAACACTTTCAAATGAATTCAACGTTTTCATACATCGTTGATTGCTTAATTTTTGTGTCACTGAATGGAATCAAGTTTATCGAATGTTAAAGCTTACTGAATAAAGAACATTGCAACCTAGGGGAATGACCCAACTTTTTACAGACCACATTTTAGGTTTTTACAAATAGTATATGTTTTGTGCTCACACGAATATGTGCGTAAGTGTGAACGAACCTGAAGTAGAAATGGGCGATATACGAAGCATTTTGCTTACCTCAGATACCTTTGATGAGTGCAAGAAAATACTTACTCGAAATTTCCATTTAACCACTCACAAAACAGAAAGAAAGAGAAAGAATGAGGAAAAATATTATTTTTCATGTTTTCAGAAGCCATTGTGACGATTTTGTTACACATTTTGAAGCGTCAATCATTCGAACTTAAAATAAAATATGGTTTTCAGTGAATTTTGTATCATTGCCAAACAGCATTTCTTAAAGCATATTTAGTCTATTCTGTTTAGCATATGGAGATTTCGTTTTTCCCCTTCTCTGCGTTCTATCCCGTGATCTAGAATAACTGAAATTTAAGTTATTGCCAGATTTCTCGTGCATAAACTTGAGCCTGGTGAGAGAGAGCACCTAACATGAAAGTAAAATTCCTTCCCTTTGTATTAGACAAATACAGAAATAAGTATTATGTATGTCTGAGCAATTATCTGCACTAATTAGAGAGTAGTCATTTGCTAGAGTTTGAAGTTTGTAAATGCATTAGGTTACCTTAACTAACCGCTACACATGTGGATATTGCATATATGGCAGACATAGTTTAATTATGGTATTCTATGCTCACCTGCTGCTTCTCACGGAGGAAGTAAACGACACGCTATCCTACAATTGCTCACTACAGCATAATTTGCGTTGTAAGCTGTGATTTGGAGCTGCAGTGCTCTGACAGTAAGGGGATTTGAGTTTACCGTCGAAACGTGTTGGGAAGTTATCGTCCATAAACCGCTGCTGATTTTGACTGCCTCTGCTTCATCTGCTAAAAGTCAGTACACTAAGGTCCTGAATAAACAGTGTAACCGAGCTAGGGCGCACTAGGTAACCCCATACAAACAAGAAGCCGACCAATATATTTTGACAATGACAATAACAAATGATGGGAATTAATATGGCTGTTGTGACTTTTGTTTTAAAACAATGCAATGCTTTATATTCATATAGTTTCCTGTCTAAAGCCTTGTGTATTAATAAGTATAAAGAAAATAACAATAAGCTATGACCGAAATTTCAGGTCTGTTTCTGACATGTAAAAGAAACATTTGATGTTTTCCACTCAGTAACTTTCTTTACTTGTAAAATCTATTCTTCCAAGTCCCTGTTCCTCTGCTTCATGCTGATCGAGATAAACCTGTGCAGAAATTAGCGCACTGCAAGGAGAAAACGGGAATACAGTAGTTTTAAGCAATAGTCAAATCTTTTACAGCTGGTCACTATGCAATTGCTTTGCATGATATAGATATAGGTAATGAATAACGACTTCCTATGTCATAAAAATATAGGCATTCGAAACTTCCGACAAATAACAAGAAATAACATTGAAATTGTTCATTAGATCCCTCCAAAAAATCTGTGAACCTTAATTGTGTATTTTAACGAGATCTACATTTCGTGTAATGGTATGCGATTCAGTGGAAGAAAATTAATGGAATTAATGCGACCAAAGTATAATAAATAGTTGTGACTAGGTAAGTACTGTTGCTTCTGTAAAAATAAATACTTGATCTATCCAAACAACTTCTGTATTTTATTGAGTGCGAGTGATACAGCCGAATACGTTAACAGGTGTACAGTGTCGATCTCAAAAACCAGAGCAGGTAAGGTCAAAACTAAAAACACTTTTAAAATAGTGACCCATATATATTCAAAAATACCAAAAAATTGCAAGGCACCAAAATCACTGTTTCTCAGTCCCATCCTCCGTGATCTAGGAGTAACATGTTAGCCTGTAACTTTCGAGGTCGCAAGGTTCAAACTAGACGAAAAATGATGATTTTTGGGCGTAAAGTCATATAATATAATATAATATAATATAATATAATATAATATAATATAATATAATATAATATAATATAATATAATATAATATAATATAATATAATATAATATAATATAATATAATATAATATAATATAATATAATATAATATAATATAATATAATATAATATAATATAATATAATATAATATAATATAATATAATATAATATAATATAATATAATATAATATAATATAATATAATATAATATAATATAATATAATATAATATAATATAATATAATATAATATAATATAATATAATATAATATAATATAATATAATATAATATAATATAATATAATATAATATAATATAATATAATATAATATAATATAATATAATATAATATAATATAATATAATATAATATAATATAATATAATATAATATAATATAATATAATATAATATAATATAATATAATATAATATAATATAATATAATATAATATAATATAATATAATATAATATAATATAATATAATATAATATAATATAATATAATATAATATAATATAATATAATATAATATAATATAATATAATATAATATAATATAATATAATATAATATAATATAATATAATATAATATAATATATAATAAATATAATAAATATAATATAATATAATGTAATATAATGTAATACAATATAATATATTCCTTCGGAATGAAAATAAAGCCGATGGTCCATGTTGTATGTGTACAGCACGAAAAGAATCTCAAGTGGCATAAGAAGCTCTCTGAGCAAAAATAAGCGGTTCTTCATGTTCAATATAGAATGGGACGCTGCGAACATAGCAGTTAGCGTCCATAAAGAAAATAAAATTTCACCTTTGCAGTGTTATGTAATGCTTAAGGCGAGAAACATTAATTTAATAAAATATTATTGCTTAAACAAATTGTCCATACTCATGCATAATGTAATTCTATATGTAATACTACTATTAGATACTATAATACTACACTTTGCTTTGTTGAGTTACCCAAGTAATCCTTAAAATGTAAATATAAACCACAGTGCAAAACGCAACTACGCTTTGTAGTACTCATGCATAAGCTTCTAAACCATTGAATATTTCAATGAATTCAGACGGAACTGAACTATTGCATCTGCTCTCAAGAGGACTGTGGAAGAGTATGTTGTCTTTGCAATTCCCTTCCAGGAATTTGCCCCAATCGCAATGGCTCCAGCAGTGGAAAGACCATGCCTTTTATCCTTGTCTTCAACCCACGCAATCCCTAAAGCCCGTTGGTTCGTGTCTTTACGCTATCCGCGTCACATTGTTTCACTGTTTTCACGGATACGTCTGGGACATTGTTACTCTCCGGTTTACTTGTTCTGGGTCCACAGCTAATTGTCCCAGTGGTCCAGACGCCATTTGATCCATGTTGTATTAGGTTGTCAGAGTTGTGTGCAGTAATATGAGGTTTTACACAGATAGGTTTGCCGGTGTCAGTTAATTCCTTATTATCACTGAACTATAGGCGGGTTTTACAGGCGATTTTTTGTCACCTAGAACGTTGTGGATCTTGGTTTTAATGTTTCTTTTTAATCATCCCTATTTTCGTACGTTAACTCATATGGAAGCATGGGTTTCTGTGTGGGAAGGTAATTCCTATTACACACATGCGGTTATATTTCTTCCCATGTATGTTTCGTTCACTGTTTTACTGTACCTCTCCTGGCTTTCCTTAGGCTGGATTGCGTGTTGTACTTTTAGTAACTGGTTTATAATAGCAAAATGCTTGTGACGACGACAAAAATGCGACATTAATTAAAGATATTAAAGAAGCAAAACTAAAAATTTCTGAATTAGCCATGTATATTAAATTTGGGTTATGAGCTATACATATTTATTTAGCAATGATTGGAACATCTCATGCAGTGTCTAGAAGTTATTGTGCCCATAACGTTTCCGATAGTCCCAAACCAAGGAAGAGAAAATAAGAAAAATTACTTCCAGCATTCAGAAAGCCATGTGGATTGTTGGAGGTTATTCTAATTTTAGTGTGGCAGGAAGTCATATATTGGTTTTCAGATTTCTTGAGTGTTGATATTTATCACTTTTCAATGGAAGCGTTACAAAGACTGTTTAAATCCTTTAAAAGCAGTTGTGTATATAAAAAAACGATAAAAGTTACCATTCAAATTTTAATTCCAGCTGCCTCCAAAAGGATAGAGCCAAAACAAATTAGCGATGCTAGATGTGGATCAAATGATGACTGAAAGAGCATGAAATTTCAAATTAAGTGATTCAAATTTGTCATCTGCACAGCCTTAAACAATTTTATGCATGTTGAACCGTAGGCAAACAAGATTTTCTAAATGTGTTTAACATAGGTAGTTAATGTGAAATAATGCATAATAATCTGCGCATAATTGTATGCATTGTGGGTCAGACAACACTAGGACGCCCGTTTCTCTTGTCCCTCTAACGCCCAAGAGGGTCAATTTGACCCCTAATGCATAAATTTAAGATACCTCATTTTTATTTTAAAAATTATATTTATTTATCACATTTTAATATTTTTCGTCATTATTATATCTCAATGGAATTTACATGAATGTAAAAGAACACTGAAGAAGGTATAGGTAGAACAGTACCTATACATCTTATCAATAAAGTCCATCGAACACAAATAAATGTAACTAACCAGTTTGTTTAGTTTTAAATGAGTATAATAATAATAATAATAATAATAATAATAATAATAATAATAATAATAATAATAATAATGATGATGATGATGATGATGATGATGATGATGATGATAATAATAATAATAATAATAATAATAATAATAATAATAATAATAATAATAATAATAATAATAATAATAATAATAATAATAATAATAATAATAATAATAATAATAATAATAATAATAATACTAATAATAATAATAATAATAATAATAATAATAATAATAATAATAATAATAATAATAATAATAATAATAATAATAATAATAATAATAATAATAATAATAATAATAATAATAATAATAATAATAATAATAATAATAATAATAATAATAATAATAATAATAATAATAATAATAATAATAATAATAATAATAATAATAATATCTATATTGATAAACATGATAAACACACCAATAGCAATAACATAATAATAAATTTAATATTAATGTTAATATAAACACTATAAATAGTATAATAATTTAAAATAAAACAATAACTACAAACAAAGATAATAGCAATAACTAAGAATAATACAATAAGATTAATAAGAAACAAAGAAATACGAATCACACATTTCGCGCCCTCATGTTTGCATGGATTTTGTTACAGCAATTTACAATCTGTAATCCGTAATATTAAACTATAGCAGCATATAGAGCAATGAGTTTATTCCCTTGAATATAAGAGCCTGTAAATGTAGTGGAAAATATTATAAGACTGTTCGTCTTTATTATCACGCGCTGCACACGCCAGCTGAAGCCTGGGGATTTCCTGCCGCTGCGCTGGCTGTCTTACAAACAGAACAAAGTTCACACACGCCACTAACTGTGATTTATACAACCCTTTTAACGCACGAAGGGTTATCTACTTATCCGAGGGGGGCCGGCTGGGGTGGGACACTTGGTATGTCTCCAGGCCCCCTAAGTATTAAAAAAAAAAAAAAAAAAAAAAAAAAAAAAAAAAAAAAAAACAATTTTATATAAAGGTCCGCATGCTCATGCTCTGTGTGTGTGTGTGTGTTGTTCGACTTTGAACAGCATAACTCAAAGACGAAATTTCTGTTAGAAACCAAAATTGGTTTTTAAGTTTAATATCTTTTAAGGATGCGAAGTTTTTTGGGAAAGTTCCTCTACCCTAAGCCACCCTTGACATAGAACAATTTTCGAAAATTTTGATTTTCTCAAAAATAACTAACGGTTTTGATTCCAATGTCACTTGTTTAAGATATTTAATGGCAATGAAGTGCATATTTTGAATGTTCTGGCTATAGCCCATGTGGGCCTGTTTACTCTTGATCGCTTCTGTATAACTGACAAACCGTAAGAGATAGATCAAGTCTTACTCTACAAAAAGTGTAGATCTCGTTAAAATACACAATTTATGTAAAATGATCTCTTTTGCGAAGTGAACATTTTGTATATATTCCTTGTTATTTGTCAAATTTTTGCAAATGGGAGCACATTCATCTTTTATCTCTTAGTATGCAAAGAGAACAGAATTTCAAAATCACCATTTAGCGATCACACCTAAAACATTTAACTATGGTTTAAGTCCTATTGTATTTCCATATTCCCCTTATATCTACAAGAAGATTGGCAATATGATCATTTCTACAATTATTTATCTTGAATAACATGAAGTAGTGGAGCATTGCAAGAATAGTTTGCGCGGTAGAGACGGTCATGTGAGTGCAACATCTCAGATTCTGTCAGAGTGTTTCTTATTGTAGAGATATTAATTATATCTTGAAGATCAATTATTTACTTTCACAATTAATCATTGTTTCCCTTGAACTAATGAGGCTTACAGAGGCTGTTAATATAAGGATTCAAATTCAGGCATCAAATAGGCAATAACGATTCTGCTAAGATTACATCACAAACTGTAATAAAGGCCATTGTGTTTAGACACGTGGTTCAGACAAACTACATGATATTGTTAATTGAAAGGATTAATATAATGGAGATGCTATATTCCTAAAGGTCATCCTTTTACATTTTCTTCAAGCCTTATTTTCACTATTTATTGTTTAAACGCCTCATTTCCTATGTTCAGATAGGAGGGTAGCGCAGACTGCAGATGAAGGCTAATGCAGTTCATCGATGTTGCTTTTTCTTGGTTTCTCCTTCTACACTGGTTAAAAAACAGATTAATTCGAAGTGAATTTAACATAACTAAGAATACATACATCATTTTTTTTCCAATGCCGCTGACCTATTCAAAATCATGTAAAGCTTGCTGAGATATATTGCTTGCGGTACATGCTGTTTTTGTGTGAAACGGGTAAAGAACATATTTGTCATATATATCGTAATGTAAACAAATTATATTTACAGGCAAATTTCCAATGCAGGTATACTCACAAGGAAGACATTATGCATGCACATTCGTTATGCAGTCATATTCAGTCGCTCCACTGGTAAAACATATGAAGCATACGAGTATATGCAAAATAAATTAGCATAGTATAACCTATGCTCATATTGTCTGTTCTTCTCTCTCTGCCACTGTCTGTCTGTCTGTCTCCCACTCTCTCACTCTCCTTCCTTATGCAGCGGAAGGATTTACTTAATCTTGCAGGACTTATCAAACAACCATAATCAGATATATTTTGGAATGATAGTAAACATGTACTCACCCTTTTACACTTTGATATGAAAGGCGTATTTTTAAAGAAAGTATCAATATTTTTTAAAAAATAACAGAACACCATTTTCCAAACACTTTATTATCACTCATAACCTTACACCTTTCACTACTTCTGCACATAGTTGCCGCCTTTATTTAGCCATTTGTAAGTCTTTGTAAAACAATGATGCCGCCTGTGATTAAAGCCAAGTTTGCACTTCGTTTTAACTTCGTCGTGGTCGAAATGTTTTCCACCAAGGAATAAGATGAAGAAACAAATGAAAATCTCTTGGTGCCAAATCGAACTGGAGGGAGGAGAAAAGGTCACATCCTGATGCCCCAAGAACCAAAACACCTAAAATCTTGGTATCCTGGACCGGAAATCTAAGCTCAAGATACAATAAATCGGTAATGCATCTCTGAGTTAATTACAGACTCACTCGATATATATCATTGCATTAAACATATTCAACTAAATTCAAAATCAACTTACAGATAAGCCAAACCTGTTTACAACAATGGTTGTCTCTTAACATTCAAGCACAATTTTATATCTCTTACTGGAATTAATTATTCAGTTATACAACACCACCACCATAGCATCTAAAAATTCAAAACACCCATGAACCTTGAAATTAATTCAGAAACAACAAGGAACATGGCGTACTTTACAGTGTTTAGGTATTTAAATCTACATTATGAAATATTGTTTAACGTAGCCCAGCAACCTTTGCTATAAAGAATATATTAAAAAGCAATAATGCTGCGTCTCACAGATTTCATACCCAATCCGAGAATAAAAAATAACTTTGTGAAAAGTCTAGGAGGGTCGCATGAGGAGAGAAGCATTAGAGAGCAGGCATTTGCAGAAAGAACAGCAACTGCGAGGAGCAAATGCACGCATCATAACGTAGCAGGAACATCCACTTAGTTCGGCGTTTCTTTGGAGGCGAAGCTATATGAACATAAATTGATCATGTTAGAGGAGTTTCACATCCCTGGTAGGCATAGAGCCCACACAGGTTAAGAGGTCCCGATCCAACATCGGATCGTAGACTGGGACTGCGTCAGAAGTTGCCTGAATGGCTCCATCCCCGCCAACCCCAACATCACAGACATCCCAACCCTAGAGGTTGCGGTCTCTTCCTTCACCTCTGTCGTGAAGCGAACGGTCCACAACCTCACCATCCACACCCCAGCTCCTCTTCATCCTGATGTCCTGCCTTTAGAGCTTCTTTTGGTGATCCGCCGTTCTTGGGCGGCTCGCAGGCGCTACCAGAGGCAACGCACGCCCCATCATCTAGCGGTTCTAAGGCGTTTACGCCATGAGGTTCGTCTCCGTCCACGCGAGCACCGAGTGCGCGCGTGGGAGGACACGATGACTCGTTTGAACCCGGAAGATGGCGACGTGTGGAAGATCGCCAAGCGACTCAGGAACCGAGGAGGGTCACACACCTCACCCATCCAAGGCACCCGAGGCCTGGCCTATGAACCCCAAGCCAAAGCAAATGTGTTTGCTGATTACCTGGAGAGGACTATGCGTCCTAGAGATGATCCGCAGGACCTAGACTTCTCCAACCGTGTCCGCCAGGAGATACGTCGATACCTTCGGCGTCCTCATGGGGAGGCGGATCGGCTTCCCATCATCAAACCAAGCGAACTCCAGGGCGTGCTCCGACGCCTCGACCGCAAAAAGGCTGCGGGGCCTGACGGGTTAACCCCTGCCATGCTCCGCAACCTTCCTTTCAAGGCCGTGCTCTTCCTTACTAAGGCCTTCAATATGTGCCTCGCCCTTAGTCACTTTCCACGCGAGTGGAAGGAGGCCCGGGTGATCTGCATATTGAAGCCAGAGAAAGACCCGGTTCATCCTGCCAACTACCGATCCATAAGTCTCCTGTCTGTACTCTCGAAAGTACTCGAGAGGCTTATTCTAGTCCGCTTGTCTCCCATCTTAGGGGACATTCAAGCCATCCCTCCCCATCAGTTTGGGTTCCGGCCTGGCCACTCAACATCTCAGCAGTTGCTGCGTGTGGTGGAGGCAGCCGCCCTGGGTTTCCAGGACAAAGCCTATACCGCCGCGGTTTCTCTAGATGTTGAGAAGGCCTTCTCTACGACCTGGCATGCCGGTCTCCTCCACAAACTCATCCAACTGGAGCTACCCACACATCTAATACACCTGCTACACTCATTCCTAAAACATAGATCCTTTGTGGTCGCAGTTGCGGGAACCAAATCCACACGAAGGCCAATCAGAGGCGGAGTCCCTGAAGTTTCTGTATTGTCCCCTACGCTGTTCAGCATATATGTGGCCGACATTCCATCCGAGCAGCACGTTGACATAGCCCAGTATGCTGACGACGTGCTGCTATACTGTACAAATAAACACCCTCGCAGAACCTTTCTCCCCATACAGCGACACCTCCGCCTCATCCAAGAGTGGTGTAGGCGTTGGCGATTTTCCATAACCCGGAGAAAAGCCGCGCCATACTTTTCACCAAACGCCGCTTTCCCGCCAACTTCCCCACATTCACATACCTTCGCCGAAGGATTGAGTGGGTAGATTCCCTTACCTACCTGGGAGTAAAGCTCGACAAGGGCCTAACTTTTCGGGGACACATCAACGACCTATCAGCGCGGACCAGCGGGGCAATTGCCTCACTGTACCCTATGCTGCGGTCGGGGATGCCAATCCCCTTAAAGCTACGTCTCTTTCGGGCTCTCATTATCCCTATCCTCCTGTATGCCTGCGAAATCTGGGGCATGGCTGCAGACACCCACCTCCTGCGTCTGCAACGTATACAGAATAGAGGTCTTCGTGTAATCTATTCTGTATACCGCAGATTCCCTATGAGACTACTGCACGAAGCCTCGTCCCTCCCGTACGTGGAGGACGAAATTAGGCGCCGGGCAACTAAATTCTACGACCAGTTTCCACAACATCGGAGCGCCCTGGTTAGGTCTCTTGGGAACTATATCCCTAGAGAACGCACGCTTGTGCGACACCGGGTTCCCCGCATGGCTTGCGGGCACCCCCGGTAACACAGGAGCTACCCCATCAACAGCGCAAGCTGAACTCCTTACAGTCCTTCCAAGAGTAGTTTGGAAGTCCAAAATATTTCGCCAAATTTCCATATTTGGACCACCCATCAGCAGTGCCCAACGGCAGTTGCATGCTGAAATTAACATCCGACGAGGAACATAAAAATGCTACCTCCCAACAACCCTCAATCCTCATTCTTCACCAGCCATCCTATAACTTCCTAATCCCGTCATACAGTGGTTAAACCCTAAAAGGGCAGGTACACGAATGACACACCTCGGGCTGTTCTCAGCCTGCCATCTGGTAGTCTAGTCTATCCGGTTATAGAACATCATAAGAAGCAGGATAGCAAGGTAAGCCAATCAGGAGAGACCAGCAGCATAAGAGAGATAGAACCCTTCGACAACGCCACTGAGGACGTCTACCGCAGACAGATCTCCAGCAGACCACGGCATAACAGCCCGGAAGATATTTCTTTCTACAATTTAGACGCCGGCCGTGAAAGCCTACGTAGTAATATATTTTTTATTTCAAGAAAAATGTCTATAGTGAGTGTTATAAAAACACCGTATGTTTAAGTTCCTTACTTATCTGAGACCTAACATCGGTATATTTAGTTTGTTGGTAATAGTATGCGAATATGAATCATCTTGGTTTATTTCGTAATTGGTTAAGTGCAACAGACGGAGAAAGTCATACTAGGCATAGACAATTGTCGGTTTCGTTGAAGTACAGACATTAGGTTAAATAAAGGTTATTGTGAGGTTATTTGTTTCCGCTCGTCATTTGTTGATTTAAATTTCTAAATGCTTATATCTTTCTGAAGTGGTAAATAGCTATTTGGTTTCGCTCGTAGCCATGCAAAGAAAATGGAACTTTAAAGGCTGTCTGCATTTTTAAAATTGCTTAACTTGCGCTAAGCACGTTTCTAACCTTCAACAAAATGTGTAGTTCTGAACAGAAGGCTTATGTTGATTAGCAATAAGTGGACAGAGAATATGATTATTGCGGAGTAATTTGCAGAGGAAAGAGTGAGTGAGTGAGAATGAGTTTGTGAGTGAGTGAGTGAGTGAGTGAATGAGTGAGTGAGTGAATGAGTGAGTGAATGAGTGAGTGAGTGAGGGAGTGAGTGAGTGAGTGAGTGAGTGAGTGAGTGACTGACTGACTGACTGACTGACTGACTGACTGACTGACTGACTGACTGACTGACTGACTGACTGACTGACTGACTGACTGACTGACTGACTGACTGACTGACTGACTGACTGACTGACTGACTGACTGACTGACTGACTGACTGACTGACTGACTGACTGACTGACTGACTGACTGACTGACTGACTGACTGACTGACTGACTGACTGACTGACTGACTGACTGACTGACTGACTGACTGACTGAGTGAGTAGAGGGATTTACGGGCCCGTCGACAACTAGGTCATTAGGGCTCGGCAGAGCAAACAGTAAAGAGAGTCATATGAATGATAAACAGTGCCATTCTCAATATTTGGCAACCCCGGTGAAAAGTACAACAAAAATAAGAGCCAATTATCAAGCCACACAAATTACGTTTCGTCTCAATAAAGTTGGACGCAGTAGTTGGGAGAGACTCTGTGTAACATGCCAGGTTTAAAGCTAGCCAGTTTTGGTCACAACGAATTTTCTGCCTATGTCCCTCGTAAAATTTCAGCAACCCTTAACGGGCAAACATTGCAAATTCAACTTCAGTGCACATGTAGAAAACATATTCTTACTGTGTTCCCATTAAGTTGTTGACTAGATGTAAAAACGACTCGAGTCTTTTGTGCTAGACTTGTTTTGTGCTAGACTTGCAAATGTAAGCTTCATCAGCAAACTCTGGTTCTCTTACGGATATAACTCAACTCGCTAAGGCGTGTTATTGCAAGTCACTAGTGGTGATCCAAGCCTATCCCATTAAGTTCGTTTTTCTATTTCAGTCGGTTTGTTTATGAAGCGAACATAATTGGTTATATAAATTATCGGAATTTTTTCTGATAAAGCAAATTACATGGCAATATTTATTTCGCACAGCATTGTAATTTTTCTTCTAACGCTAAAATATGATTGAAATTGTACAACTGGATGCTTCATAAGATACTAATTACAATTAGTACAAATAAAACAGGAATACACCTATTTTGTCAATGACATGTATTACGTACTTGCACTGATGGGAGTTGATGAGATGACTAGCGGGGTATAAAGAGTAAAGATATAATTAGATACATTAATTTCACGTTCTCGTTTTTCTGCCTTGTGGGGTTAGAGTTCAATGACTGCAGCTTCGTCTTTGATTCAAATGCAACACGCGAGTCTAGAAAGTAAATTCTTTCGTTCTTCATTACAAAATGTACACAACTTGGATTTGTGAAGATTGCGTAAGATGTTTGACAATGTATAAATATATACATTTACATATATAATCATTATTTAGAACAACATTTCACATTATATGATAACCAATACTATGAGCATAGCAATTGTGTGTACGAAGTTTCCTTTATACCTGCTTCCCCTATTTTAAAATAGGTAAACAACAAAAAAGTGTAACTTACCGGCCGCAGTAGCGTGCAGACGAAGATCTGCTTTCAGATAACTATCGGTTTTTCGTTTTAAATACATTGAAGCAAACATGCACATTGAAGCTGCTGTTTTCGCGTGTAGACGAGAAAAGTTGTCGCGTGTAATGTAAGTATGATAGTATTCGTCTGTGCAAACATTGACCTGAAACTCCCATTATTGTAGCAGTTATACTACAGATCAACCAGCATTATCACACGATATTTATAATTTTGGGAAAGTTTAACATCTGAAGCGATGATTTCGATTACATAAAAACAACTGGTTAAATGGGAATAATTGATAAATAATGACAGATTAATTAAGTAGGAGCTTAAATAAATTTTATATTACTTGTCCCAGGCAAACAAAAGTTTATCATCAGAAAGCTCTGGAAAATGTATGGCACTGTTATAATTTTTGTAAATATCACATAATAAAAAATTAATTTTGGAAGATTTCTGTAAGCCAAAATCATCAAGAACTAGACCAATGGTTTAGAAATTACGAAGGCTAGCAATGAATTTTATGTAGCTAATAATTTTGAAAAGCGTATCATCTGAGCAATTCTTTCCTTCTAAACAGGGAATTTTAAATCGCGGATGACAGGTAAAAACCCAAATGCTCTGTTGTACGTCAACTCTTGTGAATTAACAGATATATGCGAAACAGTAACGCTTCAGACGAAGTGAAACATTAAATGTAAAAGTAATGTTAAAGCACTCTAAGTCTGTACATGTGAATTAAGAATATATAAAATGAAATGAGCCTTATGCAAGCTCATACACCGCTACTGCGGCTTCCGAATCTCCCTCCTTCGAACCGTGCTTCATGTGCATGGGGGCTGCGTTTCATGACGTCACCATTCCTGTGATCACGATCCAGATACAACGACATCCAACAAGATAGAAGGTCGCCTTGACGCCGAGGAAGACGAACGTATACATCACCTTCCATAACACGCCTCAGACGAAGAGGTAAGTATATCGCTTCAGGTTCCTACTCTTGTTGGAGGTGCAATTATACAAAATTGTTGTGTTATGCATATTCTCCGACAACACATCATTTTAACAATCTGTGCGAAACAAGAACTGGATAAAATATTCGTGGTTACACACAGTTCATTTGTGAAATAACTCCTTGACTGTAAACAACACGATGTACCCGGCATCAAGGACCAGTCAGACGAAATGTCCGGCTTGGCCGCCTATTCTCTCCTCTGCTCCAGCTAATCAACATGGTATGACATTAAATTCTTCAACTAATGCCCATTCTTCCCAGAAAAACCACAAGGAGAGCTCCAATTCATACCATGTGGCCATTGGACCTTAGAGCACCGAGTTCAGCGCAAGATCCCTGGATAAAATCTCGGCCATGGCTACCGGTCAGTGGAAAACACAAGTCTCCAAAACAATAACCGTAAAAGACTATGACAACGCAGATTGGAATCTCTACAAAGAAACAGCACTAGAACTGACAAGAAATTTAGTACAAGCCACACCAACGACAACACATGAGATGGATCAACAAGCACAAGCACTTACAAACATCATCATGCAAGCACACACAGCAGCAATTCCCATCAAGACCGTCCAAATAAATCCATACAGCAGACCACTCCCTAAAGAAGTCATACAGCTCATAAAAAAGAAGAGAAAGGCACATCGAAACTACCTGAAAACACACAACCCAGCAGACAAAACAATCCTAAACAAAATGCAAGAAGATGTCAAACAAGCCATACAAGAACACAACCGCCAACACTGGGACAGAAAACTTCAAGACCTAACACATTCACATCAGCACAACCCAGCAAAGTTCTGGAAATTAATCAAAAGTACCAGGAAAAAAACTGCCCCCAACTACCCCATTAAAAAGAATGGAAAAATTGTCACAGATACTCACGAAAAACTTGAAATCTTCCGCACATACTACAACGAAGTATTCCAAACACCACACAGTCCAGACTTCAATCAAAGATATTTCAATAGAATTAACTTCCATGTCCAGCTACACCACCAACTTTACACCCCACAACTAGATATACAAGAGCTAAATCCTGATGATGAAGCAGAAACACCCTTAACCAGTGAAGACATATTGGCAACAGTCAAAAACACAAAAAATACAGCCCCCGGACCGGACAGCATCACATATCAGATGATTAAAAATCTGCCAACAGAAACCTTATATGTACTAGCAAATATATACAACAACATGCTCCGGTTCGGCTACCATCCTACAAATTGGAAAACAGCGCATATCCTACTATTCCAGAAACCTGGGAAAGACAGCACCGATCATCGAAATTATAGGCCAATATCGCTAACATCAACCCTCTCCAAAATATTTGAGAGGATCATGGTTAAACGGCTAACAAAAATATGTAATGAAAAACATCTCATTCCAAGAACACAAGCCGGATATCGCAGCGAAATTACCATCCAAGACCAACTTGTTCGAGTGCTGTCGGAATTTAAAAACAGCTACAATATAGGATTTGCAACAGTTGCAGCGTTTCTGGATGTCAAATCAGCCTTTGACAAATGCTGGATCAATGGTCTCTTATATAAACTTACAGATTACAAAATACATCCAAGAATAACAAGATGGATTGCCAGCTTTTTGTCAGACAGAACAGCAAACATAAAGATCGAAAACAACCTATCCAGATCCATTACGCTGCAAGCAGGAACACCTCAAGGGAGCGCCATATCAGGTCTCCTGTATATCATATACACAGCAGACACACCACAGCCAATTCACCCCAGCATCCAACTTGCCCAGTACGCTGATGACACCGCGTACTGGTGCACAAGCCCCCGTACACTCCAGGCCAAACATCAACTAGAACTACAGCTTAAAAAATACCTTGATTGGACCAAAAAATGGCGCATATCAATTAATACAGAGAAGACACAAGCCATACTCATCAGAAAGAAAAGAAAATTCCTGCATAACAACCTCACACTCAACTTCAATAAAACCATAATCTCATGTGCAAAATCAATAAAATATCTCGGCATAGAAATCAACACAAAAGTTACAGTAGGACCACATTACAAAACCCTCCTCAATAAAACAAGAGCAATACATTCCACGCTCACGTTCCTCGCCAGGCTCAACAAAACAGGACTTAGTACACATATACTGACGCGATTATACAAAGCGCTAATCCGTCCCTGTCTAACATATGGAGCAGTGGCCCTGATGCCGCTTATATCAAAAACAACCATGGCAAGGATTCAAGTGTTTGAGCGTAGATGCCTACGAACTGCCAACAAACTCTTCCCCAATTATAAAAACACATTAATCCACGAGTATGCAAGGACAATGCCAATAGACAAGCACATTGCAAATCTGATGCTGAATTATATACACAATGCTCATACCAGACTCTACAGACGAATATTAATAAGAACAGCACAAACCATGAGAAAACTCCCTCCTGAACAACAAGAAGAAAATCCACCACTACTAACCCTAATCGAAATTTATGACAAACACCAAGAGCAACAGAAAGAACAAGTAGAACAATATCTTCAGGCATTAGTAAACGTCTAATACTCATCACCCCCCGAAACAAGACAACAAAACCACAAATAATTTAAAAATGCAAGGCTGAGCTAACAAATAATAAAAAACATGCACCAAACAAAACGTCTGCGGGCAGAAGCAGAGACGGCGGCATGTTGTGGGACCTGGGCTTAACAAAGACACTTAACATTGTAAATGTGTAAATGTGCAAAACACAAAAAAAACAAAAAAAAAAAACAAACAAACAAAAAAAGACAAAAAAAAAACAAACAAAAAAATAATAAATAAACAACACAAAAAAATAATAAAACATATAAACAAAAAAATATATATAAGTATATATACAAAAAATAAACAAGATGCACATTTACACATCTTAATAACTACAATAATCTGCCATACGTACACGCTGAAGGATCTCTCACGTAACAAGACAAAAATAAAAATACTAGGCTGAAGAGGGTAAAACCCTAAACTGCCTGGGTTTTGGTTCTACCAAACCCAAATTCCAATTTTGAATTGAATTGGGGTCCATGGCTCTCAGTTCCTCAGTCTGATTCTACCTTTCCCACATTGTCCGACACATCACTATACCCTGCCCGACATTAAAGTGTGCACGAATGTCAACATTACGCCACAGGATAACTTTTAGAGTGAGTGAAATAGTGCAGCGGGCCGCCTCCGTAGCGCAGCTGGCAGCGCGCTTGCCTGTGGCGCGGAGGACCCGGGTTCGATCCCCGGTACCAGCATGGGGATTTTATCCCCTCTGGGAGGTCTGGCACGGGGTGCACTCAGCCTCGTTAGGTCCCGGGGGGACCAATTGAGGAGCTACTTGATGGAGAAGTAGCGGCCCCAGGTTGAGAAGACCGCATAACTGGCCGGAGGGCTCGGGGCGCTGACCACGTCCCACCCTCCAGTACTGCACCTCACCAATGACGCCTGTAGTGGGCGGAGGTGGGGGACGCAGCGGCTGGGCGGTAGGCCTTGGCCCTTCGTGGGCTGTCGCGCGGGGTTTACATTTACATTACGAAATAGTGCAGCGTATTTGCAATGAGTTCGTTACTACATTGCGTATACTATCGCTTATTTGATACGTTCAAGTAATGAATGGGGAGAATAAATAATGCAACTCAACTTCCAAAACATTTAAACGTGAGTATAAATATTTTATTTCCATTCATTGTCACGCGGTATTTCCCCAATTACGTTGTTTACTGCTGTGAGGCATGCTCTGACATTCCACGTATTAGTATTGCGTGTTCACGCGTACAGTCAGTAAGGCGGAGTGCTCAGTTCGTCAAAGTAGTGTAACCACACAAACAAAAGCGGAAGGTCTCTAAAACGTGGTGAAAGGCTATTGTGTTAAATGTGTGGTTTTTTTTTTTTTTTTCCCCCAACATTATGATATGGTACCCTGGCTGTCAAAGACGTAACCAAATTGACGTCTGAAGTAACTGACATATCTGTGAACAATATTTCAAATGTGAGAACAGAAATGAAACAAACAGATACTATAGAAAACCCTAAAACAAAAGGGAAAGACCATTAAGTGGATAATTTTATTAAAAGTGCCATTCGCTTTAAAGTGCATAGTTTCTTTTTAAGAACGGACCCAGATCTTCCAATTTTTTTTAAAAAAAAAGAACACGTTCTACACTTTGCTGAAAGACATTGCGTTTCAGATTACAATTTGCAGTTTACAGTTTGCGCTTCTATTTGACAGCTCCAGTTAGTGTACGCCTTTATTCATAAAGCTAAATTTCATAGCTTTTCTGAGCTAATTGTTTTAAATAATTTAGTTTGCTTAGTAAATATGAACCGAGTGCAACCTTAAGTCCACACTGCTGCTGTGAAAGATATGACGGTTGCGATAGAAGTCACACGTAAACAGCTGCGTGCAGAGAACAACATGTGTTTGTTGACGGAATGATGCAACCACAATGTTTATGTGCGTCCCCACCTTAAGCTCGGAGGGAGATAGTGTGAAGGGAAAACTAATTTTCAAAAACTGTGTAATCATGATTGTAAAATTACAGAAACTCCCTAACACATAAGATCGGAATCGAGTTTGAGCGATGTATTTTTTAAAAACCAGTACACAAGTTAATGGTCAGAAGACTGAAGGCAGAAACATTAACAATGCGTCATTAAATGGAAAATTGTCACTTCTGCCTTATGAGTAGCACGTCAAGTTTAAGTGCGCATATAATGTACAGACTGTCACGCAATCTGCCAATCAGGCTCCGTGCGAACGTTGTACTAACCGCATTCAACGTTAAGTGCAGATTCTGATTGTATCGCTAAGTAGATTCATTAAGGACTAGACTTTAATGTTTCGAATTGCACTTCTTGAGGGCAATGACAGAGTGACAGAGGAGGTGTATAGTGTTTATATTTCTAGAATGCATGGCTAATATTATGCAATTTACTTAACTTCTATGAGGGGTCGTCTGTAATTTTGAATTCCTAACTTTAGGTTCATGTTTTGCAAATGCCATCTGTTTTGTTACTATATATATCCCCATTTAAGATAATTCACCGGTAAAATACTAACAAACATTTCGATTTTGATGAACAAGTATGCACAACAAAGCATAACATAATCTTGTAATTAATTACATTCTATTTACTTAAACTAACAAAAGATCATGGTTTTACCGAAAAAAATGTTATACCTGTCCTAAACGTTTATTGTATTTTGAGATTAAAATCCCTAAAAACATACATTTTAGTGATTAATTTTAATGGAGCCGAAGGAATTATTTATATATGTGTAACAGAATTTCTCAGCATTATTTAGATAAAAGGTATATACAGGATGGAAGTGTAATAATCCGCCCGACTTTAACAGCGAGTTTCTCGTATTGTGAATAACAAAAAACTCTTATATCAAAAGGCTGACAAGTTTGTACTTTTCTAGGAAAAAAAACGTTATTAAAAAGAAAATTATCATCACCTGGCTGAATTATTATTGATTAGAGGTTCTTAATTTATAGCTATATTCATAGAAAATTGAATAAACGACAACCTTTTTCTTTGGCGTATTTCAATCGAATCAACTGTTTTTGTGAAAACTAAGTTTTAAAAATCCACAATTTGTTGCTTTTTAACTCTGTTATAACTGGCAACATCGCATCAGCTGTGTTTACTTTCTTCTGACATCAGTATAGATTGCGCGAATGCTTACTTAACTGCATTCAATTGTTTTTTGTTTAAGCATATTGTGGTAGATAGTAAATTTACATTATAAATTATGCTTTACTAAACATTTAGCAATTATTAGTACCACATGGTTAAATTAAACAGAATAACGGTATTAATAATGTAAGAGGTGTTTCACACATCAGTAACATAACTTTTGAAATGCTGTAATAGTTGCAGCACGTACGTCTGGCAGATACGATATTAAAACTGTACATGTGTTCACCGCAAGTGCCAGTGTTGGAAGTAAACTAGCTTTACTAGTTACTGTGAAAATGAATGTCCTGTTTATTCAGTAAATAAACTTCGTAAGTATAAGTTGTGTTTGATTCGTTAATAATGTTGATCTCGCATCATTGTTTCACGATGTACTGTTCCACAATAGGAACGTGCGGTTCCTATATGAGAAGGCGTATTAAGAACGCGCAGGCTATGTACGGATTTGCGGGTAACTTTCACAAGCTTATTTAGCTACAGTGTAATTATGTTCTTAATGTTAGCGACCAACACTTGGGTATCATCAAGCAGGAGCAATGATGAAAGCAATATTGCTATCAACTGGGCGCATGCCCAGTAAGTAGATTTGGACATACCTCGTATGCATTTCATTTGAAGTGAATTTGTCTTTCCGGCCATTTAAAGCATACTTAAAGTTAGTATTTATTTTTTTATCCTATTTGTGATTTTATAAAGGATACAATACCGCAATTGATGACGAAAGTTAGAAAAAATGCTACAAGTCTCACACAGTATTTCATTCACACCTGAAACAACTATACAATAGGCAGTCCTAGTCTTCAAATTGGGAAGGTGATATTCTTTATATTTAAGTATAGCATCATGTAAATACTCCCAGGTCGCACATCGAAGATCTCTCCAACATTTCAGGGCCGCACCTCGACGATAGACTAAAATCTACAAAGGTCGCCGATAGACTGCAAATCGAATTATGATCCACACATGAGTATCCCCGACTTTACTTGCATTAAATAATGGGAATAAAATGGCGTAAATAAAAGTAAGTATAACCAACGCAATATTCAATCGACTATTTACTTTTACTAACACCTGACTCTCAACTCGTGACGGTTCGCTTATCCTCGAGAGTTTCTGGCACCTTTTCTCGAAACTTCGAGAAACTACATTGCACGGCGTTTCGCAGCCAAATACATTGGAATATTAGAGACTCGAGCGATTCCAGATGGCTTCAGAGATGCAGTTATTATACTTCTTATCCTTCCTCGCCACTTTAAAGACTATTTACCAATCACGCTCCTGAAAATTGACTATTTGTTTACAAAAATACTGCCGAGAAGAATTGTCTGGCCTCGTTGGTACTGGTCAGATGTCATTTCTGGAAGGAGTATCTTTCACAATCTTATTCCTTATTGCAACTAATGTTCAAATGAACAATTAAGAGACGATCTTAAACTTTGCGTAGTACCGAAAGCGGTGCACTGGTGGCATTAGACTTTGAAAAGGCCTTTAATGTAAGAACCATTTGTAAGTATTAACAAGAAATAGAATAATAAGTATGAACAATTTTTGCAGAATGATTAGACAGAGCTATATGAATGCAACATGGGGACGTTAAAAGCATGTTTTATATAATCTATGGCCCACCAGCTTTCAGTGGAAAAAGAAAGGTGTTCTGTGCGTTTTCGCCTTCCTACTTTCCACTGTATGTGTTTTTATCCTCCTAGAACTGTGTTTCAACTGTGAGCTTGGTCTGTGTAATTAGCAACTTTGATAATTTACAGTTTTACTCTAAAGCTTTGCTCGAAAGTTTCACGTTATTCGTCAACGGGAAACTATTAATACCACTTAGGTAACCAGAGTTATAGCCACTATTTTTAACAGTAGGTGGTTTAATTCATACCTGCCATGCTAGTACGATACTTTTAAATAGCTGCCTCAGAAATCGACCGTTCGTGTTTCAAGATTGACAATGAAGGCCATTGACCTTTGAATTTTAATCTTCTGTCATCTGCTTTCAGGAAGACCTTTGGAATAAGAACATTTATTAACCTATGATTTAAGGTTGAAGTGGAATATGAAAGTCACTCTTAATTCATTTACAAATAGTCCTAAGCGCATGCCCTCTAAGGAGAAATAGCATACTCCATAATTCATTCTCTTAACAATCTGAATTTGTGTCAGTTTCTCATTTTGGAATTAAACTTTCTTGTCATTTTAAAACGTTTTTGCTGACTCTTCTCTGTCTGTTAGGTACACATCTTGCAATCGATTTTCAACTAGCTTCCGGATAAGCCAGCGGCATGGAACTTAAAACATAACTCAAAGTTGGATAACAATGCAATATTAACTCGCTTTCAAGAAAAATTGCCCGACCGCAAGCTTCCACTTACACGGAAAAAATGTAAACTAACTTCATGATGAGCTGGAGACTTTAAACTTTAAACATAGCTCAGAAGTGGATGACATGCAATATTAACTGGCTTTTAAGAAAATCCCTTCACCTCAAACTACCCTCTGCATGAAAACATTTTTAAACTAACTTCATGATGAGCTGGAGGCTTGGAACTTTAAAAAGCAATTGAATTCGCTTGCAAAAAATAAACGACCTCCATCCCAAACTACCATTTAACTCGGAAACAATCGAAAGTTTTGATTTTCTCAAAAATGTTTCTATAATTTTGACTAAACAACCAACCAGTGGCGTGCATTCAAGCCCAGCTACTCCAGTGCTGCTGGAGTAACTAATTTATTCACAAGTTCGAAACTAAAATAGTTTTTTTTTTCTTTTTTTTTTTTTTTTCCCATATCTCAATCAACTACGCATATCGAACGTGAACGTTTCAGTACTTAAGGTTCAAACTCCCTCCCCGCCACTAGCCAGCTGTTACTCTTGGCGACTTATCTTGTTCCAAAGGAATACTCTCATACCAGCTAGCCTACGAGAGCTGTATTGACGCAGGCGTATTCTGTATAGAGTCCTAAATAGCGTAGCAATGGCAGCCAGCCGACAGCAGAGGCAAGTGTGTATTTGATTGGTTAGTTCAGTTTCATTGTAGCTAGCTAGGCTTTGACGTCATAGATCAGAGCCTAGTCGATCACTTACATATCGATATGGAAAGCTTGAATGAGAGATAGCGATACACGCAAGCGTAGCAACCCTCCAATAATGGTGTATTTTTATAGGACATGGTACAATAATGCAAACGATATGAAAAGCGCATATATTTAAAATTGTTAACTTTTTTTAACGAAATGACTCACATTAACAGAATGGAAATAAACAGGGGAAAATATAAGTTGGTCATCTTGCAGATCAGATCAGACTTACATAGTGTTGTTACCACAAGTCTAAAAGTTCGTTTGAGCCCTGCGGAAACTAAAAGGCAAAGAGTACATTGTTTTATGCGTGTTTCTGTTAAAGTATTTAGTAAATGTTACAGGTGAATTCATTGAAAATAAATGCGAATGACTGTGTAATAGACGATATGCAAAAGAGACCATTTTTATATATTTATATGGGTTATAATGAGCTAAGGGTACGGTAGATATCAGAAAAGTATTTTGGATAACAAATACCGCTACTGTTTACGGCTTGACCATTTTGGAATAAGGATTATTTATTTTAAAGTATAGGATGATTTTTCAGTGCCGTAATCTATACCGCTGGGGTAATTGTTGTAACCGCCGCACGCCACTGCAACCAACGTTCATCACAAAAGCAATTCATAAGTTGAATATTCTGCGAATAGCCTCTGTAGTTGCTTTAAAATTCTAAACGTAGGTTATAACTGGAAGAAAAACATAAAAACATGGATAAGAGTTTTAGGTAATAGATAACATAATAGGTTTATAATAATAGTGAGCAGTCTACGCAGTGGCGGTCGTTGAAGAACCTCACACAACAGTTCATCTCATTTGTACTTCAGTTACATTTTTAGCGACTTAGGGGGACTATTGCTTTCACTACTATATAGCAAGCAGGTGAAGTATATATTTTGAGGCCCCCTGAATCCAAAAAGAGCATTTTTAGATAAAGGTGCGTATGTGTGTCTTTGTGTGTGTGTGTGTGTGTGTGTGTGTGTGTGTGTGTGTGTGTGTGTGTGTGTCTGTCTGTCTGTGAACATCATATCTCAAAAACGGAAAGTCGGTTAAACACCAAACTTGGTTGTAAGTTTAATATATTTTAAGGATGGGACACGAATATTTTGAAGAAAATTCCTCTACCCTAAACTACCCTTTACATCGAAAACTTTTCGAAAACTTTTATTTTCTCAAAAATGGCTCTAACGATTTTAATTAAAATGTGAGGCGTTTAAGATATTTTCGTGGCAAATGAAATATATTTTTGAATTTTCTGGCTATAGCCCATGTAGCCCTGATTACTCTTGCTGACTTTTGCATAGTTGGTAAGCCGTAAGAGATAGACCAAATCTTACTATACAAAAATGTGGATCTTGTTAACTTTTTACTTTCTCTACTGGTAAGTAAGGGAAGTATTGTATTCCACCCAAAAATTCGATGTCGAGATTTCACCGGAAATATGTTTTGAGACCCCCTGAATCCAAAAAAAGCATTTTTAGAAAAAGGTCCGTGTGTGTCTGTATGTCTATGTGTCAATCTGTCAGTCTGTCAGTCTGTGGACAGCATAGCTCAAAAACGAAAAGTCGGTTAAAAACCAAAGTTGGTATTTAAGTTTAATGTCTTTCAAGGATGCGACACGAAGATTTTGAAGAAAATAGCCCCATCCTAAACTACCCTTTACATGGAAAATTTTTCGAAAATTTGATATTCTTGAAAATGGCTCTAACGATTTTGATTAAAATGTCATATGTTTGAGATATTTTTATGACAAATGAAATGTAGATCTTGAATTTTCTGGCTATAGCCCCTGTAGTCGTATTTACTCTGGACGACTTTTGCATAACTGGTAAACCGTTAGAGATAGACCAAATTATAATATACAAAAAATGTAGATCTTGCTAAAATACACGATTTATGTCAGATTACATTTTCTTGTAGGGTGAACCATTTCGGAGATATTCCTTGTTATGTGTATGAGTTTCGGAAAACTTAGAACTTTCGTGAAGTGGATCATCGTTGTTCATTTTCTTATATGTTAAATGTGCAAAGACAACAGAATCTCAAACATTTGACTATCGCACAAAGCCTACTGTATTCTAATATTCCCCTTGCACCTACAAGGAAATAACCAATAAGATAATTTGTACAAATGTTTATTTTAACTAACACGAAGAAGATATAGGAATAAGAGTTTGTAAGAATGGTTAGTACAAAAGTAGAGGAAGTCGTGTGAGTGCAACGCATCAGATTTTTTTTTGTAGTAAACCATTTCGGAGATATACCTTCTTATTTGGGTGAGTTTTCCAATACTTAACTTTTCTCAGATGGAATATGGTTATCCACGTTTTTATACCTTACCGTGCAAAGAGAACGGAATTTCAAAGCCCTCATATAGCAACCAGCTTTAAAAGGAACACACCTGTCATTCACAGGCAACAAAATAAATTAAAGAGATTGATAAGGGAAAAGAGCCACATTATGAGCCTTGCATTCCTTATTTAAGAGACAAATACAAAATTTAAAATTGGCAAGCGACTTGTCTACTTTTTGTCGCTCGTTCAATGAAATTTATTGTTAATTTATCCCAATGGTTTGAATTGCAATTTAGTGGTTTAAAAAATATTGGTTTACAAGTCACCCATGATTCTTTGTACAGCTTACACAATCATCTATATGCTACACTACTCGTAGATAAATAATTCTAAAATGGTAAGCTGTCCTATTTCCACATTTTATAATAATTGTGTAATTATTGCCGTTTATCTGTCAAATACGTTTACGATTCTTTATTCTTTCTTTATCATTCAAATTCAAAATTGTCTTTTTCTACAGATCTATTAGCAGGCGTATCTTTATGACAACTCTAATAGAATAGCATTCCAACTACTGGATTTTTGTTGATATTTCCCTTGCACCTACAAGAATACTAACAGTAACTTCTGCTAATGTTTATCCCGACTGACATGAAAAAAACAGAGGAATATTTGTTTGTAGGAATAGTTAGTACAAGAGTAGAGCAAGTTATGTCAGTGTAACACATCAGACTTTTTATGGATGAACTATCTATTGCATTCGCTATCTCATAGCTACTAAAAGTTGACAATCACAACTTTCCAGGGTAATATTTACTGGGTTAGGGATCTGTATGAGGTTATAAATCCGTATGGGGCTAGAATAAATTATTTTCCATTTTTTAGAAAGTTTTAAAAAACGTGTTGCATTAAAGATTTTTAAATTTTATATTTAAATTTTAACCATTAACACCACCACCACCACCCTACCACCAGTACCACCAACATCGCCAACACCACCGGAACCAGCAGCAGCACCACCACCACCACTGCCACCACCGCCACCATTACTAATAATAATAATAATAATAATAATAATAATAATAATAATAATAATAATAATAATAATAATAATAATAATAATAATAATAATAATAATAATAATAATAATAATAATAATAATAATAATAATAATAATAATAATAATAATAATAATAATAATAATAATAAAATACAGCAATAACATTAATAAGAAACAAAGAACTGGCAATCAAACATTACACGCCCTCATGTTTCCATGGATTTTGTTACGGCAATTTACAGTCTGTAATCCGTAATGTTAAACAATAGCAGCATATACAGGAATGATTTTATTCCCTGGAAAATAAATTCTTGCAAGTGAAGTGGAAAATATTGTAAGACTGTTTCTCTCTATTATCACGCACTGCACACGCTAGCTGAAGCCTGGGCATTTCCCCTGCCGCTCGCTCGCTTCTCTGACAAGCAGAACAACGTTCACACACGCCATTGCTGGATTAACCCCTGTGATTTCTACAACTCTTTTAACGCACGAAGGGTTATCTACTTATCCAAGGGCCGGCTGGAGAGGGCCATCTGGTATATATCTTTGAGTCAAGGAGAACGAGGAATTATACATATGCTGAATATAAATTAACGAATTTTCGTCTCTTCAATTAAAAAATCCATAGTCACAGTATTCGCCAAATATTTTGTTCGTCAGTTTTAATGACCCGTTAATTATTTTTATTACACATGAACACGTTACATGTTCAGAAACGTAAGAAAATGCTAGATTGGCGCAGCTGCAAGGAGTGGGAGATATTCCTAAAGCGGTTATACCACAATCAACAGGTGATGAACCAGAAAAGGTGGAATAGTCTGTAGTGAAAGCATGAGAGAGTTTCATATTACAATTATTTTGAGAACACGAAGCGCGAGAAAAAATATCTCAAATATAAAAAGCTCTAGTGGAATTTGTTTAGGATATTCCACGAAATAACAAGTAATCCCTTTACTTAACACTATTTAATATTAATAGTGATTTAAAAGTAAACGACTCACAAGTTGCAGTAACATTCGTACATTTTAATTAAGGTTTTCCTTCACAGTTGGCACTACAACTTATCCAGAGGCTTTCAAAACAGTAACAACAATAAGATTGGGGTTTAATCCAGGGAAATGAGGAATTAGACATAAGATGAATATAAATTAACGGATTTGCGTTAGTATTTTTTGACTTCTCTTTTTCAATTAAAATATCACTACCCTCAATATTCGCCTAATCATTTGTCAACAATTTTTGTATGGCCCGTTTTTACTGTGCATGGATGTTTAGAAACCTAACAAATGCTTAGGTTGGCGGATCTGCAAGGATGTGGTAATAATAAGTGATAATGCCACAACGCACACACTCGCACATATCTATGCACAACATTGATATGGATGCATACAATTTTTTTTCAAGCTGACAACTGAACGGCTTAAGGACATATATTTAAGTTAAAATGTTCTCCATTACATTTTGGGATTTTTCTTTAATATTGTCATATTTTAGTAAAATTTGTCATTTTTCTTAGTTGAATAGTCGGTTATATACCAAACTTGGAGTTTAACCTCAGTGTCTTCTATGAATGTGGCACAAAGGTTTTCCAGTAAATACCTCCAACTAAAACTACTTCTTATATGCAAAATTATTTTTCTCAGGAATGGTACTAACAATTTAATTAAAATAACATATTTCAATTATTATTATTTTCTTCGTATATTTATTGTTAAAATGAAAGCTATAACTTGAATTTTCTGGGAACAGCCTCTGAAGTTCTCTTTATTTTCGATGACTCTTACATAATTACTAAACCCTAAGATACTCAACATCTTACTCCATAGAAAATAAGAACCACATACATTTTTTCTGGAGTTAAATGTTTTCAAGATATACCTTGTTGTTGGTTCATATCATCAAATACTTAATAGTTTTCTCAAATGTGAAATCATTATTGAATTCGCTCCCTCTCTCTATCTCTATCTCTCTCCCTCTAAGTATCTCTATCAGAAACACTCGCTAAGTCTCACTTTCTCTGTCCCTCTCTGTCTTGACCACACAAAAATGTCGGAATTTTAAAGCCAAACACATAGCGACCAGCTCTTAAGCTCCAAGGAAATATGCAATAAAGGCATTTCTGCAAATGTATAACAATCTATTTATCGGAAAAAGTACTCAGTTTGATGGAGGGTAGATCCTTCTTGCTATCCAATTGAAATCTGGAATCCGTATGCTGCCGAAATAAAAATCTAACCAATAAATGTTGAGAATAACATAGCCTAGTGCCACCAAGCACTGAAACAATGGCGGAATTTCATTTACGCGATACAGAGAAGGTAAAACAAGAACTCAGTGACTGAATTTTCAAATAAGAGTATTTTATATCTGCAATGAGCAAACTATTAATGTGACCATTGAGTATTTTATTAACTTTATAGAATAAATCATAATGTTCAAATGAAAAATCGTTAGTACTGCTAAAGGTAATTTTAAGATTAAGTTTAATAATTTTAAGGTATCATTTTAGTAATTACTGGCTTGTTATCTCTGTTGCCAAGAGAATAGATTTCTTGTGATAGAGTGAGCTCTAGCAGAGACATTTCGAGAAATGTTTTAGAATTAAAGATAACTGGTGAAAAAGATGTATAGCTGTATAAATCTGGGAAAATACTATAAGAATTTTTTGTGGAACCAAATATTAATAAAACAGCTTTGGGGTGATTCTAAATATTAGTGAAAATAGTTTAGGTTTTTTTTTTGTTTTGTTTTTTTTTTTTTGGGGGGGGGGGAGATTGTAGAAATACGTTTTATTTTCTGGTTCTGAGCCATTCTCCTCCGACTTAGAATTTTGGAAGTGGTCGAATAATACTGCGACAGAATGCTAATAGAATAAGATTCCTTGGATGGTAGGTAAACCAAAAAAACAAGTTAAGCTTGGCTTATGGATCATTGTTTCTCCAGTGACAACCATGATTTCTTTATCCTTAGAATCAATTCCATTTCCATTTCTCTCAATAATGATCATATTTCCCTCAAATAGGTAAGAATACAACAACGCAGTTCTCTTAAATTCACATTAACGGTCTACAGCATTAAAGTCACAATGTATCCTTCTCGTAACCTTGTTTCACTTTTTCTGTCTTTCTTCACTTTCTCTGTTTCTAAACGGTTGATTTTGACGATACAATCACTCAACAGTCAGTCATTAACTGCTTCGCTATCTTCCCTTCAACGCGACCATATACACGCAGCTAACGTACAAACTAAAACTAAAAACTGGCTGACTCCCGACTACTCATTCTGAAAGTATTAACTAAATCCTCTCGTCACTTCACTTCCATATATCGAGGATGACGTAACATAGACCTTCCTCCAACTTCTACTAATACTCCTACTTCCAGACACTTCTCGAATAACTTGGAAAACCCTTCCCGTTCTGCCGCTCTAACTGTTGTCACGTGTTCACTATAGGCAGGCGAGGTAGCCTGACTTCAGCACCCTTGTTGCAGGTAGCCCGGTCCGAGCCTTTGCTGTTATACATACAAGTTCAACATCGGTTTAAATCCTGTTTAAACTCGCATGGCAAAATAAACTCTGCACATCTAGCTCGTTTTCGGTTTATTTGTCATATTTCAAAATTATTCCAGCAGTTTCTCAGCCCTTATTGTGATTAATATTACTGCTATTAGCAGTAAACTTTCAAATTATTTCAACAGCACCTTTGGATTTCTAGCAACCTAAGATGGTAACATGCATTTAGTCTTCGGCCCTCTAAATCCATGCACATCTAGGCTAAACTGAATGAACAGAACTTGGAAACATTTAACTGAAGGTTATCCAATTTTCCCTTAGGAACAATGGTACTTCCTGTTTGCTACTTTGTTTGGCAATGGGTACCAAGCCATAAGTAAAGCTTATACCCGTTAAACGTGCCTCCAAGTTTAATTTAGATGCAAAGTTAGAACCGGGAGTTTTCCTGTAATTGACTTAAACTTTAATAACAGTTTTGTCGAATTCGTGTCCCTGAAATATCTTCCACTATAAGAACAGAGTAACTACTGCGGGGAATGAGGCACATTATAGTCCTATAATTGTAAATTTATTACAATTGAGCATTTCGTTCCACAAATTTCAATATCGGTGGAGTGAACTGTACTACGTTGTATAAACACTTTCCACTTTCACTGGATTAGCACTCTGGTAGACTGTTTTCCAGTTCAACGCATTAAGGAGCTTTATGGCAGCTTTTCTCTAGTAAATGAATGTAAGTAATGCTTGTAAAATGTTTTCACATGCAGAAAGGTTCTCATATGTGTTGCACATAAATGACTCATGTCCATACTGTTATTACAAACGCTTATTCCAATATCTACATCAATCTAAAATTCCTTGTAGTTACAATGGCAATAGGGAAATACAATGGCTCTCTGGAGGCTGGTCGCTGGTTGAAATTCCATTCTATTTGCTTAGTCGAGAGGGAAAAAGAAAATAACAATATAATATAAATTTATTTTTAAAGAGTTCTCCATTTGCTGTGTAGTAAGGATTCATCTACCTGTTTACCAGCTATGGAAAATACATTAAAAATGAAGATGATTATGGGTAGACCACTCCAAAAAAATTCTCATATCCCTGTATACACTTCAGTTATCATAAAATATCTTGGGCGTGCAGTATTAATCAGAATCGCTAGTGCCATGCTTTAGAAAATAAAAGTGTTCGCGAAAGTTTCCACATAAACGGTAGTTTAGAATGCAGGTTATTTTTTAAATATTTTTGTCGCATACCTAAAATATGCTAAACCTAAATTCTCTTTAGTATCGTGGTGTTCACACCCACATACACACACACACATACGTATGCATGAATCTTTATTTTTACTTTTTTTGTTCAGCAAGATTCAAAAGTGAAATCTCGACATCGATTTTTGGCTGGAACAGAATACTTCTCTACTTGTTAAGCACGCAGTAGAAAAATTAAGAAATATAAACAAAAAGTACTAGAGTTTTATGAGTAGAGCATTCAGAGACAAACAATGGCAAAACTGGATACTTCTAAACCATACATGTTTATTCTAAACCCCGGCGCGACAGCCCACAATGGGGCCAAGGCCTACTGCCCAGCCACTGCGTCCCCCACCTCTGCCCACTACAGGCGTCATTGGTGAGGTGCAGTACTGGAGGGTGGGACGTGGTCAGCACCCCGAGCCCTCCCGGCCAGTTATGCGGTCTTCTAGACCTGGGGCCGCTACTTCTCCATCAAGTAGCTCCTCAATTGGTCCCCCTGGGACCTAACGAGGCTGAGTGCACCCCGTACCAGACCTCCCAGAGGGGATAAAATCCCCATGCTGGTACCGGGGATCGAACCCAGGTCATCCGTGCCAGAGGCAAGCGCGCTACCAACTGCGCTACGGAGGCGGTCATACGTGTTTATTGCATTCAATAAATTCAGGAGAATCAAACCAGAAATATAAGGTCGTCAGTTACACAGTCAAATGGTTATGACAAAGCGTCATTTGCTTTTAATCATAACGCATTCATGTTATACTTTATAAAGTTGTATTATAAGTTCCACCTATAGCACCTGAAAACCCTGAACTTTGGGTACATTTAAGTTATCATAGTTGCCTAAGACCATTGCAACTTACAGGTGGAAACATACTCGCTATTGGTTATGTCAGTGTGTGTAAGAGAAGATTTGGCAACTGCTGTGTCGCAGCTGTGCTGCGGGTGAGGTATGCTTCCAGACGACCTTAGTGACTGAATCACAGCGACAAACGAACGAACTTATGAGACAACCTTATACATACACCATGCATGAATCCAGTTCGTGGATTCCACTGCTGATGAAATAGTCTGTTTAGGAATGTATTGACATTTGTACTTTTTGTACGCTAGCCCCAAATGGCTACCGTCCAGTTCTCTCTCGACCATTTTAGCCTGGTCTGTACCGAGCAATTTCAACATGTGCCGATAATTAGCTATGTTTGCGCCGCTGGATGCCCAATGTCCCATACTGACTATGTGAGGACAGGTTGGGAATAACAAGATGTTGGTTTGTGCAGATAAATCGCCACAGTTACCCAAAACAACTATCGCTTGTAAAAATCTCGAATGCAAAATGAAATCTAAAATGAAGTCAAAGTTCTAAACATTGGTTATTCAGAAGAGTACATAAAAAGCTATGGAAGTCATCGCGATGAAAGCAGTTAAAAGTACAGCAGATGACCATATCAGTGGTGAAGTCTTGCATTAATTGCCTCTTATGGTCAATACGTACATGAAATGTTAGTTGTCTTTCCACGTTATCAGCTGTTTGTCCAACATATTTTATTTCCTCCTTGGTCCTCCTTAGACATGAATCGTGTCTTCAAACACTCCCGTACATGGAAATAATGTAATAGATGGTAAATTAGTAATACAGTACTCTGTGATTAGACATTTAGGCATACGGGTAATATAATGTACAAAAAGAATCATGGAAGTTAGAAAAACAAGTAAAACAATTCATGAAATAGGATTTTTGGATAGCTGGCCTAATAATAAAACTAGTTTTAAAGGCTGCAGTGACTGACCGTACTTATGTTGTATAAGTCTTCTGCAAGAGGAACGGATTGAAATATTAAGTTTCTAATAAGTACGCAGAAACTGATGACCATGAAATATTAACTAACTAAACTTGCAACCAATCAACAACTTCGGAGGAAGAAAGCATCCTATTTGGCTGACCAGCTCTGTTAGGTTCTAGGACATAACTGTGAATGGGCTGCTTTAATAACAAATACTTTTTGTTTTCATCTTACAAAACTTAGTGCTCTAGCAATTTCAAAAGGCTACATATTGAACTTAATTCTGGAAAAAATTTAAAACCAGCACTTTATCCAAAACTAATCAGTTTATTGCAAATGCTACTGCTGTTTGCTTGTATACCCAGTATTCCTCTAAAGCAGAGTTTATACCATTAAGGTAACTATAGCAATAGGTATTACTTAAGTTGGAAAACGAAAGGCCAGTATACGTAAGTCTGGGCCAATTCGTTCAATTTACTTTAGTATTTATTCAAATGAATGTTACTTATGTTGATTTATTTACTAAAAATATTCGGGAGACAACGAACCAATTTAGAGCTTTAATATTGTCGCTCATCTTTGTTACCGAGTCCATCCTAGACTCTTAAAGAGTAGTCTTAAATATGTAGCAAGTTGTCACTTTTTCAATTCTGGAACGATTATTATTTTTCATTTAAGCTAAATTCTCCAGCGTAGTGCGTAAAAGTAATCTTTACTTACAAATCATAGATCGCCAAACCTGGAAACTTCTGCTATGGCACTTACGGACTTACGAAATGTCTAATACAAAATAAGCAAGAGTTTCCGTATATTTTGACAATGCTCCGTCCAAGCTTCTTCATTTTGTTTCGCAGCACATTTCTCCTCTTGATGTATTTATTCAGTACTTGAACCAAAGACCTCACTACTTCATTTCCAGACACTCTAGTTAGAGTAACCTTATAGAATGAATACCTCAATCCTTTGAGCGCAAAATTGCTGCCAATTATGCAAGTTTTCATCCAAAGTAGAAAGCGAGTAATGTAATACAAATTGCTTTGTCATTTTAATCGAAATGTCTGGTTGCAATGCAGTGAATTGTACGCCAAAATGGATACGGAAAACAAAACTAAGACAAGTGTGGTTTAAAAGAATTCGCAGAATATATGTTAAATTTATATGTGACTTGAGACACGTTTGCATTAATTTTTAAGCCCCGATTAAAAAACACATTACACTGAAGCTACAAGTATTTTTGTTCAGTGCAATGACATGTAAACAGAGAATCTGATATGCTGTACATCAATAATTGCAGAATGTTCCATTAACACATCACAGCTCAGAACGACGTTACATAAGATGGGGTACACGAACATAATATCGAATATTTCCTGATATATTTCTAGTGTAAATTATGTCTATGTTCTGTTTATGAGGAACTTGAAATGGCTACCCTGAACATCACATTTGTTGTTCTCAGAACTTCAAGTCCTCATCTAGCAAATGTATGATATGGGACATTTTATTTGCCATTGCTGTATTGTTTTTGTATCTACAATACTACTTTGTGTTGCTGAATATTAATGAAATATTTATCTAGAAGCTTTATTTAATAGTTTTGGTAATATTAAAAGCTTCGAATAAATGCTGCTCTTATTATAGTACTGAATAACAAATTGCAAATTATTCTTTATTCGTTTTAAACATTGTCGACTTTTACGGGTAAAGGAAAACTTTTAGGGCATTTGTACAGAGGTAGGTTTAACCATGAATGTTCCATCTATCTTGTCAGTTTCACAAAACCTGACTTGGTATAGTTTTAACTACGAGGAAAAGCATGTTGTATTCACAGTTTTACTATGGTTGCTCCTTTGACATTATGGTTCCCTTAAGTGATTCGGGCATTGCAATTTTGACCAAAGATGACACAATTATCCATCCAGAGTTCATACGTATGTATTTATTTATTTTTGTGGACAAAATTCCGTCACTTTTGAAACTGTGTTAACATTGTTTATATTGCCCGTGAGTATGCATTTAAAGCTTATTATATCCTATGTTGTTCTTTTTATCCAACATATGTTTGTTAAGATGTACATTATTCCTTGTACATTGCAACTTGTCCCGTTTAAATGGAAGTTCTTTTATGACTAATCTTTATAAGCATATCCACAAATCTACTTATAACTTTATTAACAATTTACTTCACTTTCTCAAAATATTTAATCATAAAAGATTAAACTTTTATATTAATTACTAAGTGTACAATTTATTTAACAGGTAGCCCAGCTTATCCGCAATCGGCGTACCCTTCGTGCGTTAAAAGAGTTGCAGAACGCAGTGAGGAAACTGACGGCAATGACGTGAACGATATTCCCTCTGTCTCTTAGTGAACACGAGAAACGAAAGGTAGTTTACGGGTTTAACCACTGGTTCTTATAGTGTTTAAGAGGTTGAATGAGAAAGAAAATAAATAAAAATAAAATAAAATAATATCTGCCAGCTATGTCCAGATACCTAATTTCTTATATCTGGACGTAGTGTGCGGAT
The DNA here is from genome assembly GCA_030765045.1 of Tenodera sinensis. Taxonomy (NCBI): domain Eukaryota; kingdom Metazoa; phylum Arthropoda; class Insecta; order Mantodea; family Mantidae; genus Tenodera; species Tenodera sinensis. The sequence goes on from JAUKNM010000042.1 coordinate 792,628, forward strand.
ATATTGATTTATTGAAACTTATTGATTACAATTTGTTCACAATAGAATGTACAGAAGTTACTATCCTAAGTTAAACTAAATAACAATAACGAAAATTGGTGATAATTTAAAGTTATATGAGATCTCATAGTATTCATGCAATTTATTGTTCACTAGCAGCTACTATTCGTCTCTGGTAGGCAGTCCAAGTCTCATCAAGGAGTCGTTTTGGCCTCGTTCTTCTCCTTCCTGACTACACTCGTCGTCCAGTGATCCAATGAAATCTTCTTCCGTTCTATGTCATTGTTCTTGGTATAACAGGTTCAGGAGTTTGGGGCACTTCGTTTCGGTATTATTGATTTGACAATCTTAACGATCGGGGTGGTGGTACAACAGTCGCTGGAGGTCTATACAAATTTCTGAGATTTGTTTCTTGTTCAGTTAGTCTTAAAGATATTTCTGCTATACTGATTTGAGTCGCTAACTCATTTAAAGTATTTAGATTTTCCTTATTCCTATTTCCGATAACGTGAGGTGCATGAGCTTTTCCCTGTTAGATTGTGCTATTTCACTCTATTTCTGACATTTAAACATTACATGCTCTGGAGTATCTTCTGTATTGCATCTGGTGCACATTTCAGAGTTGATATTAAAACGTTTTAAGTAAGTTCCATATGGCCCATGGCCCGTAATACAGTGTAATGCAGCTTGTAAGGGATTTAGGTGCTTTAGTCGTAACCTTTCTCGTATATTAGGGTAAAACATAGGTGCGACTCCCAGTTTGCAGGTTATCCCATTCTGACTGCCATAAGGATATTAACTCAGTCCTTATTTGTCTTTTCATATAGCATCGTTTCCCTATTATATCTTCTATCTTTTGTTGATTGCTTTTCTTTAGCCAATAGTAACCAGCATATAGGCGAACCTGTAGATCTATTGGCCAGGAACCAGTGGCCACAAGAAGAGCCATAGTAGAGGTCGTTCTTGCTGCTCCAGTAAAACGGAGAAGAATTTTCCTCTGGCATTTCCTGAGATGTGCGACGAGGTTTAATTTTTGCATACACTGTGTCCACGCTCCTGCACCATATGTAATGATAGCAGTAAAGATACAATTATGGTATGTTCTAATGGTAGTGAGAGGTAGTTTATATTGACGTTGGGCAATACTGGCAATCTTCATCATAATTTTACTGGCTTTGTTGCAGACCTGAGTGACATGTGTCTTGAAGTGGCCTTTCTCATCAAGCGTTATTCCAAGGTATTTAATACACTTGTGGCGTTGAATACATTCTTCGTGTATTCGTATAACTGGGTTTCTTAATAATTTACCTTTAAATAGCAAATAAGCAGAATGGTTAGCTGCAATTTGTGGGTTAACAGAGTTGCACCATCCATATACCTTCTGGGTCACATCAAAAGATTTTGTTTCCAGTTCCAGGCGGGTGTTCCTTCTATTAATTAAAGCAGACCATCTGCATATGCTATAGTGGCATATATTTGTGGGTCAACAACTAAAGCATTAAGCAGAGGCTCCAAACCTATATCCCAGAATATTGGACCCAATATAGAACCTTGCGGGCTGCCTTTCGTAATATCACGTGTGATGGTACTATTTGCCCCTGTGATGTTGACTCGGCGGTCTACACAACAGTTCTTCAGAATTCTATAAAGGCTTTTTGGTATTCTTGTTGGCGCATGCGTTCAAAAAGTGCAGGCCACCAGAGGTTATCGAAAGCTCCAGCTATATCAAAGAAGAGACCCATCACATAGTTCTTTTTAGAGTTCTTAGCTGCAATTATGGCTTTAGTTATTGCATCCGTTGACATTCCAGATCTAAAACCATATTGAGTAGGATTAAGGTCTTTCAGGATCCTAAACTCCTTTATGTGTTTACATAGGAGTTTTTCTTGTATTTTACACAAAAGGTTAAGTAGACAGATCGGTATATAAGATTTTGGCAATGCAGGATCCTTATCGCCACCTTTATGTAAGATCGTGATACTGGCTTCTTTCCAGCAATAGGGAATACAGCCTTGCCATAGACGTTCATTAAAGAGATCTGTTAGATATAGAGTTATTTCTGGTGCAATATGTATGAGTATTTCTGCATGTATTTGATCAGGTCCTGGAGCCTTCTTCTTTTTGAGGTTTTGTAATGCATGCAGAACTTCAGATCTGTCAAAGGGATAGACGACTCCAGCTGTTGGTTCGTCGGAGGTGAAATCCTTTCTAAGTTGTTTGTGCTGGATTGTATCTGACTCATGGTTATCTGAGGGAAGGACAGTAGTTAGCAGGGTTTGTATAGATTCAATCCATCCTTTAGTTAGTTCACCGTTTGGTTTAAGTAATGTAGAGAGGACTTCTGGAGACTATTTTCAGTGGCTATCTTGTATGGGATGCCCCATATTTTGGTGGTTAAAGCATCCTCAACAAAATTCTCCCATGATCTTTCCCTCAGATCTTTTAAAGAATGAGAAACTGAAAAATTCAATGCCATAGCAGGGATTTGAACCACGGATCTTCCGCTTATCGAGCGGTTGCTCTAACCATTCAGCTATCATGGCCAACTTGCCAGTACGACATTAAATTCCCCAGCTGACTCGTACTTCTTTCCCGGTTAACCACAAGAGCATTGAATTGTTCAGTTTCTGATTCAACCTCTTAAACACTGCCGACACACGGCTTGCGTGTTTGAAAACACCAGCAGTAAGCTTGTTGGCATAAATAAATAATAATTATTATAATGTTTTGCACTTTAGTTATAGGGTGCTTTACTTTCTTTGGAACTCATTCCCGTATATTATCTAACTTATCGATCACAGATTGTAAAGGGCCGTAACAAAAGACATGCAAATATGAGGGCACGTAATTAAACTCACGCTCCATAACGATCTACACATTCCAACAATAAAAGGAATTATATCCCGTAGTCTTCAATATCAGCAGCGCTTAAGTAACCATCCGAACGTCCTTGCCATCAAGCTACTAGATAAAAGTACTATGGTTGACAGTCTACAGCGTTGTAACATTTTGGACTTACCTTTTGGATTTAGCTACCTTTAGTGTTCCAGTCATTACTTGTAACACATTTACTGAATGTTCTGATAAGAACAGATTGTCAATTTGCAGTCAATGTAATAAAAAAAAACATAATTAAATTTCCACATTCCTTTCAACAGCTGACATTCTGCTTCCTAGGTATCTGAATTTGTCACTTGTTCTGTTGATTTGCCTCCATAACTATTTTCACTCTAAATTGTTCTTTTCCCTAGACAATCATAACTTTACTTCATCTGACTTGAAATTTGCATATTATATCCTATTATTATTTCATTCAGTTTTACGACTGCTCTTGGCATCTCTTCTTCAATTTCCGCCCGCTATCTGATCGTTCGCAAACAAAACGGTATCTATTTTGATTCTGTTTATTGTGAGCTCTTAGGTATCACTGGTACTTCTCCGCACTTTAATTATTCTGCTAATACATAAATTAAATATTATGAGAAACAACAGCAACCTTGCTCAGTCCTGTATTGACGCTTGGAATTTCCTTCCCTTTTTCCATTTATAATTTTGTGTTGCTGTATAATGCCTTGATTTAATTTAGCAATGAACACAACCTAAACTCGTGTATACTATTCTGAGACCTTACAAAGGCCAATGACAAATTGACCGCACAAAATTGTGGTAAATATTAGAGAGGTACAAAATACCTGTATTATTATTATTATTATTATTATTATTATTATTATTATTATTATTATTATTATTATTATTATTATTATTATTATTATTATTATTATTATTATTATTATTATTATTATTATTATTATTATTATTATTATTATTATTATTATTATTATTATTATTATTATTATTATTATTATTATTATTATTATTATTATTATTATTATTATTATTATTATTATTATTATTATTATTATTATTATTATTATTATTATTATTAATAATATTACTATTACTACTACTACTACTACTACTACTACTACTACTACTACTACTACTACTACTACTACTACTACTACTACTACTACTATCATCATCTTTTTTACCCGCACCTGTAAGGTTTGCCTTCTTTATGATGAGGTGTGAAACGTCATCCCCACTAGAAAGTGAAAATAATTTAGATTTAAAAAGCGAGGAAAGCATCTCTTGGATTGAATTTAAGACAGGACTGAATTTCTGTAACGAATCAGGTATTGTTGCTCCCTGGCGGGTAATTATCTCGGTCTCGTTATTATGGTATTGAATTATTATGAAAGTAACGAGGCAAATACGGTTGAGAATGTAAAGATTTTCTCGTGGGACGCAATTTGCATGAACTAGCTGAATGGCATGAGATGGAAGGTTCCGTTTCCTTATTTCAGGAGCAGCAGCGAGGTTAAATGAATTGAATGAGAATGATGGCTGGTGCCGCTGATTTTCATGCAGCATGCGCTCCTAAGCCGTAAATATGTAAAATAGGCTCTTGCCTCTTGAGCCTTCTATTAATATCAGTCAAAATGTATGGCACTGAACAAGCTGATGATTCCCCTAGCTCGGCTTAGTAATGGTACTAGTCAACGGCTTATTACAGTATTCTGCCTTCGTAGTGTAGTCAAATCCTCAATCTTTAGCCTTCTAAAGTCCAAACCACTGCGAAAACATCAAACCAAGGGTTAAATGACTTGACAAAGCACTAACATGACTACTACTCTACTACTGCTACTATTACTACTAGTACTACTACTACTACTACTACTACTACTACTACTACTACTACTACTACTACTACTACTACTACTACTACTACTACTACTACTACTACTACTACTACTACTACTACTACTACTACTACTACTACTACTACTGATGATGATAATGATAATGATGGTAATGATAATGATAATGATAATGATAATAATAATAATAATAATAATAATAATAATAATAATAATAATAATAATAATAATAATAATAATAATAATAACAATAATAATAATAATAATAATAATAATAATAATAATAATAATAATAATAATAATAATAATAATAATAATAATAATAATAATAATAATAATAATAATAATAATAATAATAATAATAATAATAATAATAATAATAATAATAATAATAATAATAATAATAATAATAATAATAATAATAATAATAATAATAATAATAATAATAATAATAATGTGGTATATATGAATTAAGTTTCAGATACTTTGGGTGTGAAATAGGCGCACAGAAATAATGGGATATACATCTAAAACTAACAATATTTCAAGCTATATGTGGAACATTACACAACTCTTTAAGAAATAAAAAAGAAAGGATACAGGAATTAAATTTTACAAAACAACGGCAAAGCCAGTGCTTTTACACAGAAGTGAAGCCTGGGTTGTAACCAAAAGTAAGATAGAAGGATCTGAACTGAAATTCTTGAGAAGAATTAAAGGATGTAATAAGAACAGAGCTACAAGTGAAATCTATAAATCAAGAAATGCAACACGTTAGAAATATTGGTTGTTACATGCGGAGAGGATCGACTGAGATAGAAATCCAAAAATAGCTCTAAACTATAAATTAGTAGGTAGAAGAGACTTGAGCAGACTGCAGAAGAGATGGAAAGACTTACTGAGAAAACTGAACAATGTGTCTAATCCATGGAGTCCCCCGGGGGCCTGCAACGGTAGATACGGGTCCCGAGCCATACTCTCAATTGGATTCCTCAATGAGGTGAGAGGGCACCTGCCAAACGCCCAATCAACTTTGGTCCACTTTTGTGTTTGACCTCCCACCTACCTCCCTGAGCATAGTCTGATGGATAACCTACGCGCGGCTTGTAGGTGGATGGGGTGACGCAAGGGGTGACTGGGTAATCGCGTAATTCCCAGCCCTTGGTTATCACATAGGATCTGGTTTTGTATCCCCTGATAAAGGTTAGTCCAAGGGAGGGGCCATTGCATGAGCTGATGCACTCCTGAAGGCGACTGGGTCCCTCTGACTATACAATGGGACGTGAGTCCCCAGGGTGAACAAGGTCCAGTCCAGGACTCTCATCTAAGCTAGGGTGGCGCCCAGGAAGTGAGAATACCACCGGAGACATTTGCAATGGTTGAGGATATCATCGCCATGAGTTCTTCGAAAACTCAAGAAAAACAAATACAGCAAAGTTAGTGAAAAGGAAGTAGCAGAGTTGAGTGGTTCTCGCTACTTAGGTATATCAAGAACAGAGGAAGGTAAAGCATTTACCGTCGGTGAATCTATTCATGATACAGAGGACTCTGAATAAGAAGGTGGCCCAGTTAAAAACTGCACAAGATCCCGCATCGGCATGCTGCTGGTTGAATCTAATTCAGCAGCACATGCAGTTGCTATTTTAAAAGCCAACATGTTAGTCAGATATGCGGTACGTGCAGAGATGCATTGAACTCTGAACTCCTCCCGCGGTGTTGTGAACACCCGTGCATTGGATGGTATGTCCAATTAAAAATTAAGGAGAACCTACAAAAGCAAGGTGTGATATCTATTTATCGGGTTCAGAGAAAAAATGGCGGCGAATATCTGCCTACCCGTACCCTGTTGCTTACTTTGAATCGGGTTGATATCCCGGAAAGGATTAAGGCAGGGTATGAGTCCATTGAAGTTAGGCCTTACATTCCGAACACCTTGAGATGTTGCCAGCGCTTGGTCTCGCAAGTGACACTTACAGTAGTAGAGTTACCTGCGTGAACTGTGGAGGCATCGCCCATTACTATGCATGTACATCACCTCCCAGTTGTATTAACTGCAGGGGAGAACATCCAGCAAATTTCCGAGAATGCCCCCGTTATATGGAGGAAAGTGCCATCCAGGAGATCCGGGTTAGAGAGAAGCTGTCCTTCTCAGAATTCCGGAAACCGTTGCGTCTGCACCAGCCTCTATCCCGAACTCTGGTATCTATAGCTCGGTTGCAGCTAAACCGGTACCGCGTCGGGAAATCGCAACTCCAAATAGCAATACAAACGGGGCAACAGGTTCCTATTTACCTCAACAATTGCATTTGCAAGGTGATAGAACGCATGATCAATGGATGATTGGTATGGTGGTTAGAAAGTCGTAACCTACTCACTAACAGCCAGTGTAGTTTTTGACGACGCCGATCTTGTGTCAATATCGACATAGATAATCGACGGATTTATGAAAAACTGCGAAACCGTTGGCACATTTTTCGATCTCGAGAAGGCTTATGATATGCGCTGGCGAGCAGGAATTCTACGTTCCCTGTATACCTGGAACATACGTGGACACTTACCGCTGTTCATTCAGGAGTTTATGAAGGACTACTTTCCGAGTAAGGGTCTGCTCGCCTTTTTTTAATCCGTTTCTTCAGGACGGGGGAGTACCTCAGGGTTCGGTACTAACTGTCACACTTTTTGGTATAGCAATTAACTCCATCTAGAAATGTGTTCCACCTGGAGTTTCGTCATGACTATTCGTGGATGACTATTGCACTTCTCAGCGTACGGCGTTCTTACAACGGCACCTGCAGCAATGTTTGGACTAACTTAGAGAATGGAGTTCAAAAAACGGCTTCCGTTTCTCAACTGAGAAATCAATCTGCGTTAATTTCTGCCGTAGGAGACGATTAACACCGTATGGCGTTAGCGTAGTGTAAGGATTCCGGAACATGTAGGCTTACCGGGAAATGAAATGGCGGATTTGTTGGCAAAGGCAGCAACTACAGAACTCAGTGTGACCATCTCCCGTGTTACTTCGGAAGACCTTGGACTTGAAGTGCGGAGAGTGGTGCTGTCGTGCTGGCACGAAGAGTGGTCAGCTCTCCGCAGTAATAAGCTTAGAGAAGTGAAAGCACTTCCTATAAACTGGGTAACTTCCTCTCGCATATCTCGTCGCGAGGAGGTTAATTTGGCTCGGTTGAGAATTTACCACTGCAATTTTTCGCATGGTTACCTATTTCAACGGGACCCTGCCCCTCTATGTCCGCTGTGTGACAACCTCTTATCAGTCCGTTACCTGCTACTAGAGTAGCGCACCTTCAAGATTCTCTACAGCTGCCTGCCAGACTTGCAGAGGTCTTAGCGAACGACAAAACCGCGGTTGATAGAGTTTTTAAGTTTTTAACGGAGTGTAATAACAGTTTGAGAATTTGAAATTTTGGATATCTCTTTTTTATGCTTTTTGAGGTATTTATCACCTTGCTTTATATCAGGCTATTGCCACTCTATTTTTTATATTTATGCCACATGTGCATATTTTGTTTGTTACTAGTAATTTTATTTTATCTTATTCTATTTTTGATTGAAGTTTATATCTGGTTTTTGGCATGAAATGCTTTTTAAGGACGCCATGCAATTGAGCACCCTTAAACCTACATCTCCTCCTCCTTCTAATCAATGGAGTAAAGATGATGATAATAGTAATTACAACTCACAACAGTCTCAGCTCAACCTTGACTCAGCTCTTTCACTGTCATTCTTCACTTACGATACAGTCACCCGACAGACCAAACTTCTTCAGTTCGACTTGATATATGGCGTGAAGTAGCTTAGTCCTGACTGTCCTTCGTTGTGCGCCGCGGTCGGCGTCACACTAACTTTACAGCTGGTCTTCATTTCTTTGTAAGTAACAGGCGCGAGTCCGTGTTTCACTAGAAGTGTGCAATACATTTCTGGGTTTTATAAATGTAATCATAGGACGCGTCATAGCACCTGGAAGGACTTTGAAGTAACCTTTATTAAACAACAAATCTAACCTTACACACATTTTAATTAATTTAACCGAAACTTTTGTAAAGATTCATTTTATATAGTTAAGATAGGTGTTTTAATTGTTTTAAAGTAAATGAGATATTTTTTAAATGGAATACATTGGAAAGAATCACCACCATACAAAAGTTAAAAATACTACACTTTAAATATGTAGGATTACAACTCCCTTCTTATAAGCTAAACATTATTTTATATCCCTCATAGTTTTCAGAACAGGAGAAAAAAAGTGCAATTCCACTTTTAGGAAGGAAAAATATAAATTACAGATTCTTTATGAAAGTACCAAGGCTTAAACATTTTAAAGACGTTTTAAAGCATCTTGTAGCATACTTTTAGACTAAAATAAGGAAAATCTTTTCACATATCATTATAAAGTAAACTAACCTTTGCTTAAATCCCCGTGATGCTGTAATCGTTGTATTAATGTCTATGGAAATTTGAAAGAATATAAAGTAAAATCGAGTAAAACATGCTGTAAATAAGGACTTCCAATTCTCACAAGGTTTAGTGTCCTGCGACTTAAACATTTTCAGTCAAATGCTATCACATGGCATCATATGAACATTTGCTGTTGGAAGTTGGGTAAAAGATTTCACTGGAAAGGTTAAATTTCAGTAATTCTTTACATTTATGACAAAATCTTTAAGTTTCATAGGTGTTAAATTTAAAAAAAAAAAAAAAAAGACTGAAACACAATTATTAAGGAAGTACTTTCTTGTTTTGCTTGTTTTTTTAATATAATTCAGAAACATACTCAGCTACAACATTCACATACGTGAATTTCTTTATCAGACTTGGTAATACTGCAGAATAATTCCAAATTCGGTTAGTGATGTTCATTGCTGAGCTATGGCATCTGTATCCACTATGTACCTCCAGATGTCTAAAACGAGTTTCAGTATCATATAAGTTGCACCAGAAGGGGTTAATCACTAATCGCACAATTCTTATGACAAATGCATAGACCCAATAAACATTGTGTGCTTCAAAATACAACATTACTTGAAATGTTCCGCGGAAGCTCCTTCAACGGTAGTTATAGACACAATCACTAAATCTTAACTGATATTTGAGATACTTCTATCACATAATGCTTTATTCTCCAACGTTGATATTTCTTGGCATCAATATTATAAGGTAATATCAATATTTTCCGGGTAACTTTAATGAAAATCGATTCACGGAATAGATTGGAGCAGTACAAATGAAAATCGGAAAACACTGATGTAAAAGCATCGGTACTAACAAAAGAGAATAGTACTAATAAGAATTAACTGTAAGGGTTTTTGTGTCATTACATCGTTATTTAGTTCAGAATATAACGACCGAACCCATTACGACAAAAAAGTAAAATACTGTCTTAAACTTACTTATGATTGCAAGTAGTAGCTGAGCACAGCAAGTTTTTTAATAATGGCTGCACTTAATGAAGCTGGTGAAGTATAATAGCTGAAAGTTTTAGATCTCCAAACTTGCTCTCACAAGTGAAATAACTTAGGTCAGATTTTTAATAACCAGTAGAGTACTCCATATTTTCATTCCTGGTAAGAAACACTTTAGTCATACGCAGGAATTTATTAAACCTATTTTATTTATTGCGAATATAACTGTAATTCTCCATTCTGGAACACAGTAGGACGATACCCTTTTCCAGCAATCCTTCATTTTCTTTGCTACGAACTTTCGTCTCCTAAGCAAAGATCATAACTTAGCAAGAAATAATATGGAAATGGGATCAAGCGGATTATTTCTACCGCAAGTTGTTCCCATAGGCCAAAGGTGGGCAAAAGCGGATTTAGGAATTCAACTGATTCGTGAACTTTTCGCCGTGTAACTATGCAACACACGGTACACACCCCCTTCCTTAGCTGATTTCAGGAGTCCACAAATCACTTTCAGTCGTTTCGCAACCGATATCAGTGGATGAATTATGTCTGTATCAACATCATCTACCTGATCTGTAACAAGCTATTACATGATTTTCTTCGAACCAACATTATTTTTGATGTACTAGATTACTTCTACCGCAAGTCCTTCCCATAGGCCAAAGGTGGGCAAAAGCGGATTCAGGAATCAACTATTAGTGTAACTATGCAACACAACGGTATACACTCCCTTCCGTAGTGGATTTGAGGAGTCCACAGGTCACTTCCAGTCGTTTCACGACCGATATCAGTGGAGGAATTATGCCGGCATCAACATCAACTACCTGATTTGTAACAAGCTGTTACATGAGTTTCTTCGAACCAACATTATTTTTGATGTACTAGATATGCCAACGTAAAAACTAAGTGTTTTCTCATCTACATTTTTGTATGTATACTTTTTGTATTATATTATATTATTATTATTATTATTATTATTATTATTATTATTATTATTATTATTATTATTATTATTATTATTATTATTATTATTATTATTATTATTATTATTATTATTATTATTATTATTATTATTATTATTATTATTATTATTATTATTATTATTATTATTATTATTATTATTATTATTATTATTATTATTATTATTATTATTATTATTATTATTATTATTATTATTATTATTATTATTATTATTATTATTATTATTATTATTATTATTATTATTATTATTATTATTATTATTATTATTATTATTATTAATGGAGCACCGCCTAGTTAATACTAAGAGCATATTGCTAAATGGCCAATACAAAAGTGGACAGCGCTTTATTTATTTATGTTTAAAAAGAAAATTTAGTAGATTCCACTTCAAGGTCAATTTTTTTTTTTGTTATAGACTCATTTGAGAACATTACATATTATTTAATAAAAACTAGATCCAACCCCTTAATATTCAGAATATCTAAATTTAGGTCTTCTACTCCATATCTGTGATTTGTAGAACATAATATCTCATCTAAACTTATTTAGAGTATTCGGAAAAACAGACATAAGCTCTAAACCCCCCTGAAAACATTTTAAAAAACGTCCCGTGTGCCAAAGTGGACTGAATATCAAGTTTGCCTTCTGACTTAGACAATTGTTAAACATGCCAGGTGAAGATATTTTAAGAAAAGTCCCTTACCAAAAGGTACCAGATGCAAAACGTGTGCAGTTATTTGCATTTTTAATCCAAAATCGGCATTTACTATGTTTTAATCCTAAATTATTGAAGGTATTGCCTTGAGATATTAACAGCCAATCTTGAATTTCTGCAAATAATCCCTATCCCTATATGCATTAGAATTAATTCAATTGTTAGTATTTTACTGTTGAGTGAATAATGTCAAAAACATACTTGCTCACTTGGTTCCTAAGGAACACCAGGAGCTCATATCGTTTATATAGGGTGGAAGGAAAGTCATTACATTCCTTCTAATATGTGCTTCCTGGAACCATTTCAAAAAAAAAAAAAAAAAAAAAAAAAAAAAAAAAAAAAAAGTAGAAAGTTCTTTGATCATTTTGTTCATTTTGTTCTTTGATTAGCCGAGTTCGAAAAAATAGTTTTTATCCAAATTGTATGCGTAATTCCACAAGAAAGTGCAAGTATAACAGTTTGTTACTTGTAAGATGCGTAGTCACTTATTCCTGACATAACTTCGGTAGTAATTATGGGACATGACACTGGATTTCGAAGTAATTAATCACCTAAAAGACGTGAAGGAATACTCGGAGCTGCTACTTCAGAGATGGCGTAACTCGACAACGTTGTGTTGAGGTTGGTCAGGGAATTTACCTAGTTTGTGAATGTAAACATACTGAGTACTTTCGCTTTCGTTGGGAGCAAACGCTTGTGATTGGCCTGCGCTGTCACAGTAAACACGGAAGTACAAGGCACGGTATGATATTGTTTTCAAAACGCACCGTTACGCTGTTTGTTTATGTACGGAGCTAGGGAAAGTGACCACCCACACAATCTGCAGTGTTGCCAGGTTGTTTCCGATAAAACTAAACTATCTCCATTGGAAATGGTCGGAGACAAAACCGTAAGATACTAAGTGTGTTCCAAATACCAAGATCTACCACTGGTTTAAATTAATGTGATGACTTCCCTTCCACCCGGTATGTAAAACAAGAAATGCTAACATTAAAGTGGCTTCAAATGCATTTCTTTCCTAACTTAAACTGGTCGGTATGACAAATGTTCAGCTCACCACGGTAATACAGTTATTAGATTTACCTCTTATCTCCCCCCACCACCGTCTCTCTCTCTCTCTCTCTCTCTCTCTCTCTCTCTCTCTCTCTCTCTCTCTCTTCACTTTTATCATCTATGTAGTTTTGTAAAATCTTAGTTACATTTTCGCATAATCAGTCATACACTATTACATCGTTATTTGCTAACATACAACAAATTATTTCTCTTCTATTATATTTCACCATTTCTTATCAATTTTGTCCCCAAACTATTTCTTTAGAATTATCAATTAAAATATTGACTTAATTTACAAGGTGGAATAATGGAAGTACTAATGGGGAATATTCACCGAATGGTGAAGGCACAGTTCCCTCCTAAAATTTTATATATGGAAGTTGGTGTGGAGTGATTGATTGGGAGACCCCACGAAGAGGTGGATTGACGGAGTGGATAGAGATGCGGAGATATTGAGAGTAAGGAATTGGAGGAGAATAGTATTGGATAGGAATAAGTGGAGAGATTTCATACTGTAGGCCAAGGTACAACATCGGGCTGTAGCGCCGTAGCAGAAGAAGAATAAAAAGGAAAATTAAGTAAGAAAAATATTCATATTGTTTAGACTATTCGAGTTCTGGTTTGAAAATTCTGCTAAGTATCACATGAAAGTCTTGGAAATCTTGCTACAAAACACATATCAAAACTGGGAGTTGTCACTTTATCACATTTACAAGAGAATACTCGTCTGCGTCGTCAAAATTCAGGAGATAAAAGAGAGGGAATGCACCTACACCCCTTCTTCGCTCCGCTAGCATACTGGATACAGAGTACATAAACCCCTAAAACTATGCTGACTTGCTTAAACCACCTTACAAATCCAGATCCTTCCTATACTTACATGTTTTATCTACAGAGACAGAAACGTCAGGGTGGGGACAAGTTGCAAATGAAGAGCTTATTTAAAAAGTCTGTAAAACCCATCGAAAAACATCCTTGAGAGATCAGACTGCTTTATCTCCAGTTAAAAATGTCAAACACAATTATAAACTTAATATACTTTTTAAAAGCCTATTTTACATATTAAGACTGAGTTTCTAAAATGCCACACCATTATAACTAGTAGCAACACTGGCATTTTACACGGAGGTAACACATTTTGGAGGTCAAAAGTAATTTAAGGGTTGTTTTAGAAATAAAATTTTAAGACTGGTACACAATAAACTGTGCAGTTACATTTGATTACATGCGCTTAGGGCAATATAATACAATTTGTATCACTCAGCCTTATTATATGAGTCTGTATTACTAACAGTGCCTGACAATGCTTTCTGTCAAGATGGAGTGTAGGATGCTGCTCAGTAATGCATGACACCTTTAAGAACGACCATGTCTCTTGCTTTGCTCTCCTTTACTACATATTCTAATGCCTATTTCCAGAGTTATTGGCGTTTCTTCCTGCTTTAATTGGTATTCTTTGGAGGCATGTATTAGTAATAACTGTTTGACACTTGCAACTCCACATTTCCCCTTGAGCCTTTTCGGGTTCACAGCTTATTTTTATTTTACAGAGCTGATCAATATATGTCATCTGAAACAATTCAAAGTGACATAGGACGTCATAGAAGTTCAAACTCGTTTAACGTCATATATTTATTCTAGTAATTTCAATTTCTGTGATGTGTGCATAGAGACTGCTACTATGTGAGTCAGTAAAGGCTTAACCAGAAACGATTACATTAGTGAGAATATTTACCAATGTTACATGCACCACATATGTTGAAATAATATGGGACGTGTTGTATAACGTTATTGCGTTGTGAGAAGTTTTATAATTTTACTATCTGAAAGGAACTAAAACACTAATCTACATAAAATGGAAGTACATAAAGCACAACTGCAAAAAGGCGGATTCTACTATTGGTTTAAGAGAACGGGTTATACCTTATACCACTTCCTTGCATAAAGATCAGACAACTGCTTTCTTCAACGAGAGAATTGCATGAATTCCGAGGGAAAACGCGTTGCATTTGGTTGCAATATGATGCAGAGTAAACAGCATTTTATGAATATATCCCTATATGATGTGGTGCAGCATAGTTTAAGCAAGGCATAGGCATATGTGGTGGCGACGGGCGTCGGACGTCGGCGTCGTCGTCCTTCCTTGGTTGCTCGTGACGGCAAATCGTGCTTATCGTGGGCCACACATACTAACGGTCAATGTAGGGATGTAGGCAAACAGGTTAGGTCGATCTCAGGGTGTAATGAGGGTCACGGAGGACCTTCGGGTGTCCAAAAAGGAAGAAGACACTATCTCCTGTACTGCACTTGCACTTTATTGTGATTGCCGTGACAACTGTCCAAAATGTACCAGAATTCTCGGAGAAAAATGTCCGCGACTGTATATAATTTCTTGTTCCTCGTACCCGGTATTTCCCTGATGAAATTCTAATCCCCGATATTGCTAATTTCCGCACTACCCATTCGTGTAGTCATCTTAGCACATTTGTTTTTGCATGTCTGACTCGTCCAAGCCTCACAGCTGAAGTCCCCTAATTCTCTGTCGCTTCCTCTGAACCTCCCCACACAGACTCTTGACCTTTTAGTTTTGAAAACATCCACCCTCGTTAAAGTTAACGACTTAAGGGACGAAGATGCCTTCGAAACGCCCACTCCGAGAATCCTGACTGTTTATATTGTATATGGTTTTCGGGATAAGTTCCCGGTACACATATCAGTAGCAGCTGATATGACGTAATACCACTGTCAGGGGCAAAACAATATGTATATCTTCTTCAACCTTTCCTTTCAATCAACACGCGTTCAAACGTAAAATAGCAGCGGTGTACACTTCATCGATGCGACATAGCTCTCTCGAAACAACGAAAACCCAAAGAAATTTGCCATTCCAAGTGTAGAAGAAGGGAAGAAGAATATTGTGATAACAGACAATTTGAGAAACCCCTCTTGTGACACCAGTATGAGAATTAGCAAGTCCACTTACTCTTACTTTCTCTTCTAAAACAGAAGCACAGACACATAGTTCTCTTTTTTATCGTTAACACAATCATGATTTTGTAAACTTCACACAAATATTGCTCACGTTCTACAGTTTTCTCTCGCTCAGCTGTTTCAGACGATACGCATACTAAACCTGCTTCACACAACAAGCAACTAAATGTCTAAAAGTTTCTCTGACTACACACACACACACACACACACACACACACACACACACACACACACACACACACACACACACTCAAGGTCTCTCAACACTGACTGAATACACACATACTTAAAAGCTGGCTCAAAAGGAGGCTTCTCCCGCCGTCCGGACTCGCCATATTTTCTGGAAAATACACCTTTACTCGGAACTTTCCGTAGTCAGCTCGGCACGCCAAGGCTTCTGGAAAGGTATGGAATCGTTTTGTCTGCCGCGCTCAGTCTTCATTCTTCCCCATTGTCGTCGGGCTGCCTATTTACAAGCGGTTGTGTGAGCTAGTTAACACCAAGCTTCTCTTTCAGGTGGCTGCCGGCCGGCATTACAATATTTTTACTGCGCTTGAGTAAAAATATGGGAATATCTGTTGTGTCTGAAAATTTTGATTCCCGTTTACAGTTGAAACATTAGACGACATTGCAAATGTTGTCACAAAGACCAAAAGCAAGTCACAGGCAGGAAATATAAAGACATTTAAGCGAATATTATTAGACAAATCCTTCTTCGTAAATGTATCAATGCAGCTTTGTAGTGTGGTGAAGAAGTGGATAATAAAGTAAGAATAAGTAACGACACTGCAGCCCATGAAGAACCTAGCCTTACCGCCTAACCGCTGCGTCCCGCACCTCGGTGCACTACCGGCGTCACGGTTGGAGTACAGTATTGGAGGGTGGTACGTGGTCAGCGTCCCGATCCCTCCCGGCCAGTTATACGGTCTTCACGACCCAGTGCCGCTACTTTTCTACTCAATTGGTCCCTCCGGGAGATAACGAGACTTAGTGCACCCCGTGGCAGACCTCCCAGAGGGGTTAAAATCCCCATGCTAGTATCGGGGATCGAACCAGGCTCCTCCGCGCTAGAGGCAAGTGCTCTACCAACTGCGTTACGGAGGCGGTCGGATAACAAAGTACATACACTAATTGTATAAAGCCTAAAACCTTAAAGGTCATTGTAACCACAAGTACAAATTAAGGTTAAGAGTCTATAGACAACCACAACTACAAAATCAGACCAGTTTAGATTTATTAAGACAACTTAATATGACATTTCCGTCACTCCGTTCAATTTTCTGGGAATATTAGTCTACGTTTGGCTGAACATATGCATTAGAATTTTTTCTAAACTAAAGATTGTAAAATCTAAAAGCAGATTGGAATGACAGATGGATGCCTGCGTGCTATGTTGTACGTAAATACTTGTGAATCCTGGCTAACGAAAACACAGGCTGCGGAGCGAATCGGAGTTACGCACTAACGGTAGTGGTTATAGTAATATGGTAGTGGTAATGGTAATAATGATAGTTATACGTGACTAACATAGTATACTATCATAATGAAACTGTATCTTTTGCATGAACTCGACGAGCATTTGTTTTTGGTTGTTTAGAATACGATATACTAATATAAGGTGGTTGTGGTTTTACTTCATTGGCCCATGATAGACTAGAAGAATTACGTCACTGCAGTTTGCGCCGTAGCCTGTGTTTTTCCTTAGCCACGCTGTGAATTATTGTTAGACATAACATGCAAAACTGTAACGCTTCAGATGAAGTTGAGAATAAATTAATAAAAAATAAATGTTAGGGCACATATAAGCATGTGTTACGAGTTCCTTTACACTGCCACCGCAGCTTTAAGAAACAGTACGTCATGTGCATGTAGGGTTGCGTTCCCTGACGTCACTTCCTGCAATCGCCATGACCAATTTGGTGACTCCTGTTTTAGACGATGTGAGATATTTCATTTAATTGCTGCGATTTTCATATTTTTATTGGATTAAACTGATTTTGCTTTCATGCATTAATGCTGAGATTATGTACGTTTTGAAGTATTACAAGGATTATCAGTACATGGATATAAAGACTAAACTAGATTTTTCTAAATTAACTCTGAGCTAATAAAGGAAATCCAAATGTTCTTGTCAAACTATTTCAACCTGTTCTTGGCCGGTGTTTATGAAATTCACTTTCCATATTCCCTACTTTGCTCTATAGAAAAAAAGAAAGAAAAAGAAAATGAAAGAGAATGTAAAAAGAAAGAAAAAGAAAGAAAGAAACAAAGAAAGAACAGAAGAAAGGCAAGAAAATAAGAGTGAAAGAAGGGAAGAAAGAAAGAAAGAAAGAATGAAAGAAAGAAAGAAACAAAGAAAGAAAGAAACAAAGAAAGAAACAAAGAAAGAAAGAAAGAAAGAAAGAAAGAAACAAAGAAACAAAGCAAGAAAGACAGAAAGAAAGAGAGAAAGAGAGAGAGAGAAAGAAAGAAGGAAGGAAGGAAGGGTGGAAGGAAGAAAGGAAGGAGGGAAGGAAGGAACGAACGAAGGAAGGAATGAAAGAAAGAAATATATAAAGAAAGAAAGAAAGAAGAAACAAACAAAACACAAACAAATAAGAAAAAGAGGAGTAATCAATTAATATCGAGGATATTTAACATTAATTAGTGTTAAATATGAACTATTGTTGTAAGTGTAAACAGAAACACCAAAACCCATTAGTCCAAATTAAAATCAACACGTTAGCATGCTTGGAGCTTATTTATTTTCAAACCGCTTCTTCTTATTAAAATAATCTAATGTGTGGTACTCATGTACTTTTCTCTACTCTTGCACTAACTATTCTTTTAAACTCTTATTCCTCCATATTCTGTTAGTCGAGATAAGCGTTTGCAGAAATGATCTTGTCCCCAATCTTCTTGTGGGTGCAACGGAAATATGTGAATACAGTAGGCTTTGAGCCACAGTCAAATCTTTTAGAGCTACTCGCTATTAATAAGGCTTCGAAATTCTATTCTTTGCACGGCCAAGAGATAAAAAGTGAATAACGCCCTCTATTTGAAAAAAGTTTAAGTATGCAAAATTCGCGCAAATAACAAGGAATATCTCCGACTGGTTCACTCCGCAAAAAAAGAAGAAAAGCTCGTACATTAGGCCACAACTTTTCTGTCTTACGAGTTATGCAAAAGTCATTAAGAAACAGGAATAGGCTACAGTCAGAAAATTCAAAATGTTCATTTCATTTGCCATAAAACATCTTAAACACATGGAATTGTAATCAAAATCGTTAGAGCCGATTTTGAGAAAATCAAAACTTCAGAAAAATGTTCTATGCAAAGTACAGTTTAGGATGGAGTAATTTTCTTGGTCGTGTCACAACCTTGAAAGATATTAAACTTAAACGCCAACTTTGGTTTTTAAATGTATCTTCGTTTTTGAATTATGATATTCACAGACAGACCGACACACACACACACACACACACACACACACACACACACACACACACACACACACACACACACATATACAAACACACACACACACACACACACACACACATTGTTATGTAGACTTTGCAGAGTACGTGCCAACCGTTTGCACACGGCAGTCGGAATTGGCGCCGGTACCTACTTTAACTCCTGTACTATTTCTCTTTTTATTTCATGTGTTCTTTGATTTTTTCAACATTATTTCACACAATTTACCTTTCAATGTACCTCACAAATATAAATCACACAGTGTTGTACCTGTGAATGGAGATAGAATTCATCAGCAGTAATCGTTTTATGTTCAAATATTTCCCTACTATTCCACTCATGGACTCCTCAGTTGTGTGATGTGGCAGAACCTTGCATGTGTTTTCTCTTCATCCATCAGCTGATTAAAATGTGATTCGAAACTGCATTTAGACAGCTCTTTTCATTTACTACCCGCTCATACAAAATTGGACCGATTAGTATTTCGCTAATCGTGCAACAAACTACAGAAACACACACAGAGAGGCGGCGGCGATGAATGGGGAAGGTAGCTGACTTTGACCGAGACGTAAAATTCTCCAAATAATATAACAAAATTACAAAATCCAGTCCAGTTACTTTTCTATTACTTTATTGTCTTCTAAAATTGCACAGTTTTCTTCTCGTCTTTAACAAAAGCTATGCTTTCGTGTTATCACAACTTTTATTTCTCGCAATCTTGCCTCAGTCGTTTCATTGTCTTTTTTCACTTTTTGTGTCGTTCACACACTAATTAGGACGATGTAATCACTGAAATATTCCCGATGACCGATGTATCTTTTATGCACAGTTGTCTTGCACTCTTTGACACACTGACCGACTCATGTGTGCATCTGTAAATCTGTTTCTGCTGTTCTCTCGCCTCCTTATGGAGGGGATGATGTCAAAACAGACCTTTCTCGACTTCCACACACACACACACGCCGATATCAGGTCTTTCTCAAAAATTTTGGAGTAAGCTCCCTTTGTCTAGCCGCTTCATTGCTGTTAGTCACGTACATACACAATTGGGCGAGGCAGCCTGTCCTTGAACACTTGCCTGATCGCCGGCGCAGCATGTGGTGTGAAGCAGCTTGTCCCGCCTGTCTTTTGTTGCGCGCCGAACCCTGCGTCACAATACTTATTCCAGGAGCCCGATAATGTTTCTACATGTCTCAAATTTATGTTACATGAATTTACAGTCATTGCCATTTTCTGAGGCGAACTGAACATGTTTGTTAGCAAACCACAGGGAAGTTAGATTTTTAATTTTTTATTCTTTATGTTATTTTTACTTATTTATTTTTTATCCCAAGTAGAAGTAAAGTCGCTTGGAAGTATGGTTTAGCCACCTGGAAAACCTGAATGCCGGATGGTTAAGCTAAAAATGGTTGTATCACAGGTATTTTAATTAATAAGCTTCCTTTAGGAATGAAGCCACATGATATAATAGTAGACATACTTACCTCACTGAAACTATAGCTACAAATATAGGTGGGTGCAGATATAAGTGATTTTGATCCTATATAACTTTACCTCTAAAAGAGGCAGCATTCCATTCGAGTCAAAGCCGTAAATGTAGGTATGTCTATTGCGATCACCATGATTTATAAATACGAAATTAGAAGCGGTTAAGGAATGCTTGTCCAAGATATAGTACTCCAAACTCAACCACTTTTAAGTAGAAGGTTTTTTTTTATTGCCATTGTTATTATACACGTTTATATCAATTTTCATTAAAATTCTATACGGTTAATCTATGCTGTTCTGGGGAATGGAATGCTTAAGTTGAAATAGGTGAAACTTACTGGAACAAATATATAGGCTATTGAAACTTAAAATTTCGAGCACATAGTATTTACATAGTATTAATTTTTTGGTTTTGAGAAAGCCTCATTGTGGAATGATTTAGATAATTAAAGTTCCAACGTCTACATTTGTGTGTGGCTTTCATACATTTTAAAATGCGCACTCCTTTTTGCTCCCCCATGGCTTAATGCTTCACAAAATAGTCCTGAAACATACCCAGTATGGAACTGTTTATATGCGAATAT
The DNA here is from genome assembly GCA_030765045.1 of Tenodera sinensis. Lineage (NCBI taxonomy): Eukaryota > Metazoa > Arthropoda > Insecta > Mantodea > Mantidae > Tenodera > Tenodera sinensis. Next base: position 814,040 of record JAUKNM010000042.1, read on the forward strand.
TTAGGAATACTAACGTAAAATGCTCAATAATTGCTTTTATGTGAATGATGTACAGAAATCGCAACGAAAAAGTTGCGTGAACTTTTGTGTAGAAGTTCCAGTGTATCACTCCACGCCTTTTGTTTGTTCTAGAAAATATGATTGTCAAGACCAGTCGTATTTTGTGGATACACAACTGTTGACGTAAATAATAGTTGTCCGCTCTTGTTGTGTGGGAGTGGGTGTCTGCCCCACTTTCAAGAGGTCCAGAGTTTGAATTTCGGTTAGAGTGAGTTATCGGATATCATCTTCTTTTTGGGGTTTTCCTTTATCCTGAAAAGATGAATGTCGTGTAAGTTTATAGATCTATGGATTGCGGGCTCATTTGAGCGTTACTGACTCGTTTTAATTCATTCGTCGTTCGATATGACCTAAGTGGTTAATAGAGCTAAAATAAGTAAATAAGTTACAGTGAGATATTTTGGAATCGCTCATGATTGTGAGAGTGGCATATTCATGAAGGTTCATTAAGGAAAGTTAAAAAATACAATTACATTTACCGAGGAAGGTAGTTTCTCTTCTCCACGGATTCCTTTCCCTTCATTTCTCATTTCCCTCCCTTCACTCATCTTTCAGGTTTGATTGGTAGCACGGTACGTTCCGGCGAATGCGAACAGATGGCACAGTGCTTGGGCTCTGAAACCCCTTCCCTGGCCTCCTGAAAGTTGCTGCCCGGCCGCAAGGGAGCCTCGTCGCCATCTCCCTGGTAAACACTTCGGTTGGGCGCCAGGTGTCAATATCTGTAACTGTTAGGGACTTCTGTGATTCTCTGGGCTTCGCTGACTCCGCTCTCTGACAAGCCTATGGTCTCACTTGTTCCCCATCCGTTACTACACACACACACTTACACACAGCTGCATTTGTTCACATTAGCCAATCAATAAGCATATTAATAATTGCCATGTAGAGTAATAAAATGAACAGTATTTTTAAATAGTTCAGCTGTGGTTTAAAACTTAAAGTCATTTTTTTTTTGTATAAAAAGCAATACAAAAGTACACTGTTTAACAGCAAAATTGATAGGTAATGTCAACAGAAGGACATGTCCAATCTCGAAAATAAAAACATATGCTGCATTAAGAAGACAAAATGCAAACTGTTGCGCCAAAGTTAGCTAAAGTAAATGCAAAGGATATGCTCAATCAGTGTTAATATAGTCAAAAGAGTGGGAGGATTGCATTTTGTTCAAATTATCACTTTTGAGAATAGAGAACCTGAAAAACCGCATATTGAGCATGTTCAACCGCATTCTAAAGCTTCAGCTTCTATGAATCAAATCTGTGATTGCTTAATATCTAACATTTTGTTACATGAGATAGATCGATATTTCAACTTGGTGTGGAATAGTTTCTTTAACTTAACGTAGAAATGTCTAATTTTCACGTAAGAGAGCCCCTTTCAGATCAAATATGAACGTCGAAAACCGTGGGATGTAGATAGCGTCGCCTGGAATTCCAGTCGCGTCCTCCAGCTGGGGATCTCCAGCTAGTCGGCTACTTCACCTGGAGCCTGGGCCAGCGAGCCAGCCAACCAGCCAGAGCGGTGCAGCTCGGCCGGGCCACCGAGGCAGGATACACCACAGCACAGTGTACGCCGCCTAAGCTTGCCCGCCAGTCGGTCTCCCGCCGTCTTGCCTGACAGTTGATACCGCCACGCTAGGGGGGGAAACTTCACGCTACACGGACATTCACACTCTTCTTAGTGAAACGGTGTACGTTGAAAATGTTCATTACAGGTGACAAATATGTTCTAGATATCGTTCTTAGGTGAACTCGACAAGATGTATCGGTGGTGTTGGACTTGAGGTGCAAATTTCATCCGAAAACTGTGTTAAAGATCACTGACAGAAGAAGAATCTCAAGGTAAATATTGTTTGTGTTTAAGTGCCTAGGTCACATTTTCGAGCAACTGCTTTGTCACGAGGTGAGTTACAGTTCAACATACTTTAGAGGTTAGGGTTGAAGTTTCTGTTCCGGCATGTGCCACTGCGTGTTGTATATGGAACGTCCAGATTAAACAACTTTGTTAACTGATGATCTGACAACATTGCTGGGGCTGTTCTTATGTCCTAGGTATTTAATTTTGAAAACCTGACCTTCCACTTCTCATATAAATGTTGAAACTTTATACAATACATGTTAAAGGTTAAATCCCGCGCTAATATTTTAGACTTATCTTCGCTTCCTTCTTTCCCTAAGATTTAAAAAGATTATTTAATAATATTTGAATGTTTGAAAATTTGAAAATCTAACGTCAAAAATACTATTTTTTTTTATTTTTTCATTCATTTTAAGCGCATAAACTTATTACTGAGCTTTTAATATTACGCTTTACTGAATTAGTGTAAGAAATATATAGCGGCGTATTAAGTGCCTAAAACTGTTATCTATAAACGATACGAAGAAAAAGGCTTCTTAGGCACTAAAATGTTACAAATAGTATTTGTAACTTATCTCGGAATAGTTTCAAGGTTTCTTTGGCACGTTATTTAATCTATGAATGTGAATGTTGTCTAATTTACAAAATAACTTTTTTCTGAGTTACCCAACTATTATTTCATTACTATTTGTATTTCTATTTTGTCCACACCTGTTATTCAAATGGGAACATAAACGTTGTGCTTTAATCTGTATATTTAGATATTTTTGGGTACACGTATAGACATTATTTCCAGCCACCGTACAAAGTGCGGTGAGTACCGGCGTAATAAAGTATCTCTTGTTTTTATCTATGAGCAACGGCAGCAAACCATGAAGTGCTTCCTATATATTTATATCATTTAACCACGCTTTAACATGATTTCTACACCAATGTAACATTCTACAAGGAGTTCTATATTAGCCTATCAGGTAGTGCACCCGGCTTTTGACGTTTCGGGAGTGACACAATATTTTGTCTTCCTTAGTCATTATGCTGCCAAAGCAAGCATAGTCCAAATATAGAAGCGCACAGGGGATAAGAGATGCCTATGCACCCCCTGCTCATCTCAGATGAAAATATTGTAAAAACCACCTTTAAAATCAATGAGAGTCGTTCTAATTGTTAAAAGTAGAGAGACTGTTTTAGTGAAAGAGGAAGTAAAATAAAATATGCTTCTGCTGACGCTCTTTCTCTCTCTATTTCTTTTCAACCAACCATACGTTATTCTTTACTGCATTCAGTCATTTATCATCATCATCGTTATTATTATCATCGCTGAGGTTTTATATTACATTACTAATTTAGTTCTCCAGGAGAAATAAAAACATAAAACTACATACAAAATAGAAATGAAATATGGAAAGAAAAAATATATCAGCTATGGCGTCAGAACTAGTACTTTTTTATATGACACTCTTTAACTGCATGAATATTTTTGTAATTCTGTGAACAAATAATAGTTAGAATTAAGGTACGGTTAATTAAAATGAAGTAAACTCGGATTTCATCAGCTCTCACTTCTTTTAAGGGTTTATAAAAGTATATTAAAGGACCTGAGGTATACAGAGACAGTGAGTGAAATCGATGGAATGGTGCTCAAATGAGCCCGGGATATATAGAGGCTGACCTAACAATATCTTCTCAGGACAAGGAAAAACTCCGGCGGAAAAGCACACCACACTATAGACGCAGGGGGACAGCTATTATACTTTCTGTGCAAAATACGTCTAGTTTTAGCTTCAGAATTACTAGTAAGACTTGGGGATTTTTGAGAACGTTAGAGCTGATATAGACTTATTTTTCAACTGTATGTCTTGTAATATGCTCTAATATTAAAAGTGGTCTGTTTATACTGAAGAACATTGAAGTAAAAACGATTTTCTGGATATCAGCTTTTAATGTAATTGAAGTAAACTTCAATCTCAAATGCAGTCGAAACTAACATCGTGTCACTTTTGCATTAAACACACAATACATACATAGAAACTATTTAATTTCAAAATTCATGTGATCAAGTGTTATCTGACACAAACGACTTTGAGAATACGCAAATAAAACAAATAACCCTGACCAGAGCTGTATAAGACATTATACATCTATAAGTTGTTTGAAATCGCATTTAAGTTCATTAAAACTAAATGCATTTACCATATTGCTGGCCATTTGCGGATTTTCTGTTCACACTTTCAAAACACATATTGTAAACATGTAACTGTAGGTAGAATAGGTTAAATTAAACCTCTGCTGGTAGCATCGCTTTACATTTCTTATCCAACAGAGATACTCTTGTATGTTATTTAAGCGCATCTTGTTCATCTCGTTCTTTTGTTTCACTACGTGATATAAACTGGCTCAACGCGATGTGTTTCGTTTGTTTCACTTGCTGCAAATCATATGCCCTTACTTGGAAACCTTTCCAAAACTGCAGAAACCCCCGACCCGTTACCCCCAAAAGTATGTGATTTCGCTCCAGATATTTGATTAGGCTTCTGTATTGTGTATTTCGTACAAAAATGAGCACCTGTGTTTTTAGATTATGTTTCTATCTTTAAAATGCACAAGCTTTTCCTTAGTTAACTTCGAAAATAAAAATGAAAGACATGTATTTCAGACCCGAAGGGACACTTTGCTTTTTATTGGCAATTGATATGTGAAAATGCTTCTTAGAAGAGTCGTTATCTTTTCCACAGTTTTATATGAACATTAGGTTCAGATCGTCTGTTTCAATAAAAAACTTCGAATTCTCTTCCTTCATTTCATTTATTTAGTCGTTCTCCGCATCTTAAAGTTTCATTTGGGGGAGGCTTATGTACGTTAAGATGACATAACGCTTTTACTTACTCAAGCAGTGTTTCAACAATCCAAAAATATCGCAGAAAGAAACGCCTTTGTTTGTTTTAGCATTATTTAAAGTCTTATTTTCCAGAGGCAACTTAAAAACATGCTTATCCCGAAATTTACCTTCGCGTTACAACGTGAATGGCACCACAAAACAAAATATGCTGAAGATTACGTCATAACAATGAGTACAGACAATGCAAAATTCAATGAGGACTTAGTCTATTTATTTGTCTAATTGAACTGAGTTTTTAAAACAAATTATGTATTTACAAAAATGGTTAAAATCACACACACACGCGCGCGCGCACACACACACACACACACACACACACACACACACACACACACACACACACACACACACACACACAAACATACACTCACTTGTATCTTCCCACCTTTATTTTCCTTTATTTCCTTTTCTTTCTTTTTTTCCTTTTTTTTTAAATGACTATTGTTACATTGAAACTGAGAATGAGAGTGATTTGAAGACTTGAGAACGTAACATATTAATAAGAAGCTAATGTGTTAGTTATATATGCACATATATCTCAAATTAAGTACTATGCATTTTATTGTATTCACAGTAATGAAAAGAAAATACGACAGTTCGTATGTTTTCCAATATGGTTGGTTGATACCGCATTCGGCCTCAAACGCACAAAAATTAAGGAGTAGCAACGGATATTTCTAAAACGGCTTATGCTTTGAGGGTTATACAAAATAATTTATAATGTAGAGGACTTCATTCAAAAAATTCAACACTATATTTTGTGCCACAGAAAGTCATTTAATAAAATTATTTGAAACTTCTATAAGAAGCTAAGGGATAACGCATAAAAAGTACAATTTAGGACAGGAAATTTCTTGGAAGATGTTAAATTTTCATGTCAAGTTTTGAATTGAATCTGGTTTTTCGTTTTTTGAATTATTCAGTTTACACGCATCTTGTGCGCGAATATTTTACTATAAATGCTCTTTGGTTAGAGGGATTATCAGGCAACTTCAAAGCCTACATTTCCATTTCCATTAAAACTTCTCCGTTCGTGGTCCGTATTGTTTTTTATATGCTATTGACTTCCTGTCCTGATTCAGGAGAGAGTCTGGAGATCTATATGTTTGCAAATATCTCGCCGTCAGTGTCGTAAATAACAAATATATTCGTATTAAATGAATAGCTGTAATGGATAATACTACAAATAAACAAATAAGCAGTTTAATCACTTGCTAATTATTAATTACAACTAATAATAATAATAATAATAATAATAATAATAATAATAATAATAATAATAATAATAATAATAATAATAATAATAATAATAATAATAATAATAATAATAATAATAATAATAATAATAATAATAATAATAATAATAATAATAATAATAATAATAATAATAATAATAATAATAATAAATCAAAATATTCAAATAATTTAGCAAAAGCTATTCCACGTCAGAAAATTCGCCAGATTTCAAGGCATTCTTCTTGAATACGGTTTAAAACAGCAAAGTCACATAAATTTCATTGCAGAGAATATAACCCAAGATATTTCTATGTTAAGAATCCTTAAGTGCAATATATAAAATATTTTACTCCTAATGATGTATTATAGTAACTAAATTAACTAAATCTCCCAGCGGGGGAAAAATCCCTATGCTGGTGCCGGGGATCGTGCTCTGCGCCAGAGGCAAGCGCGCTACCATCTGCGCTACGGAGGCGGTCATTATAGTAATATATTGTCTTATTTAAACAATGGGGTGTTGCTTCAGCTCATTCCCTTTATTTTACAGAGCAAATTAGTAAGGTTAATGGGTTCGATAATGTCGAAAGCGCACTGCGAATTACTATTTATTCCTTTAGGTATACTAACCTTTCCAATGCTTTTCTGACCTCCTTTATGTCAGAATTAATGTAACAACGTACATGCTCTTATTTTAATATAAACAAATGTAAGTATATTGCGAATCACCAGCTTTCTAATAGTAGGTATATTTAGACTAAACATTTATATCTGACAAGTTTCTCTACTAGCGGGTAGAAGCCTGAATTTTGAGTCCCCGCTTAAAGTTTACACTTTTATTAAACTTATGTACAATGCTGACTTTTACGTGGCTATCACCGTATAGATAGTATAAGTAACTGAATTATTAGTTGTATTGAATTTTCACTGGAAAGCAGTAATTCGTTTTTCTACCATTTAAAAGCGGTAGAAAAAGTAAAATGAATATGAATAAAACAGTGCAGTTATTAAGTAATTGTCTAGTAATCCCATTTAGTTTCCTTTTCACATCTTCATTCAGGTGCCCCCTTTCTTTCATGATGATCAGCGTTTTTATATATTTTCGTTTATTCTGGATTATATATATTACTTGATTTCCTAATTTTGATAGGTATCAGAATAATAGTGCAACAGCTGTTCACGGGCTAAGGCTTACCGCCCGGCCGATGCAGACCCCACCTCTGCCCACTACAGGCACATACATAACTATCAGAAAGTGAAATATCCGCTATGCACTATATTTTTGTAAGCAAAATGTTTTTTCACAAACAGTAAATGAGTTTAATTGATATTCATATACGAAAATCGAATCAGTTTTATATGAATTTTCTAAAATTAGTTCACATATTATTTCAAGTGGTTTACTAATATTTGGCGCACATCCTGCTTTTATGTGCCACAATACATAGAACTCAAGAGAAGGAACCGATTGGGGAGTTTTACACTTGTTAAGCGTGCGTAAATGCATCCCACGGACATTTTAAAAATAAATATATATTCTTGGCACATTTTCCCCTTGTTATTTACAGCTGGTAAACAAGCAATCAAAATGTGTTTCTCGAGCATCATATTTAATACATCAACTTAGGAAAAACTATTGAATGTAGATTTTAAAATTTTAAAGAACAACTTTTTAAATATATTATTATTTGCCGGCGATTTCATTGTTATTCAAAATAGCGAGTCGGTCCTGAAAAAATATATTTCTAAACTTTATGAAATTTGTGAGCAATATAATATGAACATTTCTTTTATATAACATAAAAAATGGTAATGGTATTCACAGGGAAAGAACCAATTAGAACAAAAATAGTTTTAAATAATGGTTTTGTAGAACAGATGAGCCATTTTAAATATTTGGAAAGTGATGCTAGTTATGATGAGCATGACCTGCCAATAAAATATGCAAATTTCAAAAGGTGTGAACATTTAGTAGTGCATTTAGAAACAAAGTACGTAAAGAAACAAAATTAAAGCTTTACGAAGTAATCGCTGTACCTATACTGGCATACAGAAGTGAGAATTTGAATTGAAAAGCAACAGCGTAAAATACAGGCTTCAGAAATAATTTCTTAAGCAGTGTGAAGGGTTGTACGAAGAGAGACCTTATAACAAGGGAAAGTGTAAGAGAAGAGGTAGGAATTTGTAATATAAGTGAGAGGTTAAAGTATTTCAAACAAAAGTGGATAGAACATGTTGAAAGAATGTATCAGACATACTAAACAAATAATGCAATAGGGAAGACTTTGAACAGATACTTGACTGTTTATACCATGAAGTGAAGAAAAAATGGAAGAAGAACATCAACTTAAATTCTTTTGAGAATGATTTCTTGTTCTCAAAAACATTTATTTTTAACATTTGATCCAGAAAAATATTGCTCAAGTGAAACTTTTTGGATCCCATGCATAACAACATAAATAAATATTTCTGCGATAGCTGAAGAAATATTTAATAAAGTTTATTAGCTCAACTAAAACATGCTCTGGAATATCAGAAGATAATTTTGCCATTATATGGAATTAAGATATTATGGTTGAGAACGGCTTGTGTTATTGATGTAAAAAAAAGTCTTAAAATATTATTGAATACAAAGTTTAACAAAATCTCGAAGTAAAAAGAGTAACTATAGACTTTAAACTGAAATGTCTTAAAGACTTCATTAAAAACTATTGACTCGTTCTCATCATTATCATAGAAGGAGCGCCCTTACATTTTGTACAATAATGGAAATTTTTCTACTCAAATGCATTACGGACCAATCTAAATAAAACAAACGTAGATTGTGTGGCATGGAGTAGCATTCTATCTTTCAAAACCAGAGATCCCGGGTTGCATTTCCGCCTGATGGATGTGTATTTTTCCCAATTGTACCTAGAATCTGGAAGTATGACTATGAGTGTGACTATAATGTTTGTAAAGAAACCTCAATGTAAAAGATAATAAAATTTACATAGTAAACGAGAGAGCGTCGTTGGCGATGAGCAGTTGTTCCGAAAGAAAAGCCGCCGATATGACCGCAGATGTTAAAGGCGGCATGTAAACAAAGTATCAAATATTATTATGTACTTTTAAGTAGGTACTCAAATGCTCTTTGCGTGAAGATCAAAAGCTATTATTTCTGATTTAGAAGTGCCACCTTTTAGAATAAACAGCTTTAGTTCAGTATAATTTCAGTAATTCGGTAGAATCTAGTTCTGATAAGATTTCTTAGTTTTAAGACGCGTTAACTTCCAAGTAACGATCGTCCCATTACTTTTCTTGATGCATTCCTCGTCTATTCCTTAAGTTCCATTTAATCGCCTTTAAGAAAGTAAACTCAAGTAACCAATCGCTGAACCATAGGCTTCAAGAAATGAATTTTGAAAAAAAGGTATAAATGAATGATATCAGTTTCTTTCTACAACAATATTTTAAAGTTTATTTTGATGTGTCGTAACAAAACATTTTATAGGCAACACAGAAGGATTATTATTACTTCAAATTGTATTTTAGGCATGAGTAGCTTAGAACATTCGTAACAATAAACCACTTTATAAAAGTTCAGCGGATCAGAAACGTGGGTTACCCATAAGTAAATAGAACAGAATTTCTTCAAAATAAATAGCAACTTTTGTCAAAACTATAAAACTAATTTATTGCGGAAAGCCTAATAAATAAATAAAATTCTATTTCCTGTTTTGAAAGTTAGAGACATAGCTTCATGAATCTGGGGAAAAAAATGCAAGAATTCCAAATGTGTAACACATTCGAGTATATTAGGTACGTATTTTAATTCAAGTTTCTTGTACTGCCCACCTAGCATAATCATCTTGGCAAACTCTGCTCTACTTTTATTCAAAATCAGTATAATCGTTTAAAACAGGAAGGTTATCGTTTATGAAGTTTTAGAGACGCAATATTGACTTCACAATCTACTAGTATACTAACCAATATCATCGGCAGTGGTTAGTAAACTTTCCCAGATGACGTTGCCCTTTGTAATTTTGTAATTACTAGTAATTTATTTCTACACTCCCTTTCAGTTAAATATTGTTTCAGAAACACTTATACTTGAGAATAATGTAGAATATATCAAAAGGTTTCAAAATGCTCAATATTTGAAGGTCCCCCCCCCAAAAAAAAAATGCTGCTGAAATTTGTGAAATAAAAACAAATTACATGATAAAAGGTGAATAAAATATTTCTTTCAAATAAAAATTGTTTATTCAATAGACATTAAACATCCAAGTTACTTGACTTCACCAAAAATTAATTTACTGTAAACCTTTTAAAACTGAGTTCTAATTTGACGCACTAAATCTTACAAATCTTAATTATCCTTTGATTTGCCACATTTTCTCTTATCAAAGCAAACTAGTCATTGTTGTCACCACGAGTAAAAAGTTTAATACCAAAGCAATTGATTGAGACGCTTCTAGTATGGTGGTGCATCTGTTGAACACATTTCCTATGTGCAAACAAATCAACGAAAGATGTTAAGAGACAACTAAAAAAAACACATACCAATTTAAACATTCCGTATATGTCATGTAATTTATATATGATTAGAACTGATGCGTAAATCTTAGCTACTTAAAAGTGTTATGCATTAACAGTGTCAAAAATATTGTATGGAACGTTTTCGTTAGGATATAAATTTCATTCCCTTCTTATAGCCGCCTGTTACTATTGTCATTACATCAGCTAAACTTTTTGTTGCTATTATAATTACTGAATATTCTATCAAAGTTTCTTTTCTTATTTTAATGAAATGTCCATATCCTCTTATGACCCTCTAACGCCACGCAGCCTTTCCCAATTTGGGAACTACATTCCATGTTCATCTGCATTTAGACTCTTCACATTGTAATTACATTCCTAATCTTCCTAAAAGTATTTTTATAAATTGAATTACATCTACATAATTATATCATTAAGCAAATAACTTTTTGGTCGTTCACATTGTTAGGATGCAACGATTACATTCCAAAAATTCGCAGCAATCTGGATGGCACAAAACATTATACCTTGCTCCGCTAAATTTAATACTATTACAGGGCAATCAGTTTCATATACATTCTCAAAGAATGTTTTTATATTGTTCTTCTGCCTTATTGTACACCAAAACATTAAAGTAACCTGAATATCATAATTATAATTGTTTCTTAGATTTACGTTAAACTTAACAATGTATCAGGCACACATGATTGTTTCTTCACTCTTCATTTATAGAAGGGCATCTTTACTGGAATCTACACGGAGAATTTGTTTTCCAAGATCTCAGAGTTTTCCATTTGTTTCTCCACGCTTTCTGCTTCACAAACGCAGCATTACTTATGTTACTTCCATTCATCTCGCACATTTAACGTGAATACATTTTTAACAATAGACTAAAACAAAATAAGGCAAAATATCTCTCACATTCCCTCTCTTCCTCACAGCAGTTTAACCTCCTCTTTTTGTGATCACTCCACGTCAATAACTGCAAGGGCTACCAATATTTTTATATATATATAAAAAAAAAAATTAAAGCGGACCTAAAATCCAACAAAAGATTGCGATGTGGGTGCAGTAACAGAACACCTGAAGTGCTACTGGAATTTGATGATATTGCCGTTAGTTTTACTTTGCATTCATTTCAAAGGCTTTTTCCCGCTTTTTCACAACTGTCATAGCAAAAATGTTTATTGTGGTGTAAGGATAGTTTTCTTTTCCTTCTTAGCTCTAGTAAAATTTACATTCTTGAGAAAAAGGAATAGTTAACCTGAAATGTGTGTAGGAAAGAAAATGTTGCGTTTTATTTCTCGTTTTATCTGCCATAATCCAGTTGGGAAATACCTTTCACAGTACATTAAGTATATATTTTTATCCTATTGTATAAAAATGGGATACGAAAGTAATCATAATGTATTTTTCCTCAACTTGTATGGGTTTCATATGTCCAATTAGTTTAGTTCCATGCATCTATTTTTTCAATCACCACACTTCATTAAATAGAACTCCACCAACATTCTATATTAAATTTAATGCACAGTTACTCAGATATATGTAAGATGAAATTATAGTTGTTTCTACTTATAGTTGTTTCAACAGTGAATATTTATTGTGTAAATCTTAAAAGGGCTTAGATTTAATAAATTAGTTTTGATTTAAGTTGTGAAATAGCCGTTCTATGTAAAACAAATGGCTAATAAGTACTATAATGTGATGTAATATGAATTATTGTATTTTCTGCAATTGAAGTGTAAGTCTCATAATGAAACATCGGTAACAATAAATTGCACATTTATGCAAAATCAGCCCTTATCTAAGCAACTTAACATTTATCGCAATAATGAAACAAATTTATCGAGGAAATTTGTCCCAAAATATGAATTATTTTACTATCTACCTTGCACATTGATGCTACTGTTTTGGCTTCATAATATTGGTTGCTTTAAAAACCCAGACGTCTTTATGAAGTCACATACCATTTATGCAAAGCACAGAGTTAATGCCCACCTTTCCTTTTTAAGCATTTTTCATTATTTAAGATATTTCGCATTACAAAATGTTTATTTTGTTTGCTTGTTCTTTTCACTAGGAACTTTTCATTAGAATGATTTCAAAATTGTTACGAAGCCATTAAAAATACGAAATAATTAATATGTAGCTAAGTTGTTTCATTGGTCACGGTGGAAAACGTAGAAAACTGTGTCTTCTTTTAAACTAATTATAATTAAATGATGTCTGCTAAATTATTTCTTTATGCTGTGTGAAGAGAAGAACATTTTAACACAGATACAATAAATCATTTTGTCCAGAGGGCGTTTTCTTTTGCTACATCAAAGCAATTAATAAGCAAATGAATGTTGCAAAACCAATATTATGTAGATTACTAAAATTAAGTACGTATACATGTAATTTTATTTAAAACAGATTTTTAGTTTTTCACAGATGTATGGGCTTAAAATGCAGTATATATTACAAGCTTAATTACAGCATTTATAAGTGAAAGGAGTATTCTTCATTCATTTGAACTATTAACAGTGTTTCTTTATTCAAAAATATAGAATTGTTAGTTTCATTCTAAATTTTTGGATTATAAGTGTGCTCCCCTGTTTTCCGAATTATTTTACCGCTTACTTCATAATCCACTGAGGATGAATATTTTTGTAGCTAAAATCTCATCACATGATTATTGGTAAATTTGATGATATTAAATATTGCGCTTAAATATTTCCCTTAAACCTAAATTTAAGCCCGTTATAGATGGGTAAGGAACGACTTTTTCATGTAAAATGAAAAGTCGTTCAGAGTAAAGAAATTAATATACTGATAAAGTTTTCAAAAATTTGGATAGACAATCAAACGGTAGGCTATAAATTCTGAGTTATTCTGAAACTCTCCAGATAACTTGTTATAGTTCCATCAACACTACTTTCAGCCAATTTTAAACCATTACTTAAGGTTTCATGTTAGTAAAGAACTACTTAATATTTAAAGCGGTTGAACATTAATTTGGTTTTAATATAATGACAACAGCATGGGTAAGAGAATAGACGGAAATCCTATTACCTCGACACTAATAGGTTTTCCGAGATACTGAAAGCGTGCGGTGCATACACAAATACTCCCCCCCCCCTCTCTCTCTCTCTCTCGCACACAATTTTTATGCAATCCTTAAAACTGTTGGAGTAATGAGATGTATTTATAAGAACTTTAGAAATTAGAACCGTTTTATATTTTTATTTTATGATTTTGTTAAGGTTTAACGTTTATTAACTGGGTTTGGGTAATGTAGGACGATGAACGAAATCGGCAAAACTATGCTAAAATGAAGATTCGAACTTAGAGCCTCCTGAAATCGAGGTAGACACGCTACCACCACACCACAGAGGTGGACTACAGAAGTTTTATTTATAACTTCTTATATATAGCTTACCTTAATTTCTCAGCGCTGTATGAAATTAACATTTATCAAATGCATTAAGCTTATTTTCTTTTTGCATTCACTTTTATTGTCTGTCTGCCACCAGAAGTACATTAAGTAATCTATGTGAATTTATCAAGTTTAAAACTGAGTGTGAAAACCAACGGGAAAGGCAAATAAATTTACAGCATTATAAGTTCTAAGATGAAACGTTTCAAGAAATTGTCTTTTCTCGTAAAAGCTGCAAAAAAGCTTATTTTTTTCCCAAAGTTAAAAGCGTTAGTTTAAAATTGCATTCGTAAACCTTACGGAATGCGAATTATGTATCATAGTTTGAACGTTCTTGAAGTAAAGCTTAAACTCCTTTTCTCTCGTTAAAAGGTGTATGGAATATAGGTTGAAAAGTGAAAACCACCATTATGTCACGCAAGTGTTTTGTAATAGTGGTTATTTCTGAAGAATTTCATGTTCTAGGTAATGTATACTGTTTATTTAGGATATTGTGACTGAAATACAGTGAAGTGAAATAATTGGATTCTGACGTCAAAATAAGCCACCGTTGTGTTATCAAAGTGAAGCCCTTCGTAAACACCCAATTATCAGAATAATCAAGAAGTGTATAAATAATAACACTTCAACCATCTGCACACTCACTATGAAGAGCCAGGTATTTTAAGTGTTAGTTTAAAGATTCCTCACTGCATGTACATATTTAGGAGTGTGTATCTAGCTTTGTGCTTCTAGGACCTACTTAGCTGTGTTAACAGATGTCTGTCGTGATTTTAAATTTCATATTTCCAATACTTCAAATAATGTAATTTCTGAATAGGGCATCATGTAATACGTAACTACTGACAAGATGCGATTTCCTTATTTCTTCCTGTGTCATCTACCTTAGTACATATGTAGGTAAAGGAAGTATGATATTCCACCAGAAATTCAGTATTGAAATGCCGCAAATAGATGTTTGTGTATGTATTATAATTCTCTTTTATTTTAGTGTTAACTTGTATTTCAAATAAACATTTGTCATTGTTCCGCTTTCAATAGGTGGCAGTCCCTGATTGGGAAAACCGAAACCCTTGTTTCTGAATAAAAAATGAACTCGATACACAAATACTCACCCGCATAAGCTATCCATGACTTATTTATTTTAATAACTCCAACAGTTTCAATTCAGTTTTACACGTTTAGCATATTTGCACGTTTTTTGTATGATTTGGCACGACTAGTAAACCATAGCAAAAATCATATAAAATAATTCTTCTTCCATTAACCAATCTTGATAACTTCTTACTTTTTGTTTAACTATATTTTAATATTTATTACCATTGAAGTGCTAATTTGCGAGTTTATGATTCTTCTGAATAGTTGCCAGGATTAGGATTAGCAACGTTTACTATGTATCGCATTCCGCTTTTTGAGATGTTAATTGCTTCAACCTATCGAAACTCCCCTTTAAATCATATCTCAGTTAACACAAAGAAGTATAACGGTTAGCATTTATAATAATTATAAATAATATGCGTAAAACAACGATAACCAATAACCAATTCAGTGTTTTTGTGTCCAATATAACGTCTCAGTTATAAATAAGATTCTAACCATCTCCAACTCTCAGATATGTTCATTTGAGTAGTCAGAAAATGCATGTATTTCATTTTTACCATCAGCCCATACTATGTCAAAATTGTTCTTTTGGTTCTTGAAGTTGAATATTACAATATATTATGAAAATCAAGTTACCGTACAGTTCATTTCATAACAGTTGAACGGTGGGCGTTTCTGGAAGTGAGGTTCAGAGGGGTTTCTAAATTAGATTACTCTAACGCACGCAAGTTCGGTGCACAGTAAATAAAAGACATAATATGCTGAAGTAAAATGTAGTTCTGTAATTTACGTCTTTGTACTATTGATTTCCTTACAAGTTTTGCTACTTTATTGCGTTTTCTCACTCTATGTAAAATATGAAGAGTTGGTAATGAATTGCTAGTGAAGCGCAATGTTTCCTGCTTCTATGTTCTCAGGTTAAACGAAGATAAATATCTAGCTAGGGTGGAACCAAATATTTTACGTTCCTAGAGCAGTAATAGATACTTCAAACTTGTCCCCGTGTGCAGCTAGGTAAAGAGAAATAGAAGTGGCCCAATAGGTAATGGCTAATAAATGGTTAACACAAATAACGTTGGTTTCTAGAGCC
Organism: Tenodera sinensis; assembly: GCA_030765045.1. NCBI lineage: Eukaryota > Metazoa > Arthropoda > Insecta > Mantodea > Mantidae > Tenodera > Tenodera sinensis. Next base: position 830,219 of record JAUKNM010000042.1, read on the forward strand.
CTTCTTAGCTCACAAGGTTCCTGCAGGACTTCTAGGGAATTAAAGGCGGGTAATCTTGATGGAGTCTTAGCCTTTCTCCAACTGTTTACCTTAGTAAATGGGTCCAAACAAAACAATGTTAAAATATTTTAACGGAAGTCGTGTAGTGTAATACAATACACAGGGACACTACTCATGTTGACCTAAGAAAACTGTAGTAAAACTGAAGCTGATGTTCACCTGATGTATTACTTTCGTGCAATATTAATAAAAAATATATAAAGTTCTGAAGATGAGCTAAAAACCATGAGTGTCATTGTGCATTGTGCAATGAAAAATATATTCGAAAACGAACTCTAGTTTGCCTCTAAAGTGGAGCAAGCTGTTGGTTAGTCATACTTTCATGTAACGAAATAGTACCATATAAATGTATGTACATAGGTATGATCATATTGTAACGCCAGGCTTGGCGCACAACAATGGACGGCTGCTACACACCACATGCCGGGCCGGCGAGAAAAAAAGCACAAGGTCAAACTTCGCCACACCACTCACGTGAGCGAACACTTGATTAACAACAATAAAACGAGCTAAAGAACTAAAGCTGTCTCCGGTGCCTTCAAGAAATATTTGGTTACGTCATCCCCACGTGCGAGTGTGTTCAAGTCGAGGACGGTCGGTGTAACGTCATCCCCCATACACGTAGCAGCGTGGCTGCAACAGAGTGAGTTTAGTGTGCGTGTGTGACGTCGTGAAAGTTACGTTGGTACACCAAAAGAAGATTAAATAGCCTCGAGTGATTATAACGCCGCAGTTTAGTGTATGAAACACAGCGGAAGTGAAGAAAGACACTGAAAGGACAGAGTTAGGTTATGAGACGAACGGTTGTGAATTGTGATAGCCCGAAAGACTGTACACTGTGTTAATGACGAGAAGAAAACTAAGCATTTGTGGTAAAATTTTAGAAGATAAAGGCATAGAAATGTAAGCGACTGATTTTTGTAATTTTGTTAAAACATTATATATTTACACTAAATTGCTGTTTCATTCTCATAGAAAGAAAATTGAAGCAAACAATGTGATACGTTTTAAGAGTTGGAATCAGGACTGAAAAATTCCATGCTACAGCCGGAATTTGAACCACGAATCTTCCGCTTATTGAGCGGCTGCTAAAACCACTAAGCTACCATGACCAAACTTGCCAGTATGACATTAAACTCCTCAACCGATTCGTACTTTCCCGATTAGACCACAGGGAATCTTATATCAGAGATAAATACCCCAAGGGCGACTTACAGTAGTAAGTAATTATGTATCTGGTTTAAGTAACCTTTAGATAGTAATTATTATTTATTTGAGCCAAGAAACTTAATGCTGGTGTCTTTTTAACACACAAACCGTGTGTGGGCAATGCTTTAAGAGGTGGAGTCAGGACTGAAAAATTCAATGCCATAGCCGGTAAAGTACGAATCAGTTGGGGAATTTAATGTCATAATGGCAAGTTGGCAATGGTACATTACTGGCTAAAGTAGGCGCTCGATAAGCGGAAGATCCGTGGTTCAAATCCCGGCTATGGTACTGAATTTTTCAGTCCTGATTCCACCTCTTAAAGCACTGCCCACACACGGCTTGTGTGATTAAAATCACCAGCATTAAGTTTGTTGGCATAAATAAGTAATAATCCGATACGGTATAGTCATAAAGAATTTTATCACCATGTCATTTATTTTCATGGCTTTTGCAAAACAACTTCACCTAATCACATCAAATATTCTTAGAAATGATTTCAATATACATTTTATTGTAGTAATGCACGAGTTATCACCATGTCATTTATTTTCATGGCTTTTACAAAACAACTTCACCTAATCACATCAAATATTCTTAGAAATGATTTCAATATACATTTTATTGTAGTAATGCACGAGCATGCAAGAGTCTAGAATGATAATCAGATCCTTAGAAAGAAGATCTTTGTGCACTGGCAAAAGAATTACTAACTCTTTGCATGGTTCCAAGAGAAACAAAAGAAGTGCAGTTGAACATGTGGTACTCAAACAGAACGGATTTCCGAAGCGTCTTATACTATGAAAATGTTCGTCACAAATGGTGTATTTTAGTGACTTAGATGGGTCATACTTATACCATTCCAGTTTTCAGCAATTCTTGAAGAGACTTCATCTGTATCTGGTGGGCACCTGTACCATACATTGGCCAAAACCCAAGAGGAAATTCCATTCGTGGATCAGCGCGCATTCGCTGCAAGGGGACCAAAGCATTAAGACACTAATTGACGTTAAATAGCCAGTTTGTTATAAACTGTAAACCATGGTCATTTAAAAATAAAGTGGCGCAAAATAGGAGTACATAGGTACTTAAATGTGTGAAACAACCTCAGGAAAATTTCATGAAGCCTGACCACGACCTTTACAATACTCGTAAATTACAAAAGCTCTATAACTCGGTCAAGAGTTTGTTGCTTTGTACGTTTTCAGTAGAGAATGAAACCGAAGTGTTCCAGTTATTTGGCAGGTAACATGGTCTACAAAAGCGATACCGCACAACATTTTCAGACTTGTTCCCGGAACTGTCGGCTCACTAATATTGAAAAAGAGTCATTAATCGACGAAAACACATGGGACGGAGCCAAAAGCAAAGCCCTTGCCAGCTTGGACTAGGGCCCTTTGGCATCGCGCGTCCTACAGTAAATATGGCGTTTGGCACTGCCACAGTGCTCTTGAAACACTCTCTGTGCCAACTCTAATAAGATAGATAGAAAAGTGCTCGTAAGGGTACAGTTGATCTGTCCACAAATAAATCACGCATGTTAAGACTGATAACCAATTAGTGAACTTACCTGTGTGCAGTGTTAACACTAATTTGTAGGAAACTTGCATGGAATATCATCTCAGAGAATTACTTTGTTAATGCACTTAGGCTGCAACATATAAATGTAATGCACTGAACTAATGACTAGCAGCTATTAATATTCAATAGTATCAATCTGCACGTTCTTATTACATTTCTCGCCACTTCTATACATTCAGCATAAATAGATTGAAATAAAATAACCCCTAGCGCAACAGTCCTTCATGGGCGAAGGCTTACCGCCCGGCCGCTGCATACCTCACCTCTGCTCACTACAGGCATCATGAGTGGCGTACAGAAATGGAGGGTGGGACGTGGTCAGCGCCCCGAGCCTTCTCGGCTGGTTATACGGCTTTCGTGACCTAAATAGACTGAATTTTTTTTTTTTTTTTTTTTTTTTTTTTACCGTGGAGGGGAAAAACCCGTTACAGGCGGAGGCCGACATGCTGAGGCCAACAGTGTGAGGGTCCCTGCGCCCTGAAGGGGGAGGGTTACTCACTAAAAAACCCCTCCACGTGTTAGTTCGTACAATGCTAAGGTTTCGTGCATCATCGTGCGTTAGTCGGGTCCCGCATAGCACCCCGGTTAGTACTTGAAAGCTTTAAGCTGGCATGTGTTCATGCGAGCGAGTCAATTGTTACTTTTTGGTAATGCCCATGAAACCTGGACATGACCAAGAGAGATAAATGCATTGTTAAATTTGTATTGATATTAGACGCAGTTACGCTTACTTATGATTAGGTTGCACAGGCATAGGCCTGTTAGTCAAGATGTAATTTGTGTGGTGCTTAATTCTAGGGTTGCACAGGTATTTATTTACCTGCCAGTCGTTATACTACCTGCTAATGTTAGTGTTAGCATACCTGAGGTTATTCGTGCAATGTTTCAGCTTATATCTAGTGTTTCACAGGTGTTTACCTGCCAGTCGTTATAATATTTGCTAATGTTAGAGTTAGTGTAACTGAAGTTGATCGTGCAATATTTGAGCTTATATCTAGCGATGCACAGGTGAAACCTGCAAGTCGTTGTGAGATAAGCTAATGTTAGTGTTGGAGTGAAAAGATATTTTCGTGCAATAATTAGGCTTATGTCTAGTGTTGCACAGGTATGTACCTGCAAGTCGTTAGAATCACCTAATGGTCTGAATTGTGTTGTAGGAATATATATACATATACACACACTACATAATCACTGTTGGATTTCAAGAGAAGTATAGCAACAAATAGCGATCAATTAACGCTTTAAACAGTGTTACTTAATGGGCGGGAACTTTTGAGCCACTATTAGTAAATATTCAGCAAATGGTTGATCTCACAAACATTTCACATAAACTGAATGCAATAGTAAAATGGGATGTACAGTTTTTCAGTGAATGGAAGGTTAAATTCAACATTTTACTGATTATTTTAATAATTCAAATATGGGTTTTCATTAAGTTTTTGAAACTCTTTTAATCATGACATTTATAAGGAATATTTTGGTTTGAATCATTTATTAAATGGTCCTCGAATTGCTTCAAAAACATACTTTGTTATGGCATTTATTATTTAATGATCATTTTGCCTTTTATGTAGCTCAGAGATATGTGCAGATACGCCCATATACATTAAATTTCTTTGAAATTATATTTGCTTTTTTAGCTTTTGATTCGGAGCATCTGTGGAAGTACAAATCTGCAATAACACTTTCGGCCCGAATGCGGTAGTGTAAATACTAACACTAGCACATTATACTGCACAATGTATCATAATTTGACATTTTAATCAGTTCATATACTTCTATGGCTTATTTCTCGACTTTCTGATTCAAAATAAGACAAACGACAGCTCACATTCTGTTGAATAGTGATTCAGTTGCCATTGATACCAAACGTTACTTTTATGTATTCTCTGTAGTACTTGTAGTTAAGCTTCCATTTACATTACAAAGAGCTCCAGAAAATACATTAAAAGCAACAGATATATGGTACTCATGAACTAATGAAAAACTAAAGAATAAGATTTTTAAGCATATAATGATATTAAACAATGGTAAACCTATATTTATAATATAAAACTGTGAATTGACAATGCCACAGTAACTCTGACTTAAACCGTATCACTCAAAAACAGCTATGTTTTTTCCATATTAAGTGTCAAAGTTTTGTGGTTCACTCTCACAATGTCTTTGCTTTTGCACAGGTTTTCGTTGATTAATAACTTTCTCTCAATATATTAGTGAATCAAGAGCAAGTCTGTTTATAGACTGCCCTACCTGCTGGAACATTTATGTTCCATTCTCTGCTGAAAACGAAGAAAGCTGATTTATCGGACACCATTACATGCAATGCAATGTCTACGTCTTGCGTCATAACGTTTTTGACCAGGCTGTGCTTTTTAATATTTATTTTGCACCATCTTTTGAATTGAATGTTTATTAGCGGTATTTTACCTTTGTTTTCTTGCAGGAAAACGCGAGCTGATTTACGAGCAAAAAGTTACTCGAAATTTGATGAACGTATGGTACCAGTACCTAGCAGGTACAGATACATCACGTCAGATATAGATCAGGACTGTCTTTCTTTGGAAACAGCGATAACGAAAGTGTAATTCATCCAAATCATTAAAATTATTCTGCCAAAACATTTCAGTAGCATTAAATGTCCCTCATTTGAATATTGCAATATTTTAATAATATGCTTTCAAGTCCCCTTCTCTTCAAACCTTGCAAATGGCGTACAATGTTGTGGTCCCTACATAATGACTGCTTTTTAAACATCTGATTATCGTACAAGGTACGCTCCTGTGTAACAAAATGCATATTGAAACCATTCTGCCAACATCCTTGTTCAAGTGTAATCACCAGAGCAAGGCATTTTCGTACCTTACCAGTACCAGAAGAGTACCACCGGTTGCGATCACTCAGATATTAGCAAGGTCAGGCACTGGCTGTGTTACGCACAGTCGGTCCAGGATGCATAGTCAGTATAGTGCAGTAGTTGGGGAACCTAGCTCTGGATTAATTGTGCAATTAAAATAAATATTTAAGCATGTCTCAAGTGTGGGATTCTAATTATAAACTGATGTACAAAATTGTGAAGTTAAATTTAAAGCATTTCTGTACTGGTGGAGAAAATCTCATATGTAAGATATGTTATACAAGTTTTGTTTTTGAGACACTGGAAATCTATTTTTTCATATGTTGCAACAGGTTACGAAATAGTGTTTATTAATAAGCTTATGAATGGTACATATAATAATTCAATCTGCCACAAATAAATGACTTTTTATTGTATTGTTTCTTTTATGTATCTCAATGTGCAATTTAATTGCTACCCTGTATGCAATTTCAAATTATTTGCGCATCTACAGATACACGTGTACTTTGTAGGTCGTTTGAGTGGGCGTAATAGGCAGCTTTATATACGTTGTCACTGCCCGGTATTCCGTGGGTGATAGTCCGTGTGCATTAAACTTTAAGCGACAGTTACCCGAGTGCCTCACCCTGATATTCACTTATTGTAAATAGCTATGAATATAAATGATGATGGTCATAAAAGATATATTATTGTAACCTATCGGATTGTTTATTACTTCGCTATAAATAAATATGTTACAAATAACGTATGCTAATGGTTTGCAAAAATTTAGTAAGAATATAATGCTCTTCATCAGTTATTTGTAAAAATGCAGGATAAGCGACATATTTTCCTTTAATTGTTTCTTCCAAACACGGGCACACAAAGTGGCATAGCACTTTAAGCTCTCAAACCTGTTTTGGAGTACTCGATATAATTCCTTCGCTGTAGTGTATTGCGTTCGTCCAAAGTACTAAAATAACGGCAACATTGTTTTCTGTTTTAGGATTTAACTGAAATTTTAAGTGACAATTACGCACCCGCGCGTACACACACGCACAAACACACACCCACACACACACACCCACACACGTGCACATTTGTGTTCTGTGACTATTTCGGTAACCGTGACGTCATCAGCAAATGTGCGACGTGTACCAGTCAAGAACCATGCTGAGCATGAGCTGACATTTGATAAAGCCATTCTGTTCGACGAAGTTAATTTTATAGTAGACTGCCTCTCCAAAGATATCTATGTTGAACGCAAACGTATAAGCAACGAGAGCTAGGAAGGCTCATATAATTGGGATACGACGTTTGTGAGTTTTAAAATCCATTTGATAGGCGAACCCGTAAAGTATCATCTGGTCAGTAAATAAAAATACCCATTATTATCGTTATCTCTCAAGTTCAAGGGTAATGTGCAACGCACTGCTAATCTCGTCCTCTTGCTGTTGGTCTAGCATTCAACAAAACTATGTCACATTACATTTCATCATCGTCTTTAGGAATTAGGTCTATCGGCCTGTCTCAGCGCACAATATTTCACGCCATGGCTTTAAGGGACATCCAATGTCCTCATTCCTGTTGGGTTATATTGCGTTGCAGCTTTTACTGGCATGATTTTTCCATTTAGGTCCGTATTACTTTCTCTACTGGTAAGTAGGGGAAGTATTGTGTTCCACCCAAAAATTCGAAGTCGAGATTTCACCGGAAATGTATGTTTTGTGACTCACTGAATAAAAAAAAAAAAAAAAAAAAAAAACATTTTTAGAAAAAGGTCCGTATGGGTGTGTCTGTGTGTCTGTGGACAGCATAACTCAAAAACGAAAAGTTGATTAAAAACCAAAGTTGGTATTTAAGTTTAATGTCTTTCAAGGGTGCAACACAAAGATTTTGAAGAAAATAGCCCCACCCTAAACTACTCTTTACATGGACAATTTTTCGAAAGTTTTTATTTTCTTGAAAATGGGTGTAACGATTTTGATTAGAATGTCATATGTTTCAGATATTTTTATTAAGAATGAAATGTATATCTTGATTTCTCTGGCTGTAGCTCCTGTAGTCGTATTTAATCTGGACGACTTTATCATAACTGGTAAACCGTTAGAGATAGACCAAATCATACTATACAAAACATGCAGATCTTGCTAAAATACACAATTTATGTCTGAATAAATTTTCTTGTAGGGTGAACCATTTCGGAGATATGTGTGTGAGTTTCGGAAAACTTAAAACTTTCGTGAAATGGATCATCGTTGTTCATTTTGTTGTATCTTAAGCATGCAAAGAGAACGAGATCTCAAAGCTTTAAAGGATTCGACTATCGTTCAAAGCCTACTGCATTCTAATATCCTCCTTCCACCTACAAGGAAATAAGCAATAAAATAATTTGTACGAATGCTTATCTCAACTAACACGAAGACATAGGAATGAGAATTTGTAAGAGTGGTTAGTACAAGAGTAGAGAAAGTTATGTGAGTGCAACACATAAGATTTGTTTTTAGTTATAATTGTAATAAGTATTACATTTAGTTATTGTCTAATATTTGTGCTTCTTTTATGATCCAATAATGAAGATTCTACTATAAAGCGGAGGAACTTAATCTCTAATGATTTAGTCTCTGGATTCTTAGCACTTGAACTGTCCTCTGGTCGCGTTGCAGGTGATGTTCAAGGACTGCGGTCGGTCTGCGACCTTTAAGCTTCCGTACAACCTTATTTTATTTCGAACTTGTCAAGGAACCTTCTCTGCATTTACCCTATGTCACATTACATTTAATCTTAATCCTATATAATCAAATCATAATGGTTCTATTGCTCATTTATTTTCCTTTAGTAAGCATACTATTTTAACCCTAACATTTGAAAATTAAAGCTGATGAGCATAGAAATTTGTGTTCTGAATTTAAAAGCCCTTGCTAGCCGAATTTAGATGTGTGCATTTATGTAGAGAGATGCAAAGTGACCCTGCAACAAACAAAATCTGATGTGCTACATTCATTAGTATTTCTTTACGGATCCTTCAGCAAACGGTCTTAGGAAAGCTTATTCTTCTGTTTAGTATACATTAATCAAGTTTAACTTTGTACAAATGCTTTCTCTGTAATTGATGGGCTTAGGGGCCTGCAATAGCTTAAGAGATAGGATAGTCAAATGTGGTGTTTTTTTACAAGGGTGTCTAGATCAAAGGGAATAAGGCAATAAAGTAAGCTATAAACGATAGTCAAGTATTTTAAGAGCTGATCGCTATCTAATGGCTTTGAATTTCCCATCCGTTTGTACCACCAAGACAAAACAGATCATGATTTTGCTATTTGTGAAAAGTATATGTGTGCAAACCGATAGCAATGAATGTCTAGGAAATTTATTTTTGTGATCTCCAAAAAATGTATTTGGCATACACTGTGTGCTTTAAGAAAATATGCATTTTTTCCGTAGTAAGCTTTTCTTTAATGTAACGTATTTGTGAAAAATACACTATTTTAAAAATATTCATCAAAGATGAAGTATTGCACGCACTTGCATAGACACACCCGCTGTCACACTTTCTCTTTCACAGACACCCTCTCTCACACACATTCTCACAGACATACATTCTCTCACACCGCGTACAAAAAACATTTTTCTTGCAACATACATTTTTTCAGCTCTCATTAACTTGCTCTGAGAGTGCTTTTAAATAATTAAAAAAATATAGGGGGCAGGTGCACTAGTGGCTCATATTGCACAGAAGTCTTAAGTACAATGCACAGGCAGTGCTGCAAAATGAAGTTATAGATATATTAATACTCGTAATTAATGAATAAAACTTTCAGTAGATATGGTGAGTATTTTTAGTATTTCACCTAATTTAGGTGGTCTTGCTTTTCCTCCACAAAAAGTACATTTTATCAGTTTTGTTGTTGTTAGAGAAAGCCTGGCGTGATGTCAAGTACTCCTTGTATGGCTTCTGCGGATCGTTCATGACGAACTGCCACCCGTCCCTTGATTTATGAGTGAAAGACATTAGGTTTTTAAAATATATGTTGAAATCTACCACAACAGACAAGTACAACGAAATTCTGTCAATATGTCAGGACTGTTAACTTTTTATAATATTAAAATGCATTTTTGAAGTATATGCAGGTGTGTATAACATGCAATGGACTAGCCATTGTCATGTCTAGAAGGCAGTACAAATAATTCAAACGTAATTTCGAGCACATACCTATGTGAAAGTACACGTGTACCTTGTGCTCCCGCAAGGGTGTATGAACCTCTGCCTAATACACGTAGATTCATTAATTTTAGCATGAAATAACACATTCCCCCAAAGCTTCAAATCAACAAATTGGATTCTACAATCGTAGCTTCTCTGAGTATGTAACTAAGTTCACTTGCATGATTCAACGTGAAGTTGGGATATTCCGAAAATGTTACAGCGATGTTCAAAATCATTATCATAATGCCTTAGTGCCTTAAGTACATTTCAGCACCAGTCTATCTGAAACAGGATCACCTACCAATTGCCTGGATGGAAGTCTAAGAAAATCAGGAATGCAAACCTTCACAACGTCGAGTACAAAATCACAAGCGTAAAATTTTCAGCCATACCACAGCCAATAAACCATTTACATGTTTCTATACGCCCAAATTCTTGTCCTACATATTGTAGACTTAAGATTGACAAAGAACTATCATAATCTATGTTTTGTATTTAACGATATTACCAGCTCCTAGCCAAAACACTCATTCACTCAAGAATAGGCTGTGCCCTCAGAGCTCACACCATCTTTACAGTAGCCATCCAAGTGTTGGATAATATTAAAGGCAAGCTTCGACGTTTCCGTTCTTCCGTTAAAATTCAGAATAACTAAATCTAAATGCAATGGTCAAATGTTTAAACTAATCCAAAGGCAAATAAACTGAGAGAGATATTGAGAGAGCGAATTGTAGATGGGGAAGTTGGAGCAGCTAATGTAATAGCAGGTGTAGAAACAGCTAGGCAGTTGACTTTCTCGTTACACTCAAACTATGGCTATACAAAGAGCGTGAAGAACAACTTTAGGGGTTACTGATGACAGGTGAACACGTTCCTCTCTGCAAACAGCAATAGACAACAAGGGTTTGGGGTGGTTTCTTACATGCGACGTACCTGCCTAGAGGCAGATGACAATTGAATTGTGTTTTGTTTCGCCCTAGCTATAATGCTTAGCAATTCCTATGCCTGTTAATAACACATGCAGAACAGGGTTTTAGTAGCGCAAGAATATAAGCAGCTGTGACTGTTTTCGGTAAATAATACCGGAGTTCATAACCGCAAATACAATATAAATTTAGAGATACTAAAATGTATTATTCAGAAAACTTGTCTCAAACCTTAGGGGAAAGTGCACAAAATAATAAGAATTCTTTTACCATGCTTTAGCTTCGGTTTTGTGATGTATATGAGTGGCAACAATTTGAAGTTGAACAAACGAGCAGGAAAGATCTGTGAAAAATTCACTTAAAGAAAATAACTTCAAGCTCGATCGACCGAGCTCTCTAAACAACCTATAGAACTTTACGACAGCGCTCAATACAGCCTCAACTTGCAACTTGGAAATATCAAATTGTGATCATAAAAGTGACTCGAGGATTGCAGCGCCGCCCTGGCGGCAGCACGGTAAAGGTAAACAACAAATGCTGCAGACCTCTATGGGAGAGGGAAGGCTTATCTAAAGAAACTGTCGGTATAGAACGGTTTTTGAACTGCTTCCAGTGTTATAATGCCATGTTAATCCTCTTTACTTTCAGTTTATCTTCCTATACAGTCCTCCATAACGTGCGGCTTCGTTTTATCGATCTCTCGTTCACCAAACTATACATGCCGCTATGCGATTCCAATAGAAAACAAAGAAAAAAGAAAGGAATAATATTCGTAGTATAGGATTCAGGATTTGTATTTTGATGGGGAAATTATTTTCAACTGTGAAAGCTCGACTCCACTCAAATGAAACAATTGCAAAACATTTTGTTTAGGTAGAAATAATGGAGAGAGCTAAATTAGTTTTGACATACGAGTAGCCATAACCGTTCCATATTTCTTCTATGTATCCTGATATTGTTTATAATGCATTGGTCATTTATAACTCACTATTCATGTATCCACCTGTTGCTGCTGGGAAACGTGGATCAAGACGTTTAACGGGATAAAATGGAGAATACATGTTGCGATTTTTTAGTTCCTTACATACATTTGCAGGATTTTCGTTTAAAAATGACTGAAGTTACAATGATTCATCTTTAAGTAGCTTAAACCAAAAAATGTCACTTTGGGTACATTTGATTTGATTTGATTTAAGGGCGCTCAACTTCTAGGTCATCAGCGCCCTTAAAAGATTCATGGCAATAGCCAGATATAAATTTCACTCAAAAAATAAAAATACTAGCAACATGAAAAATATACAAAGGTAAAAAGCAGTGGCAATGGCCAACTTTGGGCACAGCAGAAGTAGTGTAACAGCTGTGCTGTTTTTGACATTTCATATTAAACCATATTTTTTGATAACCAGAGCTTTCGCTCTCCCTCCCTCTCTCCCTCTCTCTCTCTCTCTCTCTCTCTCTCTCTCTTGTCTTTTGTATTACATCATCTTAGCGCGGCGCTGTTGTCAGAGATGAACAGAATAAAGTCACGGATAACTTAGCACTGTTTAGTAAATTGTGCGTATACTTCAGTTAACCTGTATGTCTCTCTGGCAAGCAATGGAGCACGTTTGGAACATTTAACTGATTAAAAGTAATTAGCTTTATGAAGATAATCTCGAAAGCAATCGGGGGCTCTAATGACCTAGCTGTCGACGGGCCCTTAAATGCTAATCACTCACTCACTCACTCACTCACTCACTCACTCACTCACTCACTCACTCACTCGAAAGCAATCGATGGTTATGTCCAACTACTTATTCACTCTCTTTTCGGCCCGCCTCAGTAGCGTGATGGTTAGCGTGTCTGCCTCACGTTCAAGAGGTCGCGAGTTCGAATCTCGCTTAGGGTAAGTTATCCGGGTAAGGTTTTTTTCCGAGGTTTTCCCTACCCTGAGAAGACGAATGTCGGATAACTTAAAGCTCCATGGACCTCGGGCTCATTGAGCATCATTTCACTCATTTCATTCATTCGTCCGATATGACGCAATGTTGGAGGACGTTAATTTAAAAAAAAAAAAAAAAAAAAAAAAAAAAAAAAAAAAAAAAAAAAAAAAAAACCTCTCTTTTCGATTTTAAACGTTTCTACTATCTTTCGATTTTCCGATTTTCGTTTATAAACAAAAGCAAGCAGTCCTTAGTAACATTGTCCCAAAGGACTGAGATGGGACTGAGATGTCGGGATTAAATTAATTACAATACGATGTGCTCCCCAATCGCTTCCTGTTTGTTCAAGTACACAACACAAATAACCACATTAGGGATGTTAGACTATTTCTGTTTCATTAATGGACACACTGGACTATTTGCTTCTCTTTCAGTTGTTTTTTACAAGCGTTAATATTGATAACTATCACCGCGTACAAGGCAGTGCATTTACTTTACTAACCTGTATGTTTGATTGTTTTATGAATCTAACGACGTAACGTTTGTGTATCATTAATTGTATACTTTGTGTAACTACAGTCCTTATGGGCTTTGCCCTACCAACTTGGCTACCGACCTCACAACACATGCGCAACGCAGTCGTGAATGATCATCCAGGCGATACGGTGAGATGATACGGTTAATACCTTACTCCCAGCCAGAACGTTGGCTTCTGTGGCCCCATATCTATCGCGTCACGATACTGAGTCAGTCTTGCACATTGGCTGAAAAGTTCTCACCCACAAGGGTGGGATCACAACCATGTTCATTTTGTGTTGAAATCCGAAGGGCTTCACTCCAGGACCATCTTATTCATATCTAGAGGTATATAAAGTTTACTTGTTCCTATTCACATCTGTTCGGATTTTATTTACGAATTTGTCTTACAGTCTTAGCATATAAAACAAGTGTAGCAGAATACTGTTCACACCTTGTTTTGTTTATCCTTGTTGGGTATTCTAGTATAGGCTAAATGTTTATGTATGTTGGTGTTTTTGTTTCTGGTGTGAATTTTAAACCAACAAAGCATTATTCTTGATGTTATTTAAAATAGTATATTGATTTTCCTTGTTAAACATAATTAGAAACATCCATTCCAAGTTCTTCACAACAACAAAGTACTTAACATTTAGGCGCTGATTGTATATACATTTTTAAGAATAACTAAAAAATTTCAAAGACTAAACGTATTACTCTGAGTGATGAAAAAATGTGAATTATAGATAAAATAGTGTATTTACAAGTGTTACGCAACCCGTAGCCCATATTGAACATTATCTATATTAGTGTTCAAGTTCCTTTTTCAGCTTAATTACCTGCGACTATACCTATTTGCATCGACCCCTATTTCAGTTTAGTTCATTCGTCAACTTTAGTCAATAAGTACCAGGCATAACTAGTTATAAAAATGAAGAATGTAAACACAAATAAAATAGTACTTATAGATAGATAGATAGATAGATAGATAGATAGATAGATAGATAGATAGATAGATAGATAGATAGATAGATAGATAGATAGATAGATAGATAGATAGATAGATACTTTATTTCACTGCTTAGAGCATGGCCCGGTGGCAGCGCTGTCAATATAATATACAATTCTTTACAATATGATATACAATTCTTTACAATATAATATACAACTCCTTACAATATAATATACAATTCCTTACAACATATATACAATTCCTTTCATGCACTATGGTAACTATACAGGATTTCTTTTTTACCTCTCTTTGAAATTATTTACATTTGGAGGCAAAGTCTCCAGTAACTCTGCAGTCAAATTGTTCCAGTCATTAATTGTTCTATTGGTAAAGGAAAATTTACCTATATCAGTTTTCTGTTCCCTATTTCTTATTTTTTTAGAGTGATCATTCCTTCCCCTATATGATGGTGTCAACAACCGCTGTGTTATATCTTTCCATACAGGTTCCCCCTTATATGCTCTAAAAATTGCACATAGCCTTGCCCGTTTTCTACGTTTCTCCAATGATTCCCAGGAGGTAGCAGTGCCTGTAGGGTTTTCAAATCGCTTTCCTCTATCAACAAATTTAGCTGCTCGTTTTTGAACTCTCTCGAGTGCTTGTTTTTGACCAACCCGATATGGATCCCAGCATGCCGCGCTATATTCTAATATTGGTCGGACTAAGGATGTGTAAGCCAAATTTCGCGATTTCCCATTGCTGCGTTTTAATATTCTCATTACAAAGTGTAATGCTTTGCAGGCTTTTCCAGTGACCGAGTTTACATGTTCCCCCCATTCCAATCTTTCATTTATTATTACACCTAGATATCTAGTGCTACTTACCCTGGGTATTCTCTTGTTATCTAATTTATACATCACATTTTCTTCTGTTCTTGTCCTTGAAAATATAATTGTTTTACATTTACTTGGATTTATCTCCATTTGATTGGATTGCGCCCAGAGTTGAATTTTGTTTAAATCTTCTTGTAAGTTATTAACGTCACCTTCGGTCTTGATATTTCTATAGATTATACAATCATCCGCAAATAGCCGAATTTGTGATGTTATCCCTTTCCATAAATCATTTACATATGCTAAGAAAAGCAACGGCCCGATCACGCTACCCTGGGGGACACCTGAGGTTACTTCGGTAGGGGACGATAGTCTATTTCCCACCCGCACTCTTTGGGTTCGTCCGCTCAAGAATTCCCGAATCCAAATAATCACTCTGTTGTCTATTTGCATATTGCAAAGTTTTTCTATAAGTGGCCCATGAGGTACAAGGTCAAACGCTTTAGTAAAGTCAATAACTATTGCATGCACTTTACCACCTGTATCGAGTGCATCAGCTACATCCTGACAAATAGCTACTAGTTGGCTCTCACAAGAGTGTCCATTCCGAAACCCATGTTGTCCTTCAAAGAGCCAGTGTGAATTATCCCATTCTTGTCTTAAGTATTGCCCTATAAGATGCTCGACTTGTTTACTTACTACTGATGTCAAGCTAACTGGCCTATAATTTGTCGCTGTGGTTCGATCCCCTGTTTTATAAATAGGAACGACTATAGCCTGCTTCCAATCCTGCGGTATACTTCCGTTATTTACCGTTATTTCGAATAGCCTCATCATATATGGCACGATTGCCTCCCCTCCAATTTTAAGAAAGTCACCCGAAATGCCGTCCGGACCGACTGATTTATATTTCCCTAATTTAAATAATCTTTTTCGAATGTCGCTTGGTTTCACGATCATAGGGGGCCCCTCCGTTCTTTTAATACTGGCATTGCTCTTTACTTGGAACACTGAAGCGAATTGCCGATTAAATACTACCGCTTTTAACAAAGAGTCGGTAACTTGTACATTTCCATTTTTTATTCCCGGAATCTCCTCCTTATTACCCCTGCGCCTTCTCACGAATTTAAAAAACTGCTGCCAGTTATTTCTGTTAGACGAGAGAATATTTTTTAAAAAATTTTCTTCAGCGGTAATCTTCTCTAATAAAAGTTTATTTGACAAGACATGGAATTTATTTGCGTGATAAGTATTAATTTTACGTGACCCATATGCTCTCCTAACTTGTTTCTTTAGTCGTTTTACTGTTTTGTTGTAATATTCTGGGTCAGGGTTTTTTGTGAGTGTTTTACGGGGTATAAATTTATCTGTCGCTTCCACAACGATTTTTTTAAAATTTTGCCATATTTTTTCAACCGAACTTCCAGTTTGGGACCACAACGAATATCTATCTTTTAGGAATTGTTGCAGCCTTGGAATGTCTCCTTTATAATATTGGTAAATGTGTTTCTTTTCCCCTGTATGGCATTGGGCTCGAATCCCTTCTACTTTAACCACTGCGCAGTTATGGTCACTTATACCAGGAAAAAACTTCACACTCTAGCACTGCTTCCTCCGGCTTCACCAGGAAAACGTCTAGAACCACCCCCTCCCTAGTTGCGGTTTTTACAGTTTGAACAAAGCCACCTTCCCAAATTAGGTCATTTACAATAGCCTGCGATTCCCCTCCCCTCACTTCACCCTCCCAGTTAACTTTTGGAAGATTTAGGTCACCCCCTATGATTACCTGCTCGCTGGCCTCACTTTCAAGAACCCGTTTTGCAAGTGATTTTAATGAGCCCAAGTCGTCACTTGGTGGCCTATATATACCAACTATCCGCCATTTATTTTTCATATAATTTCCTGAAATTTCTACTTCTAAGATTTCGTATACCTCATCCCGCCACACTTCTGCCGCATTGTGTATGTTTTTGACACAAATAAATATCCCACCCCCTCTACCGTTTCTATCTCTTCTTATTACCGTGAGGTTGTTTCTAAATATTTCGGCGTTTGTGATATCCGGCTGTAGCCAAGATTCGGTACCTATTACTACGTCTGGATCATATAGAAGCTGTTATTGAGAATATTCTTTGTCGCTTGTCTAAACATGACGATGAAATCGTTGTTTAATATTACTTTATCGTTTAGAACAATGAAGGCCTTGGTTGCTCCAGTTCTGGGCTGAAATGAGTTATACCTTGTTACGGGCAGAAAGAGTTCCTGATTCATTTGATGTCAGAATCAGAAGGTTCCAAAAACAACCACGCTACTTGAGAGTGAAAGGAGCTGCAAGAAATTTATTGTGCTTCCGGATATTCAGAACATGATTTTAGATTTAACAGTTCATACAGTTGCTCATAACGAGTGAGGCTCAACAAGCACAAAGAGAAGCTTGCTGCACATGTTTCATTGGCACCTGATCGTTTCTTATTAATACTATGTTGTATATTATTATTATTATTATTATTATTATTATTATTATTATTATTATTATTATTATTATTATTATTATTATTATTATTATTATTATTATTATTATTATTATTATTATTATTATTATTATTAATATTATTATTATTATTATTATTATTATTATTATTATTATTATTATTATTATTATTATTATTATTATTATTATTATTATTATTATTATTATTATTATTATTATTATTATTATTATTATTATTATTATTATTATTATTATTATTATTATTATTATTATTATTATTATTATTATTATTATTATTATTATTATTATTATTATTATTATTATTATTATTATTATTATTATTATTATTATTATTATTATTATTATTATTATTATTATTATTATTATTATTATTATTATTATTATTATTATTATTATTATTATTAAGGCGTCAGGGTGGGTTTCCTCCGGGTTCTCCGGCTTTCCCAGCCTCTCATTCCACCACTTGCTCCATTATCACCTTTCAAATCATCCATTTCGCTTGAATTTAATATCATCCTCTTCCACACTATCATACCTGGTGCTTGGCTGACCACCAGTTTCCAGATCTTCACTCTGTCCGGTCAATAGGTTCTTCTGCTCCCCGAGAGACGTCTGACCCTAGGCATTGGCTTGTAAGTCCTACATAAGGGGAGGGTAATCTGGTAAAGAAAGAAGAAAGAAATAATAATAATAATAATAATAATAATAATAATAATAATAATAATAATAATAATAATAATAATAATAATAATAATAATAATAATAATAATAACAATAATAATAACAATAACAATAATAATAATAATAATAATAATAATAATAATAATAATAATAATAATAATAATAATAATAATAATAATAATAATAATAATAATAATAATAATAATAATAATAATAATAATAATAATAATAATAATAATAATAATAATAATAATAATAATAATAATAACAATAACAATAATAATAATAATAATAATAATAATAATAATAATAATAATAATAATAATAATAATAATAATAATAATAATAATAATAATAATAATAATAATAATAATAATAATAATAATATAATGATAATATAATGATCATGATCATGATGATGATGACGACGATGACGATGGCGATGATGATAGAAAATGTATACATATAAAAATGTAGATCAGAAAATGTAGGAGAAAACTTTCTCCTTGGCATGATATTTCGTACATTCAAAATAATGTTGGTTCGAAGAAAATCATGTAATAGCTTGTTTCAAATGAGGTAAATGATGTTGACATAATTCCTCCACTGATATCGGTCGCAAATCGTCTGAAAGTGACTTGTGGACTTCTGAAATCAGCTAGGGAAGGGGGTGTGTTCCGTTGTGTTGCATAGTTACACGGCGAAAAGTTCACGAATCATATGGATTCCTGAATCCACTTTTGCCCACCTTTGACCTATAGGAACGACTTGCGGTAGAGATAATCCGCTTGATCGACTTTCCATAGTCTTTCTCCACTGAAACAATGGACTTCAGGTAGTGGATTTTACACTCCGGTCTCTGAATAGACAAGGTTCGGAGAGGGGACTTAGCACCTGAACAATAAAATATTTTGTACCTATGCCCTGACGGGGTGCCCCCTGCGAGGCAACTGTGCGGTGATATAATATAAGGGGTTGCCGAACCTGAGGGGAGACGATAGAAGAGGGCAGGATCCCTAAGGTTTGCAGATATGTGGTGGTGAATCGTACACCCCATTCCCCTCTGTGCTTACAGGTCCTCTAGGTCGTCCGGGACTCCGAGACCTCTCCCGATCCGGACGTTGAGGATTTACAGAGAGCAAGCACCCGATTCTTCGAATCCTAAAATAGCCAACCGGATAAAAGCTGGAGAGAAATGAAACGTGAGGTGAAGGGGAGGGACAGGAAGTTCGGGGAATATCCTTCCAGCATTTGCCTAGCGGCCGGGGAAACCTCTGAAAAAAACATGGATCAGAAAGGTCGGCCACGGTAATCCATAACCTCCCGAGTGCGAACCACGCAATTATCGCGGGGTCATTTCATTCGGCCTTTGTAGAGTTTAATAGGAAAGGAATAACACAAGGTCAGGGTTCTTCTCGAACGCGACCAGTCGAACACACAGTGTGCATGCATATACGGAAGCAGACAAAACTGGGAGTAAATACCCTGAAATAGCATACATAACTGTCTTATGGAAAGGTCTACATCACTGTGATTGCAGCTTTGGGTCTCGCGAGACCAACTGATATTGGCTTTGTCGTAACTTCGCCCCTTTCCACTGCAACTGGTAATGCCGTCTCAACGGTAAACAAGACAGGAGCGGATGCGCGAGAAAAAATAACAATGTTTGCTCAGAACCAATCAGTGCTACTGTCACGTTTACTGTTGAACACTTCGTATCAAAGCGAACGCAATACATGTCCCTTTGCAGCAGTATTTTTTCAGGCCTTGAGCAAAACACTATTGCATGTTTAGTAATACAGTTACGTGAAACCACCTCTTGCAACCAACCCAGTAATCACTAAATTATCAGAGCGTAATTATTATGGAAATGCAATTATAATCTAGATATATAGTAAATCATATTTGATTGTTTGAAACCAGCAGTACTCCAAGCACAACGGTTGCAGATTGGGCTCCGCAGAAGTATACATAGGTGTTTCAAAAGTCACTTCAATCTTCAAACAGTTATAACCATTATACTATTTGACATGGGGAAAAAAAAGTAATACACTGAGCAAACAATGAGATTTATCTTACATGAAGATGATGTTTTCCATATCGTGATTGCTCAGTCTATGAATGCCAAACTTTTGTAAAACGCCATAGTAACGCTTACCATTTATAATGTGATGCCGGTCGCGGCGCACAGCACAGGATTATTGGTGCTGGCGTTATCTACATAAAACACCGTCAAGATTAGCTGCCTCGCGCGGCTGTTGTGAACACGTGTCAGCAATTATAACGGCAGACCGAAAGGAGATTTCCAGATTACTCGAGAAGTCTTCGGCACCAAGTGTATTTGTAGAGGTGCCAGAAAGATCCATATTACATCATTCTTTCTCTGTCACTTTATTTTTCTTCTAAAACTGCAGCAGAAGCTACAGTTCTCTTATACCGTCCTTAACACGATACACAGATCTTCTTAATCCTACAACTCACAGATTTTCTGTATTTTAGTCTTTGACACAAATATTTCTGTCTTTCTTTGTTCTCTCCGTCTAACAAACAGCTGGGTTTGACGATACAATCTCCCAACAATATCTAAAACTGATTCAATTCAAGACTCCAACATGACCTATCAATGTCCCAACCTTCTCTGGCAGTACTTACAATCCTTACCGATCCGTCACGACGAGTATATACACACAACACTACCACATAGGCACCCACACACACGTACGAACACACACACCCACCCCACACGCACGAACACACACACCCACACACACGCACAAACACACAATCCCACACACACACACATGCACACACAGGCACACACTGGTAACTCCTATCCCCCTCAACACTCAAGAACTCACTCAGTCGTTGTCTAGTTTCCGTGAAAAGTGTAAGCGACTGAGCAAGAGCACCAGCTACGCACTGATTGGCGCTTAAATTACGCGCCAGGCAGTGAATCTTGAATTTTACAACCAACTAGCCGGAAGTTGCTGTTGTTTGCTGGCGTTGCCTACTTTTGAATTTATTTATTGACGACCATGGCCAACCAAGGACTGACAAATGAAACAACTGTAATGACACTGTACTACTTAAAAGGCGGAAATCTATCGATCTTCCTTGGCAAAGAACTGATTAAGGAGTCAATCCTGCCTTTAGAAGACACTGCCCGATGTACGCTGCTAAGCGAGAGAAAAGCTACACAAGGCTGCATAGCCCAGGTTGACACCCAGCTCCTGGAGATGCTGCCAAAGAGTAACGTACCTCGTTCTAAAGTCACGCAACTCTACCGCATAAGGGCCGCACACAAAGCGCGTATCGATGCCATTGACAGCTACATTTTCCACCACGAACAAGCGGTGAAATCACAATGGCAGACAATCACGAGAGGAAGAGGAGGAAGAGGAACATATTATCCTCTCCTCAAATAAAAGCAGCTCCTGTGACCACAGCAAATCAATTTCAGGCTTTGGCCACCACTTCTCAGCAACCTTCTGCACCAGAGTGTATGGAAGGGGACGCTGCTGCTCCAGACACTACTATAAACACCCCAGCACCCAATGATGCACAGCCTTCGTAACAAAGGACAAGACACCCCACGCCCATCTTCGTGTGCAACCCAGCAGATGCCAGGAAAGTACTGAACACCGTGCCTACAGAACAGGTAAATTATTCCCTCAAAAATCTGCGAGGAACAGTGGCACTAACACCAACCTCGCCAGACCAGCACCGCCTCTTGAGAAAACACCTAGAGGAAAATAAAACAGAGGGAGCCACTACGCTCTTCCCTGAAGACCGATTCCTTCACGTCACTTTGTAGGACATTCCGGTGTTTATCACCAAAGGTGAGGTCAAGGAGCTACTAATAAGCTAAGGCTACACAGTGAAGTGTTTTGCCCAGTTGACCGCTAGAGGTGCAAACCTTCAACCACTGCATCACTTGCACTGAAGAAGACCGAGAATGCGTGGAACATTTACCAAGAGACGCGCATGATCCACGCAACGGCGTAAGTGATAAAACCTCCACCAAGGTCACAGCAGTGCACTAACTGCCAACAATTCACGCACAATGCTGCTGGTTGTCTGCTTCAACCCGTTTGTGCTTTTATGCGATGAGGTTGGCCACAAACGAGTAAGCTGCCAGAGACTCGCTGTCCCAGGATTGACTCCACGTTCCACTCTTGCCGCTATGCTAAGTGTCCCGTGTGGCAGGGAGCACGTTTGGAACTAATGGCAAACAAGCAATGCCAAATGTCTCCATAAAACGCTTGGCCTCGAGTTCCAAGTAATGTGGAGCTGCCAAGAGAAACTTTTACCGGAGCAAAATATCCCGGGCTGCCTCCGAGAACGCCTATTAAATATCCAAGCTATGCTGCGGCGACCACTACCAATGTAGCCCAACACGGGGCACAGCCTGCTCCATCAACTACCATACCGGTACAGCCGGAGAGGCAAAAGGAGGCACCAACAAACTGGCCACCTGCAAACTCGGCTGCATCAATCGACAGCAGCAACATGCCCAACAGCGAGTGGCACGTCAACATAGGGAACATCGCCACCAGCAACCACCTAAAGGCTTCTCAACAACCTCAACACAACTCCGCTTCCCTCCCCACTGTTCCTGAGGAGGCCCTCCTGAACACCATAAGGCAAATCCCAATCCACCTCCAGCTCGAGTTTGCAGCGTTCCTGGCTGAGGCTCTACGAACTAGACCAACGCTGATTTATCCATACATCATTATAGTGCACACTGTCCTGGGCTTCACTATTCATAATGGATTCTAGGAATGATAGATCATCTCTAAAAGTTTGTTCCTAGAACGCCAATGGGATCAGGTTCAAACTGCAAGAGACAACCAATTTTGTGGTTGTAAAGTGTATCCTTGTGCTCCTAGTGCAAGAAACACACAAAACACTCGAACGAAGCTACCATCGGGTATGCTTTGTTACAGAACTGACCGTGCTGAACAGTTATGGAGGAACGTGAGCCGTAGCATTCAACACCACCAGCAGTTCAGTACTCCAACTATCAACTTGGAAACTACTGGAATCCAAGTAGAGGTCAGCAAAGGATCTATTAGATTCTACTCCGTATACATCCCCCCTGGTCGTCCCATCATTGACAGGGAGTTGGATGCGATATTCTCCACCAACACGACAACCATCGCCATGGGAGACTACAATACTAAGAGCCCAGCTTTGAATTCCACTATTCTCAACCATCAAGGTAGAACATTAGAACGCTACGTGCGGTACTCTCGCCATCTTTGCCTACCATTATATACGGAGGTCGTCGTCCCCCAGATCGGCTGGACATCGCTCTTATCAAGAACACCCGACATCATCCTCAAATCTTCTCACTAGCAGAACTATCTTCAGATCACTATTTCGTAATACTGCTTTTTCAAATCAGGCCAAAGCATAAACCAAATCGTCTCTTTCCCTCTCCTAGATGAGTCATCTCACGAGAGTTCACCCAAATATTAGCAAATCTGAACCCCAGCACTACAGAAAAAGAGGTCGACACACTGGTACACAAAATCAACACCTCCATAGCTGCAGCCCTAGCACAGGCAACGCCATCTAGCCGAGGTCCAGCTCAAGCAGTTAAAAAGTTGCCTCGCCACCTTCCTGACCTGATAGCGGCGAAGAATAGAGCATGTCACGAGCCCAGCACACCGGTACCCCCTGGATAGAAGGGAATTTAGTAGACTGCAACGTGTTCTAAAATTGGAACTTGTAGACAACTCGAAGATTGGGGGCGAAACCTATCTACGTTCGACACAGAAGATAAATCCATTTGGCGTATGTCTAAGGCATTGTTAAGCTTACCCGTGCAAGGCAAACCCCTTCCCCAGGGCAATCGCTTGGCTCAGTCAACCAGAGAGAAAGCTGAGTTGATGACAAAATACTTACAACAAACTGTGCATCCAGCTGACTCCTGCGACATGGATCTTAGACATCAGTTCAGGGACCAAGTCACAGAATTTTTGTCAAAGACCTTTCCTGCCAGAGACTGTAACCCCAACATCCAAAGTCGGTCTGGGTGGCTCAGTTGGTTAGACGCTGGTCTACTGATCTCAAGATCGCGGGTTCAATTCCAGCCCAGACAGATGGTTTTAAGTATGCTTAAAAATGACAGCTCCATGTCAGTAGATTTACTGCCATATAAAAGAACTCCTGCGGGACAAAATTCCACCATACCAGCGACGCTGATGTGATCCTGGCAATTGACAGCGTCGTTAAACAACATAATATTTATTTGTTTCCCAACATCTAAAGTGGAAGTCCATATTCTCGTTTCCACTGCGGCCCTCTACAAGGCAACAGGGTTTGACAATATACCTTACGCAGCATTTCAGGCCGTACCACAGAATTGGTTGGACTTTATTGTACACCTCTTCAACGCCCTACTCAGGCTGGCGTACTTTCCAAAGGCATGGAAGCAGGCAAAAACTATCACCTTGCCGAAACCAGGGAAGGACATTTCCTCCCCTGAAGGATACCGGCCAATAAACTTGCTTTCAACCTTAAGCAAGATCTTTGAGAAGACGGTGCAAGCGAGAATCTAAAACACCCTGGATACTCTTCAGCTTCTTGGACCGGAGCAGTTTGGATTTCGTCGGCGGCACTCCACCATCCATCAATTACTTCGACTGGTGGATGGCATCATCAAGGGCTTCGTTGTCGCACTCTTTCTGGATATCACACGCGCTTTCGACTACGTCTGGTATGAGGGGCTCTGTACCGATGTATCCAACTCAACATCTTAGCTCACATTACCCATCTCATACATTCTTACCTTACCAAAACAGAACATTCACTGTCTGCAAAGAAGAAGTTTCCTCAGTCTCTCGAAAAATTCATGCAGGGGTCCCTCAAGGAAGAGTATTTGGCCCGTTCCTCTTCCTGATGTACATTAATTCATTGCTACAAATTCTTCGCGCTGCCCTAACCTACGGATGTCAAGTTTGGGGAATTGCCGCCACAACTCACCTCAAACGTCTTCAAACACTACAAAACCGCTACCTTTGCATTGCAGTTGATGCAGACTGGTACACACCAAACAAAGACATCCATCGTGACCTCTCTGTCCCAACTCTTACTGAATACATCCTATCCCTATCTCACAAGTTCTTTAACTCCCTTCCACAGAGCTTCAACACCCTTATCCGTGGCCTCGGGGAGTACGACCTTGACCCCGGGGAAACATACAAACGCCCTAAACTTGGACTTGGCCTTAACTATATACGACCATACCTGAATCAACACCAAAAGAAACAACCTATCACTTAATTATAAAACAACACCAATATCTCGAAAATCAACACTCTGACAAACTAAACCACAGCCTTTCCACCGTCCCTTCATAAAAAAACACAATTAAACCAGTAAAGAACCCAGTCCTGATATGGTTTTGGTCTAGCGGCTCCACCACGGTGAAATTACCTCTAAGGACACCCACTTGAAGTAAGAACTCACTTCTTCAAAACAAGAAGTACTCCTCTCGTTGTCTGATACCCTTTTATAGAGAGAATGACCGTACCACGGATCATTCTCGAAATTGAACTTCTTCTAGAAGCTGTCACAAATAAGCCGGCAGTTGGGGCTTCGCGAACGTTCTGGAAACTCCTTTGTTCTGCCGCGCTGATTGTTGCCCTCGCGTAATCACAAGCAGTGTTGGGAGACTTGACAAATGCGGCTGCCAAGTGGTCTGAGGTAGCTTGATCCTGTGCATCCTTTGACATGCGCCGGCCTACTGGCAGCTGTCATAATATCATAGAACAGGTAACACGTGGTGCTCTTACAGCTATATTCGGTTTTTTATTTGAATGGTGTAAAGATTTTGTGCTGCATGTTTATGGTTACATTGAGTGCTTGGGGAAATATTTAGGGCCAAGGATCACCTGTAAGCATTGCCTATAATTCCAGCTAGTTTCTTAGCATATATATTCTTCAAAAAGTGTAATGATCTTTAAATCGGCTTTCAGCGTCACTTGTTACTTGAAGTTATGTTGTGCTTTGATGCCCATAGGTCACAAGCGCTAAAATTAGTAATCACAGTTACTTACCAGATATAAAGCATAGACATTCAGTACTAGAAACACATTGCACTCAGCATATACACTACACAAGCTTTATTAGAGTAGTTGTGCCAAAATAAACTGACTGGCAAAGTTATTCTATCCTGAAAAGCAACGGTAGTCAGAGTTACATTGCCTGAAAGCAATGCTGTTCAGTTCGATTCGGTAACAGTTTTTTGCATGACTGCTTCAGTGCTTGAAATAAACTACTTAGGAGTTAAAAGTACACACACATATAGAATACCGTTACTGTAATTTGCTCAAGGTTAAAATAATACCATTTTTAAATTGTGTTTTAACACAAATTTAATGGCGGATGATGACTGGCCACTTCATGATTTTGTGGGCGCAAATTATATTTATAGCAGCGGCTTTATATCCTAAATTCACAGCATGTTCAACCACACATCATCGCAAGACGTGACAAGTTTGTGTTGACCAGCTTTTCCTGCCAACGCCATTAAATTTTGTGTGTGCCATAGTAAATCAGACAGTGTGGTAGAGCCGTGTTAATGCTCTTACTTCAAGTTACGGCATTGCATACCGAACAGCTCCTCCATGGCTACTATTGCTACCTCTAAATGTGAAAGGGAATTAATGAACTTCACTGAGGGATTATATTAGACTACCTACAACCTCAAGATCACCCGTGATCCTGCAAAACCCCACATCCCGTCAGAAAGTGGTTAAGCCCTAAAAGGGCAGGTACACGTTTGACACACCTCGGGCTGTTCTCAGCCTGCCAACAGCGGTTTTGGTCATATTAGACTACCTTGATAGTCGTGTTTAATTTTACAGCTTATTCCTGAACTCCTAAGCATAATTTATCTGAAGACAAACTAGGAATCATTTGTACGAATCTTCTCAGGTTTTCCTACAACTAACATCCAGAGAGAACGAGAGAGAGAGGGGGGGGAGGGGGACATTATGGACTGAGATACACGTGTCCATGTTTGAGAGTGGGTATATATAGTGTTTTCTAAATCACTAATCAACATGGAAACACATGCGTATTTGTGAGATAAGGTGTCCCTAATTTTTACTCAAGATAGGTGGTAAGAGATGAGATATTTACCTGTAATTTATGGCTTTCTGAAGTTCAGTGACACCACTGTCGATCGTATAAGCCTTCACACCACGTGTTAGCTTTCGGGTTATCACGTTCATGACGAAAAAGGTATGCAGAGGTTCATTAGACCGGAAACACGAGCAGAAACAATAACCGTGCACTTATCACTTAACATTCATGTTTAAAAATCAATGGCCATGCCCAGCTCATTAAGAATGCTTTAAGCAAACCACAATTTAAACCAGTTTATTGAGCACAGCACAGAAATCACTGAAATTAACCGCAAATGTATTTTTATAAGGGGGTTCTGGGTTTATTTCACCCAAGGCTGCTCCAGGACTTATTTCGCCCTCTTCATCTAATTAGGATTATTTTTATTTTAAAGGAAGGACTTTTCACTTTTTTTATTTTTTCTTTTCTTTTTGTATTTTAATCTGTTTTTCTCTTTGATTTTGATTATTATTTATTTTACATATAACAACTATTATTTATCTTTTCTTTTTTTCTTTTATTTATGACATACATAGGTTAACCAAGGACTATCCTAACACAATTATTTTATTATTATTTTTAATTTAAGATTTACTGGTTGATCGAGGACTATTTCCGCCGTCCTGTGTCACATCAGAAGCTGTTCCTGGACTGCTTGCTCTTCTACAACCTTGGCCTCTTCGAGTACAGAAGCTATTGTTGGGTCGCTGGGCGTGTTGGTTAGTCGAATCTGTGGTGTCTTATGTTCTTTGGATCTGTGTATTATTTTTGTTTGGTGTGGTCCTGATTTGGCGCTGTCAATGTATTTGTGCTTCAGTTTTTTATGGTGTCCTGTATCAGAAGTGTTTTAGATATATTGTAGATTTCTAGACCATGGGGGCAGTTTCATTGCTATACAAAGACATTTTCTTTCGAATTGGATGATGCGGTCCATTGTGGATTCCTACCTTAGGAATTTCACGCAATTTTAGCTTCTTGCACTTTTTCTTTTTTCTCTCTTTCTGTAATGCGTGGTGGTTCAGAGTTTGTTAGGGTGATTCCAAGGTATTTTATTTTTTGTTGAACAGCGAAGTCGTGACTTCCGTATTGGATGGTGGTATTTTTATACTTTCCCTTCTGTCAATTCTGGAAAATTATATGTTGTGTCTCCTCGGAGTTTATTGCGACGCTTCACTTGCTGCCCCACGTGTTGAATAGTCTTAATTGTTATTCGGGTCTGGATTTCACTTCTATTAGTTGCCTGCAGAACATTAGGATACTGTATCGTCTGCATACTGCGCTACTTGTGGGGTTCCTGGACAGTCCATATGTGCAAATGTATTAGCTTTAATTTTATTTAAATGAAGAAAGTGGGTATTGCAGTCTATCCATAAGTTGGATACTGAGATTTCACTGGAAATGTAAGTATTGAGAGAAACTGAATCTGAGGAAATCAAACATGTTTTAGAAAGGGGTACAACTGACGGAAAAGCATGCCAGTGGCCGAATTACTTCCTTATTGACGGAGGATAATATTCTACTAGTCAACGTATATTTACCATCAGGTTCAAATCGACGAAAGGAACGGGAAGACTTTCTCGCAACAGAATTACCGTTCTTTTTGCGACACCGATATGACAAATTGGTTTTCGGAGGAGATTTTAATTGTGTCCTTAATGCTAAAGACCAAACTGGGCAATATCTACCGTCTCCAATGTTAGACCGGATTTGCAAGTCTTTGGAGCTGCAGGATGCCTGGGAACTTCTATATGATACCTATGTTGAATACACCTTTCACCGAAATACTACAGCCTCCAGAATAGACAGAATTTATGTTAGTACAACCATGAAGCAGCAGATCAGAAGTGTGAAGGTGCGACCAGTACCCTTTAGTGATCACCATGCTCTAATAATGTCGCTTGTATGCACTACTCGGACACCGATAATAGGCAGAAGTTATTGGAAACTCAACAGCGCGCTCCTTCAGGATAAGGAGATCCGAGAACAGTTTCAGCGTTTGTGGACTAGATGGAGGCGTACGGCGCAAAGTAGATCTCCCAGTATGCTGCAACAATGGTTATATACGTACAAACCTGCAATTCGTAACTTTTATAAAGGAGAAGGTATTAAGCGGGCGAAATTGCGAAGGCAACGGTTGAATTATTACTACGAATTAATCAATGAATTATATCAGCAACAGTGTGATGGCCGAAATGTGACGAACCATATTGCAGCAGCCAGGAAAAGATTGTGTTGCTTGCATGAGGAACTTTGTCGTGGAGCACAAATACGGGCGGGAGACCGCTCAGTACAGGATGAAGAGAGAATTTCACTGTATCACATAGCGTCTGAAAAACACTCAGGAACAAGGAAATATCTTTCCAAGTTACGTTCTTCGGATGGGAATTTACTGCTGACTTCACGGGATATATTAATGGAGGTTCAGGAGGCTTTTACACAAAGGTTTGCAGCAAAAGAGGTTAATATAGTAGCGCAGCAATATGTCTATAAGCTAATTGAACCACTAGTGACCTCGGAGATGAATGATGCCTTGAATGAAGACATAACGGAAGAAGAATTGCATACAGCACTGATGTCGGCTAGTATGGGCTCTGCACCTGGACCCGATGGGATTGGGTATCAGTTCTACCGCGAGAATTGGAGTATAGTGAAGGATACATTGCTTGGTGTCATGATAGAATTACAACGAGGTTCGGGAGTCTTGTCCGGGTTTAATGAGGGTATCATTGTGCTCATTGCCAAGCATCCAACAGCCTTGGATGTAAACGACTATCGCCCAATCACGCTTTTAAATGCCGACTACAAATTATATACAAAGATAATAGCAAACAGGATGAAGAGATACATGCCTGACATCATCGGAACAGGACAAACTTGTGGTATCCCAGAGAGGAAGATTACACATATACTAATGACGTTAAGAGACACTATTATTGAATGTGAGAGCAAGCCTGATGAACCAGCAGCAATCTTGGCGTTGGATTTTGCCACAGCCTTTGACAGAATAAATCATGGATATCTATGGGATGTACTACAACGCTTTGGATTCTCATTCTCATTTTTGAATCTACTACAACGATTATATACAAATGCACACTCCAGAATCCAAGTAAACGGATTCTTCACGCAGCCAGTACTTATAGAACAATCAATTCGCCAGGGATGCCCACTGTCGATGATCCTGTATACTTTGTGTGTAGAACCCTTGATACGAGGATTGGTTTCAGTGCTCTCCAGGAGAAGAAATCCAATGCACTTCGAGAGACTTTTTGCATATGCGGATGATATTACCTTAGTGCTCACGGATGCAGGGGACTTCACAGCAATTGAGCCAATATTATTGCAATACCAGAGTGCATCAGGGGCTTTAATCAACTACAGTAAATCGCAGCTCCTAGCCCTGAATAACTGGATGATGAAGGAAGCTCGGTTTACACATAAGTCAGTCATTAAAGTACTAGGTCTGTTTCTTACATCTAGGCTGGAGGAACTTATCATATTAAATTGGTAAAGAAGTGTTAACCACTGTTTAAATATTTTGAACTCGCAGTTAACAAGGAATTTGAACTTTGTTCAGAAAATCTGGCATGTGAATACCTTTGTGCTGGCAAAGCTGTGGTACGTAGCACAGGTACTCCCGATGCCTAATCAGTTCTCACAGCGATTAGAAAGGGCGATAGGATACTATATTTGGAAAAACCAGTATTACAAGGTGGCCCGACCTCAGTTGCGCAGAGACATACATAGTGGGGGATGGAATTTGGTGGATGTGAACGTGAAGTGTCGTGCGCTGTTATTGCGTGCTGTTTTGGTAGCCATCAATGGCCAAAGTAGACAGCAAGATGTAAATTTTAGTAAAAATTGATTAGCGCGGATATTGCAGCGCCTGCTGCTCTTCGGATAATGCGAAAAGATTATGAGAGAATTATACCTTTGATTGAAAGAACAACAACGACGTTGACCTCCAAAGACATATACAAAGAATTACTGCAAGAATTTTTGACAGTACCGGCGATTGTACGCAAATACCCAAATGCTCCATGGAAGAATATCTGGAAGCTCTTCAGTTATAATTTTATACCGTTGGACTGGAAGGTCTCCCTATATCAGTATGTTAATGAAATTATCCCCACGGAATCAAAAAAACATAAACATAACATAGTATCAGCACCATGGTGTAAACATTGTAGACAGGTAGATACGCAACGCCACAGAATTACTTCCTGTGTGATGGTACGTGACATCTGGACATGGACCAAGAAACAGATGGGGCACTTGATTGGGAACACTTCAGAAAACGCTGTAACGTCGGTTTTGTTATCTTGGAAATTTCAGAAAGGAATAACTGAGTACACCCAGATATGGTTGACCCTTGGATTATACCATTACTGTCTCAGTTTTGAACAACCGGAGTTAACAGACTTTAAATCCTGGCTAAAGGCAGAAAGAGACCGGATGAGAAAATATCCTCACATATGGAAGCTCTTAAATGAGCACTTAGATGTAATTTAAAAAATAAAAAAAGCTATGAAATCTCTCCGTCTTTATGTGTAGCAATCTATTGAATCCACTTCAACGTTTCTGTAATTAAAAAAAAAAAAAAAGCTAAGTTTTTCACTATTTTGTTTGCAGTGAAGGTCAACTTCATATTAAAAAAAAAAAAAAAAAAAAGCTAGGCTTTTAATAAAAAAAAAAAAAAATAAAAAAAAAAAAAAAAAAAAAAGAAGATGTGTGACGTACTGTAACGTTGCACTGGGGTGCACTAGAACATAACTCTTGTTAAGTCTGTGCAGCCCACTGACACGTTTTAACCCTTTAGGATACCGTGGATCTTTAAAGAAATTACACTGGCAATTAGCAAGTCATGCTTGCCTTTATTATAAGACTTACAAACATACAAAACTTAACACCTTGAGTTACATAGACCTTGAATGTGTCGCCACTTTACAGTGGTTAGAAAAGAATATCACTTGACAATACCTTTTGTGAGATGATGGTTTTAATACATTAACATTTCGAAAATTCCTGCCATGCTGATAAAGTTTTTACTCACGTGGTAACGATTTAGTTATATAAATATGGAAAGAGAAGAAGTAAAGATAATTTAGAAAGCAATTACTCGCGTATAATCACATGATGCCTCCCTATGTACCTAGCCACCATTTTCTGCCCATGCTTCGCAGACAGTTCCTCCGTCGTTGAAATCCCAAAGTCGACTCACTGTCTGACGTTCCCGGACCTGGCTTGACAGGGATGACTAGTTGTTGATGCGCCGCTGTTTTCGGCAGTTCCCGCAAGAGGTCGTGGAATTCTCGGTGTAGATATGCAGGTTTCCTGTTGAAGCACCATGACGCTGCTTGTTTTTAGATTTGGCGAAATTGTAGTGATGCTGTCTTTTGGATGCTAGGTAAAATAACGGCTCAGACGTTATCTCTCCCTCTCTTTTCTGTGCGTATCTATATGTGCGTGCGTGCGTGGGTCTCTGTGTATATGCTTTTGTGAACACACGAACGAAAAGAGGGCTAAACGACAAGCTTCTGATGAGTTCAGCGTCCTCTAAGAGCACGATATGAATGTCAAGAAAATCTCATCTCGCCCCTAAACTACACTTTGAATGGAAAATGCTTCATTATTTATCCTTTTCTCAAAAATGTCTCTAACTTGATTGAAATACCATGGGTTTAAGATATTTGCATAAAGTATGTGTATGACTATGACAACTTGCGGAAGGGAGCACCTCATCCGAAAGGCGATTTTGTGTGTCTATGCCGCTGATGGGGCGCCCCTGAGAGGATCCATGCGGTGAATGGATACTGAATGCGGTGGTACGTTGTCACGATAGTGTAAGTGGATCACCCAGTTAGAATCATCCCGGCGGAGGCTGACTGAACCCCCTTGGGCTTGTACCATCCCATGGGGGTCCGGAAGTCGGTATGCCACGTGAAAGAAACCTAACGGGATGAAGGACAAAATGAAAGAGGTAATGTAACGAAACGGAGAGACAGGAAATTCGGAGGATATAGAAATCCTTCCCAGCATTTGCCTGGCGACCCGGAGAAACTTCTGGAAAAAAAAAAAAAAAAAAAAGAAAAGAAAAAAACACGGGTCAGGATGATCGGCCGCGGAGATTGAACCCGCGACCTCCGGAGTGCGGTCCACACCTCACCGCCTGAGCCATCCCACTCGGTTCTATAATGTATAACTCCACTTTTCTACGAATAGCCTGTGAAGTCCTCTATACTAAGAATAAGCTTTATATCGTTTTGTATAATTTAAAGCATATTAGACTCCGTTACATTGAACATTTTTTCGAAAATTTGGATTATCTCAAAAATGTGCATAATCATTTGGATTAAAAGCCTTATGTTTAAGATATTTTCTAAAATAAATATAGTATTTCTTGAATTATCTGAAAATTTTCTCCAAATCCTCTTCATTTTGCACGACTTTCGCATAACTGGTAGAGTATAAGAGACAAATTCTTACTTCACAAAAATAAGTGGATCTGGTAGAACACATAATAGGTGTGTTCAAAATAATATATTCAAATAAATCTTTGTGGAGTGAAACATTTCAGAGATATTCCCTCTTACCCATTTTAATTTCAAAGCCATCACATAGTGACTAGCTTAACAGATTTGTCCATCACTTAAGACTATTGCATCCTTCCATTCCCATCGTACCTATACCAGGTGTGTCAGCTGCCCCTTATTTTCCACTTTTATACAATCTGCATTTATACTCTAACATGAAAGCATCGGCTTCTATGCTAGGTTCCACACTAGTATCAACATGGATGTATGTGCCTTCGGCTATCTCTGAAGTTACTAGGTAGCACAGTTGGAACGAACGCACGGTTCGTAAGCCATCCATGTGCTGTAAAGGTGCTTCGAATCGTTTGCGTGTACTAAGTTTTTACTATCTCTACTGGTAAGAGGGGAAGTATTGTATTCCACCCAAAAATTCGATGTCGATATTTCACCAGAAATATATGTTTTGAGACCTCTGAATCCAAAAAAAGCATTTTTAGAAAAAGGTCCGTGTGTGTGTCTGTGCGTCAGTCTGTGTGTCTGTGGACAGCATAACTCAAAAAGGAAAAGTCGGTTAAAAACCAAATTTGGTATTTGAGTTTAATGTCTTTAAAGGCTGCGACACGAAGACTTTGAAGAAAATATCCCCACCCTTAACTACCCTTTACATGGAACATTTTTCGAAAATTTTGATTTTCTTGAAAATGGCTCTTACGATTTTGATTAAAATGCCATATGTTTGAGATATTTTTATGACAAATGAAATGTATATCTTGAATTGTCTGGCTGTAGCCCCTGTAGTCGTATTTACTCTGGACGACTTTTGCATAAATGGTAAACCGTTAGGGATAGATCAAATCATACTACACAAAAGATGTAGATGTTACTAAAATACACAATTTAATGTCCCAATAAATTTTCTTGTAGGTTGAACCATTTTGGAGATATTCCTTGTTATGCGTGTGAGTTTCGGAAAACTTAGAACTTCAGCGAAATGCAACATCGTTGTTCATTTTTTTATATGTTAAGCGTGCAAAGAGAGCGGAATCTCAAAGCTTATAAAGATTTGACTATCGCGTAAAGCTTACTGTATTCTAATATCCCCCTTGCGCCTACAAGAAAATAAGCAATAAGATAATTTGTACAAATGTTTATCTTAACTAACACGAAGGAGATGTAGGAATAAGAGTTTGCTAGAATTGTTAGTAAAAGAGTAGAGAAAGTCATGTGAGTGCAACGCATCAGATTTTTTACTGGGTAATGTTTACAAATAATGTTAGTTCAACAATTATTATTCTATGTAAAGCTGTTATCATTTGAATTAGTAATTGTTTAATTCCTATGTTATTGTTGCACATGAGGATATCTCTCCCGGTATAGATTTTGAGTTGCTTGCACTTTGGCTGTTGCTTCTCAGTAGATGAAAAGCATGTCCAAGTATGTACTTGTCTGTCGAATACATGGTGAAGGAATGACACAAAATATCGTGCGACAGTATACACGGGAGATTGAAGGGAGTCGGCATTCATAACACACTACATCATGCCAGTCCAGTGCGGCAGAACTCATTATAACTATTTTATTACAAAATGCAGGCAGCTAAAAACGTTTTAAATTGTATCCTAAACCCTCACAGACTTTAAAATTTGACTATCGTGAATGCGGTTTCCAAGTTTTGAACAGAAAAAAAAAATTCTATAATGTCGACACGCAAACCTTTGTCCCGAGGGTTAGTGCACAGAATACGTTCATAATTCTATTCAGCTATTTAGAGCCTTAACTGAAATCACACTTCGAGTTCCAACTCTAGAGACGCCGTACTCCAGGTGCTATGCCATTGGCACCTCGTGACTTTTCGAGGGGAATTTAGCCCTTTAAGACAGCTTTAAAGCTTTGCTGGGCGTTTTAATATTATTATTTTAATAGCAAACGCTATAGTGCATGTTATTTGAGTTGAACGACACGTAGGAATTCGCCATTTTCTTTTTACTTGATGTTAATGTACTCATATGATAGGTCCGTTTTTTCAAAGGCGTTTACTGAGTTGCGTTGTTTTATATAGTCTAATAAAAAGTTTCTAAAATCGGCTGTAAACCCGGAACTCGCTCTCAGTAAACCAATCTTCTGTTTTTGAGGTGTACTTTAGCGAGGAGTATGTTCTGTCCCTTAAACCGCTGTTGCTGTAAATTTTGGGCACTTGATGGGTGGCCTTCCTTCCAAAAAATAAGGCGCTGCTGACACACCTGGTATGATATAATGAACCATTTCTACAAACGTCGTCAGATATACCATTATGTATGTAGAAGAATAAACGCTTTTAAGAATATTTTCGACAAGAGTGAATGGAGAAAGTTACACGTTTCACACATAAGTTTTTTCTTAATTACTCGTGGTCCTCTTTTTTCCTTTGGTCTGTCTACTTATTCAACCATTTTTAAATGTTTATACAGATCTGTGTGTGCCTTCCTCCTTGGTCTAAGGGTAATATTTTAGCCTTTGGTTCCTAAGGTCGCGGATTCAAACCCGGCGGAGGTCGGGGGATTTTTTCGGGCATAAAAGTGGTTACTATGGCTTCCTTAGGAAGGGAAGTAAAACCGCTTGTCCCGTGTTCCAAGCCTGATAAAGAAGCGTGTGGGAAAAATTAAGTGATTTTTCATTACCAATATAGAGTGGCACTCTAAGAACCATAGCAGGTAAAGAACCTTCATAATAAATATGTGTGTGTGCGTGCGTGCGTGCGTGCGTGTGTGTGTGTGTGTGTGAGAGAGAGGATTGAGTTCTACTCCTAGATCAGAAAAGTAACTTCAGTTACTCATTTAAAAACATTATCTAAACACTAACGGAACGTGTGAAGGACTAGAATAACCAGAGAGGGTCTCTATATTATATCCCGCCACATTCTTTACCGCCTGAGCTGCGGACCAGACTACAATTCTTCTTGTTTCCTAATTTTGGATTTAATGATTAACACGTACATAATTTTAATTTTTTGGGATTCATGTTCAGTCAAGCTTCATTATGGCATGCAAGATGCAGCTTTTTCATAGTTCATTGACCTTAGGCAACTAAATACCTGTTATGAGTGTCAACAGCTATCAGTGCTATTGCACATTTATTTTACTCACAGAAAGTGTTGCGTCTGAGTGTTATTTCATGCTTATGAACTGAACTTCATGATGTGTTAACTCGAATCAAATATATTTGTTCAGTGTGATCACCCGATGGTAAGCCACGGACCACACGTAGGCGTGATGTGTGTTTTGCAGTGCAAGCGAACCATGCTATCACCGGTCCATGGCCTGGCTATTAAACGACCGCACTGCACTAACCTATATGGTCCAACTGCTAGAACTACGTTCTTCAGCGAAGGAACTTTCTTATTCAGATATGTTGAATTTATTTCCAATAATCGTACTTATTTCTTTAAATACTAAAGAAGCAGTACCCATTATCACGGTCTCTTGTCGCGTTCTTAAAGATTCAAGCCAATGGAGGTTTAAACGGTTGCTGATAAGGTTGCTTCCTAGGGTTGTGATCCATTATACTAGGATCCAATGTATGATTTCGTATTTATTAGACTGGGCT
The DNA here is from genome assembly GCA_030765045.1 of Tenodera sinensis. Lineage (NCBI taxonomy): Eukaryota > Metazoa > Arthropoda > Insecta > Mantodea > Mantidae > Tenodera > Tenodera sinensis. The sequence continues at coordinate 867,701 of JAUKNM010000042.1, forward strand.
ATTAAGCACGTATGTGTCCACTTATTTAGATATTCTCTTTTACATAATGTTTAAATATAAATTGTATGTACATAAGTAATTGCCTAATGGTTCTAAGGCGATCATGTTCATGGTATGTTCTCGCGAGTTAAAAGTTCAATTGAAACTGAATTATAGATTGATAATTGCAATTCGTGAAGTGCAAAGCGCTCAAGATAGCTAACTCGTTAGTAATCTATGGTGCTCATAGTGTGAAGCTTTGTAATGCACTGGACATTCCCCATACTGTCTCCTACAGCTCCTTGGCAGCAAGTGAGAGTTTCTTGTAGTTCTACTCAAACGGTTGCAAAGTTTCTGCGGTTAAAACCAGTGACCGTAGTTCAAGAGTTCAAGCCAAATGCTCCTGGATACAGGAATACAGTTTAACTCTATCTTAACAGTATACAAATATAATAAGGATTTTAATGTGAATACCATTTTCTTCACTGTCGGGCAAAAATTATATTTCGTTTTTCTTTTTTACTTTACTCTAATTTATTATAGAAGTAAGCTAGCTTATAATACACAAGTAATTTAAAGTTGTTTAATTAGACATAGGACTTCATAACCGAGCCATGCCATCTTTCAGCCTCCCAAAATTCCTTGCGGAAAAAAAAAGTGTCTTCTAATTTTTGTAAAGCTTCTTTTCTTAGATAAGAAAAGAAGCTCCTTAGATAAAACAGAATTAATGTAATTACTGTACGTTGAAGTATATTCGGTCATTAATAACAAATAATTTATTTTAAACTGTTGTGCGAACTTGAGCTTTATGCACTATTTTTCCTAATAAATCTTAAAAGAAGTGCAAAATTGCTAACTTTTATGCAAATAATCTTACAAAAGTGTGGCGTACAAATTCAGTAATTTAGAACTCAGCTTAACAGAGAGATAAAATTGGAGATTATTGACTAAATACTTCAATTAGTCGATATTTCTTTAATTTTTTTTTCAAACTATATGCTGATAAGTTAAAGGAATAAACTGTATTTTAAAAAACACACTATCTATAATATTTTATGGACGATTTGAATTTTGCGCAACAGAAAGACATACACTTTTAAAACTCTCTTCCCACTTCTGATTTTTTTCCACAACTATATTTGTAGGACATTAAAAGAGATCATATCTACATAAAGTAAAGAATAAGCCCATGAAGAATTTATTACATTTCTCAGAACAAAGTAAATTTTAACTAACTGGCTTCTTATGCAAGTGCCAGAAATATATAGAAACTGGAGGCATGCATTTATATCTCTAAGTTTGACATCAGTTAGTGAATTACTACTCCTTTTTTTGTCACTAGTAATAAATAAGACAAGGACAATAAGACAAATAAGACAAATTTATTTTTATTTGTCGCTTATATTATGGTTGTGACTTGCACAACATAGACCTGAGCCTTTACGAGGAGACACACCAAAGACTACTGTTCTTTTCACATGGGAAGGAGTTTGTCCTTGAGCGTCTCCAGACCGGTAACCAATCGGAGTCCTGCTGTGTTGTCATATTGCTTTCCCCTTAAGTGGGGATTGACGTGTGCCAAGAAATATGAAGAGTGGAGGTAATGAGCTTGCAGCGCTGTGCATGTAAAGGTATCTCATTGGCTGCAGATCAGAACTCTTTCCATTTGAAAAGCACTGTAGGTGCTAATGCAGAGTGCTTGTATGATATCGGTATGCCGGCCGCGGCTCACAACATATGACAGTCGGGGCCAAGCTACTGCACACCACATACCTGGCGCGGTGCTTATCAAAAGCGCTTAAGGTCTGGCTTCGCCACACCTCTCACGCGAACAAACACGTGACAACAATCAGAGTGATAGAACCAAAGGAGTTTCTCTTCCTCACGATTCGTGAAGTGGCCGGGCGGCCGACTTATTTAAAGAAGTACGAGAAGGATCTGGCTACGTCATCGACAGGTTATAAAAGCCTACAGAGCGCGTGAGACCAGCAAATTTTGAGTCAATCAGTGTGTCAGTTGTAACGTGTTTACCAGATGATGTGGTCAGTTTTCTTCTTCTAAGGATAGGATTTAGGAATATTTGAAGTTCGCTTCGGGTTAGGAATTTTAAAGGATGCATTCGTTCTGAGGTAGGAATAAGTAAGGAGAAGAGCCTTTCTCACAGAGAACCTGAGGTGGCTAGCAACACAGAGAAATCCGACGACTCTAGTAGAAAACAAAAATGTATTTAGTAGTTCTTCATGACAGCAGATATATACATGAGGAGTCTAACAAAAAGCCAGGTCTCCTAACAAGAGTGCAGATTTTACCAATATTTATACTAGGCCAATATCAGTGTGCATAAGTCAGTGCGCATGTCCAGTACCGTGTGTAGCTGCTAGCTCAGCACACATCGTGTGTAAATTTAGAGGGGGGGGGGGGGTACCGAGCAATGACTGATTACGCGTACTGCGCAATGCGTAATGAACAAAGGGTTCAAAGTATTTTGTCTTTCGAACCCAGTACTGGACCAAAGGTATTGTGAACTTACGCAACTAGTCCTTGTACACAGAACTGAGTCTCATAATTCTAAATTAATTAGTTATCTTTTATAAGCCCTCTTTACATAACTAATCCATTGTTCCACATTACAAAGCCTTGTTTATATAACAAATCCAGTGCTTACATTACACTCTCCCTCTTATAAAAAGTTATCACCTTAGCTGGTGAAAACTTTATTTGACTAAAGGTCTTTTGTTTACTTCTGCTCCTATTCGAGATGGATTCTTTACCCATAAAAATTGCCTCAGTCTATGTTTCTTCACTGGCTGATTCATTACGATGCGATAGTGAGTGAAGAGACACAGCTGGTGAACTGCTCCCTGTTTGACTGTACTGAACCCTTGCATTGTTGTAATTGTTAACATTAACACAACATACTCGTTCCTGTGTTTGCAATTATCAGTCACGCATTTTTCTCTTACTGCATAATTTTCCTCAAGAATTGCCTTAACGTCTTCCCAAGAATGTCGTTCTGTTTTAGCTAATATCTTTTCTTTAGCATCCTGGTAATTTTTGACTCAATGAACTTTAGAAACATTTTTCTCCTATTCAAAATACACAATTTCTGCAACATTTGCAGTAACAGAAGCAACAACATAGACGTTGTTGTTTGTGAGGATGTAGCTGCCTCTACGCCATCTATGGCGGCGCCGTGGCCGAGCGGTTAGCGCGCTCGCCTACCACCTAGGCGGCCCGGGTTCGATCCCAGGGACCCGCATATGGTATTCGTGGTGGACGAAGCGGCGTCAGGGTGGGTTTTCTCCGGGTACTCCGGTTTCCCCCGCCATCTCATTCCACCGGTGCTCCATCTTCATGTATCATCAGTGTCACCGCCTGCGGTGCCGTAGTAGTAAAAGCGGGCGTTAAACACTACAACAACAACAACTACACCATCTATAAATTCTCTGAGATGTATTGGATTACCGTCAAAGGTTCTAGATATAACTTTATAGATGCCTCAATAACAGAAACATATAGTTCTGAATAAATCCCCCCTTGTCATTTTCTTCCATAGCGTATGTGGGCTAACCTGTGTTTGAAGGGTAGACAGAAGCCTCGAAGTTCGGAGACCCAGAGATGGCCATGAAGCTCCCCTCAAGGTAAGCCTCCTCTCGCATCGAGTGCTGCTGCTAGCTTATCACCAGTGTCCCTCGGGATGTAACAATGATCGCTTATAGGAGCCTTCTGCCTACGGACTCGTTCCCAGCTGCCTTCTTCAGGTATCGCGGCGCCTTCGGAGTTCTCTGAAGCGTTGACTCCTCGAAGTAGACTCCGACTCACCTCGGTCAGACAAAAAACTAACAATTTCACTGTTGTACATAGAAATGGGTCACTTAATTCTAAATGAATTACTTCTCTTTTAAAAGCCTTCTGTACATAACAAATCCATTGTTGCACATTACAAAGCCTTCTTTATATAGCAAATCCAGTGTTTTACATTACACAGTGAGTACGAGACAGCTGTGAAAGATACGTCGCATCGAAGTTAAGAAGCTTTAACGAGTGTTGGGTGATTGTATTGTTAGAGTTAGTGTTTGAGAAACAGCAAAAGGAATGAGTCAAGGCTACGAGAAGAAAACAGTTGTGAGTGTAACTAATGAAAGACTGTACACAGTGTTAACGTCAGTAGAAGAGAACTGTGTTTTGTGCAAAGGTTTAGAAGAAAAACAAAGTGATAGAAAGGTAACTGGATTGGGACTTCTGCCGTTTTTGTCACAGTACTTCATTTTATTTTTATGTGGGATACATTATTATTCTACAAAGTTCTTATCAGCTAAAAATATCACACATGCGTATCGAAGAGAAAAGTGTTTCGTTTAAACCTAATGTTGCAGATATTCCGTTATTCTAACGTTTCTAAGAGCTACAAACTTGCCACAACATGACGCTAGAGCGGATAGTTGATAGTTTGACTCCTGCCGGTGGTCTGAAAGACGACCCATTTTCAGCAAGTATTGTGAAAGAGTGCGACTGTTGGGTTCCCTCCTTCAGTCATAAAAAACGGAAGCACTCACTCAGGCATCTTTTCTTGTTTACTTAACGCAGAATTTTACGGCTGCCGTCACTTCTCTCCAACCATTTTCCATCGTTTCCCCCATCCTGACTGTATTTAAATGTCTCTTTTCCATAGCTTTTCAAACAAAGCTTTTCGTCTCCATTGAATTCCATGCTAATACTTTGTAGGTCATCTCCCACTGAAAGTTCCATTTAAATGGTCAGAAGTATAAGGATACGTTATAATTTTGTAGTAATGTACTTTAATGTAAATTTCTGCGCTGTTTGATCTCTTCTCTATAGATGTTATTCCAACTTGTTTGTCGGAATATTTTAATTTGTGTTTCATCCTATGCATAGCTTTAGCATGAGCTGTACTTTATGTGACAGGGTTAGGAATTGCAATGTTATATACTGTTCTTTTTTAAACAGTGTAACTTTAAACTGAAACATCACACAAAAGCCGTATTTCTGTTCAACTGAGATATTTTAAGCATGCACGGTGAGGGTTTTCAGGAAAAGTAATCTCAAGTAGACCCTTACGCAGGGAAACTCCTTTTAATTTAATATTTTCAGATGATTAGTGTTATGTTTTTGATAATTATATTAGTATAAATTTCCTCCCACTCTTCCAAAAGTAATTTTTTATCCTAAATATCCGAATGACCTGTTTTTCGGAAGACGTATCCTAGGGATTTCAAGATTTCACAATCACTTTTCTAGGTATACTTTCAAAGAATAATTTTTCCCACATTCCTTTATTTCGAACTTTTTCCGAAAGAACCAAAAAGTATTTCTGAACGCACATTTGTTGCTAAGAAGTGGTGGTTACATGTATTAAATGCCCTTGTTTAAATCTTGAGACCATATGTGCTATTCTTCAGATGTTAAAGTTTATATCATACACATATAGCAAACCTTAAATTCTATGTGATATTATATATAATATTATATACTATACCAGGTGAGTCAGCTGCCCCTTATTTCCAAGTTTTATTCCATTCACATTTTATATCTAACACGAAAACATCAACCCCAATGTTAGGCTCTACCCAAGTATTTAACATGGACGTCTTTCGTTGCACACTCGATTAAATTAGTAGGTACTAATACTATGCCTTTTAATACACTCTTAATTAGACAGCTGACATTTGTATGTCTGCAAATATACACTGAGACCAGCGAATACTACATGTTAAGCTGATTGTCTATTTCTCAAGTTACTAGGTAGCTCAGTTGGAACGAACTCCCGAATGGTAAGTAATCCCTCTAGTGTAGATGTGGTTCGACTTCCCTGCAGGTGCTAATTTTTTTTACCATGTAATATTTACAAATAATATTGGCTGAACAATTATTATGTTAAACGCTATTGTTATTTAAATTTGTAGTTGTTTTATTTTTATTTTCTGTTACTGTTGTTTTAACAGTATATCAAAAGCATATCAATGTACTAGTATGTCGAATACATGCTGAAGGAATAACACAAAATATCATGCAACAGCTTACTCGTGGGGAATGAGGGAGTCGCATTCATAATTACACACTGCACTATGCTAATCCAATGCAGCAGAAGCCGTTATACCTGTTCTATTACAAAATGCAGACAACCAAAAACGGTTTAAGTTATAATGCTCTAAATCCTCAGGGACTTTATAGTTACATCATTGTGAGTTTGATCTCCAAGTTTTGATCAGCATAAAAAATGGTACAATGCCAAGATGCGAACCCGTGTTCCTACAGCAAGCGCACAGAATACAGTCATAATTCTTTTCAGCTATGTCGAGAGTTGACTGAAAGCACATTCCGAGTTCAATAGTATACCAGGTGCTATGTCATTTCCTCTTCTCGAGTTTTCGTGCTTAGTTTAGCCTCTTAAGACAGTTTTTATCTTTGCTGGGCGTTTAATATTACTAGTTAAATGGCAGTTACTATTATGGAAGCTATTTGAAATGTGCGAGACGTAGTTTACGAAAAATGTAAACAAGCCATTATTTAATATTATGTGTGTTTTGACTGTACCGGTTCATGGTAGATGAGGCGTGTCCCTAATTTCTTGCACCCAACTCCTGTTCTAAGTACAAGAATCCACCATCTCTTTTTATTTGCTGTTGTTAGTGTACTCATATGACAGATCCATCTTATCAGATGCGTTTACTGCATTGTGTGTACTCTAATAACAAGTTTGAAAATCGACTGGAAACCGGACTTCGCTCTCAAAGATGTACTTTAGCGAGGAGCACCTTTTGTCCCTTAAACCACTGTTCCTCTGAATTTTGCGCATTCCTCTCCGCTGCGCGGTGTTTTGCTTGTCCTCGGCGCTCGTTGCAGTCTGTTGCTATCAGTAAAAGGTGCGCATGAAACCGTACAACATTTTAAAACTTCCTTTAAGGGCCTAACTTACCAAATTTATAAAGGAAAATGCTGAAACTTGCCACTGTCGCTTATTGGAGGTCTGAGAAACCTTTCTCCGATATTGACGCACCATAGACTAATTGTTCGTCATGAAGGGGTACTTCATCAACAATATAAGGTTTCGAGTTATAGGGCAAATTCTTTTCGAGTCAATAGTTGATACCGTTACATACGTGAATACAATTTATAGAGAATTAACATATAGGGGACGTGATTTTGCCTTTTTCAATAAGACTCTGCAACGGATCATGCGGCAAATCTTTCGATGAGAACAATCGAAAGTGTGTTTCAGGAAAGAATTATTAGTAGAGATTTATGGCCTCCCTCGGTTTCCAGACCGAATCCCCTTCAATTTGTAACCTAAAACTAAAATATACACGAAAAACCCACACACCCTGGGCGAATTGAAGCAAAATATTCTCCAGGAAATTGCCAGCATTTCTCAATGTGAACTACGGTGAGTGATGGATGGTATCCTAAAGAGGTCCCAACAATCAATGAACAACGACGGGCCAGTTACAGCATCTGCTTTCATAAAGTTGGTAAATAAAGTAGTTTTAAAATTATATAGTTTGATACGCGCCTTTCTATGACGGCAACGAGTGCCTAGGATGCGAACAAGCAAAACACGGCGCAGCCGGTTCTTAAATTGTTTTGTTCTCCCGTTACTTCGATTGGGAAGAGGTGGATAAGTCAACGAGTGAGAATAAGGAATCTACCGCAAGAGGAATCACTACCGGGAATGGTAACACAATTATTGTGCTAAAAGGTTACGACCCGAATTCGCATTCTCATCCTTCAATAAGGCGACGGAAATGTGGAAGTTGATGTGAAAGGAATTGCAGAATATCTGGATCTGCAACTCGCACAGATTTTAAGGACCCATTTCCAAAGGTTTCCTTGGTGTTATTAGCTTACTGCGTACTAAGGAACATTTTAAAGGACCTCTAAGAGGGTAGAGGTGCAGAAATCAGCTGCTAATCAGAAATAGACAACTCGAGTATGCGCGTATCATCGGACGCAACTTCATATCGGTAATTTCGTAGGTTTGCTATATACACAGAAAAAAGTGACTATTCAAAAATGTTATTAAACTCAAATTTGGAGGCACTGTATTTTGAAAATAAAGTGCTCGCATGGCGGAAATTGGCAATTTGATTTTGGAGCTTCTGATTTTTTTAAAAAGTGGTTCATTCTAAAATATATTTTTCGAAAAGCTACGCTAGTAAGTGGTGCAAAATAAACTGAAATTGCTTAAGACGTGGTCCAGGTGTTCTTCACTTTCAAAGAATGCTTTCACTCATCGGTGAAATTTGAAAAATTGCCATTTTTATCCTATTTTTCTCAACTTTTGAGTATAGACTTATTGCGGAGTTAAAGTATTATAAGTTTAAACTTTATATCTTGAATAACTTTTTTAAATGGGTCTTTTTGTTTTTAATTTTTGTAAGCTTATGTGCAAAATGCTCCTTGGTGTATAGTTTCCAACCAAGCACATTTAAAATTGTACAGCTAATCAATTACATAATGTTACAAAATTACAGCTGTTCCTTTTTTGTAATTTGTATTGTTAGAGAGAAAAAATTGAAAATTGTATAATACAATTTCTGAAAATTTAAACAATTTTACAAACTTATTTTTGCAATAAACACTTTTATATTAAGGTACGGCCAAACATTTATGCCCATGTTTTAATCCGTATAGCTTGAGCAATGTGCGTACCAAGTTTCAAGAAATTATCTGCAAAACTATGCATCTAGGAGCATTTTCTACATAATAATGTGTCAGAAAATCCTAAGCGGAAAAAAATGAGTTAAAGTTTAGCAACTATATAATAAATATGTACTTGGTTAAAATTGGCGTATACCATATGTGAGACCCTTAAAAATTGCAAGTGCACCTATCTGTCTTTGTGACCGTCTATCCATAGGTCTCTGAATAGCATAACTTAAAAACCAGTATTTAAGTTAAAAGTCTGACAAGAATGCCAACACGCAAATGTACAGGAGTACCCCACCGTGCTTTAGATTGAGTGTTTTTTCAAAAACTTTCATTAAATTGCTCATTAGAATGCCAAATTTTAGAACATCTTTATGACAAATGAAACATATATCTTGAATTTTCCTGGAGTAGCCTCTAACGTTCTCTTCATATGAATGATTTGTGTATAACTGGTAAATCTTACTAACCAAACATAATAGTAATAATAATAATAATAATAATAATAATAATAATAATAATAATAATAATAATAATAATAATAATAATAATAATAATAATAATAATAATAATAATAATAATAATAATAATAATAATAATAATAATAACAATGATGATGATAATATAATAATAATAATAATAATAATAATAATAATAATAATAATAATAATAATAATAATAATAATAATAATAATAATAATAATAATAATAATAATAATAATAATAATAATAATAATAATAATAATAATAATAATAATAATAATAATAATAATAATAATAATAATAATTAATAATAATGCGTTTGATGCTATTAATTATATACTTTAATATATTCGGTTAACTTAATCAGCTACTTCTAAAATTGTGTCTAACCATTATATACGGTGTGTCAGTTACCTGGATAATTTAGGACCATAATAATGGGGTTACATTCATGTAGCAATGAATAATTAATTCATAAAGGATATTGACAAGCGAAGATGCAGCCATGAAAATGAAAGTTTGGAAACTACGTGAATGAGGGCAGTTTTAAGTAGGTATGTCTAATGTGTTATAGTGTAGTTTGGAGGCGGGACAAAAAAAAATCCGAACTAAACATAAGCTCCTAAAGTAAGATTATATATGAGCTGTGTTCGTCTAAAAAGAATGTATTTTTGTGACGTAAACACAACAAGAGCGGGCGAAGATGCAGTATTTTAAGAACGCTTCTGCCTTACTAATTTAGCTGTCACATGAAAAGCAAATCAAATTAGACCCGTCTTTTGGACGCCGCTTTCGCCTTCTCACAATTTCGTGCTCAACACGTGGCTGGATTTTAAAGCGAGAAGGAATGCGTTTAAGTCTGGCACTCATCTAAGCAAGGAAAATATTTTAATCGCCTATAACATAAAATATTTTATGTCATGTTGGGCTTGATACCATTGCTCCTTGGGTTTAAACGCTGCAACCAAGTGAAGCTTTGCTCGTAGGCAAACAAAGTGAGTTTCGTTTATTACAAAATATGTGTTAAACCATTACACTTGGTGATTCCATTGCCAGTTGTGCAGTAATTTAGAAATCAACAAACGGAAGTGTCCCGAGATTTAAAGAAATCAATAACATATTAACTAAATTTGCATGCGACACCTTCGGTGTGTTACAGTGACATCGGTAATTGAAACCTAAGAAAGCTCTTCAAGCCTAAACATGTCTAAGTCTTTCAGTCATTCCTCTCCCAATACAAGGATTCTGCGGAGATTTTAAGAGGTACAAGGTGAAAATAGCAATATTTCAATTCCACGTCCCTAGGGGCGATTGGCTACCCAAATAGTTCGTAAAGTTCCCTTAGGTTCAGGAACTTCAGCGATTTAACAGGTACTTACAGTGAAGTAGGATCTCCATTATTGTGGGACTTTACTCGATGGAATATCCAGTTGAGAAAGCACTGTAGTTGAAGTGAAACCTGTAATTAAACTCCTCTTAAACTTGGATTTAAACTGCACCCAAGTAACTTCTTGGTTAACAACCCAGAAGTTACGTGGTTGAAAACCTGAGAAATAATCATGGACCAGCAGCCCGGAAATTTTAATTTCAAATGCCTACTTCTTAAAGTAATGTTGTTCAGAATGAGACCCATTTCATTCTTTGAATGCCTTAGTCGTTAATTTTTATGGTTCTTAACGTTAATTTCAAAGATGTAAAATATTTCTGCAGCGAAAATATATATTAGTGTCATCTTCAGCACACAAATTGCATTGTTGTTGCTTCTACCGTGCAGATATGTAGATTTTGAAAAGAAGTGAGAAGTATTTGAGAAATAACAATAATAACCAAAGGCGCAACAGCACTTTCCGCCCAGTCGCCCACCACATGTGTCATGAGTGTGGTGCAGTACTAGAAGATGGGATGTGGTCAGCGTCCCAAGCACTCCCAACCGGTTATGTGGAGTACGCAAGCAGGACCGCTACTTTTCAATCAAATAGCTCCTCAGTTGAACCCTCAGCGATCTATCGAGGTTGAGTGCACCCCGGACTAAATCTTCTAGCGAGAGAAAATCCCTACGCTGGTACCTGGAATCGAACACGGGTCTCCCCCTTGGTAAGCAGTAGCGCTACCACCGCGCTAGCATTTGAGGAATAGTCTTGATAATTTGTTAGAGCCACACGCTTTATTCTTAATGCAACATTTAAGTAGCTTCTGTTCTATTTGGTGCTGCAAATTATAGTTCAGAAAACATTTTATTTTATGGCATAAACTTTCTATGTTGTGTTGCTGACAAGACATTTTGTATGTATCTATATCTAACAAGGGCTGCAAATAATATGAGACCTTATTGATCTACACCCATTAAATCCACTATATTAGTCAATATTCGGAGCAAATTTTGCTAGTAACATTTTGTGCGTTTTTTAAAATTGATAATGAGTCACATTTCCAGGGATAGTAGACCAGGCATGTCAAACTTCACTCCGAGGGTGTGAAGAGAGGAGTCTACCCCTCCTTAACTGCAGTAGCACGCGCTGGTAGAACCGGTTTTCGCTTTGTTTTTCCCGTTTTCCGATTTGATCATCACGGGGGGAGGGAAAATAGGGGAAAATTTTTCACGCCTGGTGAGTGCTGTTTGACACCCCTGTAGTAGACCAACCAAAGCAGAAGTGGTCACTGGCTTGTTACTTTGACTCAACAGTCATCACATAAACAAATGAAATCGGCCTGGCACCAGAGACTTGGGTGCACCGTGAACACACCAAAAGACTATGTGATTGTTTACATGGTGATCTACCTTGACGTATAGTGAAATCTACTAGAATAACATCTAGATTCATACGAGAAAGATTTCCATTTATTTACTGCACAGATTCCATCTTAAGAGACACTGGGAGTGAAATTTGAAAGTTCCACATTTTTTATAGATTTTTCTGAAATTTTTACTGTGTTTGTATTTATATGAGAATAGGAGGTACACCAAATTTCATTAAAATTGGATAATGCGTTTAGGAAATATAAATTATTTTATGAATTTAATAGGCACATTTTCAAAATAGAGCTCGCGTCTATTGAATTTTCAAAATTCATTTATATTGGCAGAACTGATACTCTAAAACATGGGAAACAATTTTATGAAGAGATATTTCAAATATGTTTGCTGATTATACTGCACATATTTGTTTAATAACAAAGAAAATTTAATCTTAAAAATTATTGATTTTTTCATACAAAAAAGTTTTTGGAATTCATGTTAATGATAACATCAATATTGAATCGTAGTTTTGTTTAGCTGCTATTTATGAATAGTTTTGGAAATTTTCATTGAATTTGAAGCAAAACTCAGGCGCGACCTTCTTTTGGAACGTGCAGAAATGTAGTTTTGAGAAAAACAGGCATTTATATAGGAGTATCCTTGTACGTTAAGGGAAGAGCGCTATTTGAAAGGGCCGTAATGGCCACATGGAGTGGGGGATATGAAAAATTTTAGCTGATCCAAATGCACCGGTGTCCCAGGAACATTTTAAGGTAAAAAAACAATTTTCGACTTTTTGACAATTTTGACCAAAATTTCACTCCCAGTGTCCCTTAAGTATAAGCATGTCTTGAATTAATTGAAACCATTGGGAAACGAACTCTGACAGAGCAGCTAAGCTTTCTAGGCAGTTCAGATCTTCAGCTTTTCCCCCCTTTGTGACACGTGGAGCCGAAAACGTTGTGTGCCAAACTGTTTATTTTTGTCAGATTTCACTTTACCTCAAGGAATAACAAGACGATAGAGTTGGGGGAGTTAAACCTGAACCCCGAGAGACTTGCTTTAATTTACATAAAGAGATTTGTGTACCGTTGAAAGATTTACAAAATGCTTTTAGCGTGTACAGCGCTGTGACTTGGAAACAGTTCGCTCTTTATATTCTTACATGTTACTTCACTTGGCTTGTTGACTTATGGTAATGACAGCGATTGATGTTGAGGTTGAGCTTGGAATTCCAACATTATTTTCTAGCGCATTATGAGAGTCAGAGATCCATGATCTTTTCATTGCAGTTTTGAAACATGATAGATTTTTTTCCAAGTTAAACAGTTATTTAGCTTGGGAATTGTTTAAAAAGCTTGTGTAATTAACTGATTTGTATTATGTCGGTATTTAGTTCATTCTCGAATGCCATGGACATGGTATAGAATTTCAAGACTGCACATGACACGCTTTTGAACACCTTACTTTGGTTTCCTCTATCTCCCTTGTATTTAAGTACAACGAAATGTGCAGTGAAACTACTTCAGCAAAGTTTATTTCGATTAATAGAAATTAGAAATATAAGCTTCCGTAAGAATAGCAGCAACAGCTGTACAAAAATTAATTATACTGAGTAGAAAAAGTGAATGTAGCACATCGCATTTTTAAATTTAATCCAAATATTCTGTCGACATTTCACTGGAATTACATATGTTGATGTGTACCGAGTCAGAAAGGGAAAGGAAAAATATATAGTGTTTTGATACCGGACGCTAGAAGGCACTTAAATGATTAAAGTGCAGCTCGCCACATGACGGCCTTGTTATTGCATACTGTTTACTTGGGCTGATGAGAAACAAGAGAACGGACATGACATTTCAAATGTAAGCACTACCTTAAATAATAAAGTTTGTAACCAAGTTCAGGAGATATCTCGTAAAAGGAAGGAAAGAAGAAAGGAAGGAAAAAAAAGAGGGAAGGAAGGAGGGAGGTTGGAGGAGAGAAGCAGGAAAGGAGGACGGAGAGACGGAGAGAGGCAGGAAAGAAAGGAACGAGGAAAGGGAAGGAAGAAGGGAAGGAAGAGAAGGGAGGGAATGGAAGGGAGGGAAGGGAGGGAGGGAAGAAGAAAGGAAGGAAGGAAGGATGGAAGGAAGGAAGGAAGGAAGGAAGGAAGGAACGAACGAAGGAAGGAATGAAAGAAAGAAAGAAAGAAAGAAAGAAAGAAAGAAAGAAAGAAAGAAAGAAAGACAGAAAGACAGAAAGAGAGAAAGAGAGAGAGAAAGAAAGAAAGAAGGAAGGAAGGAAAGAAGGAAGGAAGGATGGAAGGAAGGAAGGAACGAACGAACGAACGAAGGAAGGAATGAAAGAAAGAAAGAAAGAAAGAAAGAAAGAAAGAAAGAAAGAAAGAAAGAAAAAGAAAGAAAGAAAGAAAGAAAGAAAGAAAGAAAGAAAGACAGAAAGAGAGAAAGAGAGAGAGAAAGAAAGAAGGAAGGAAGGAAAGAAGGAAGGAAGGAAGGATGGAAGGAAGGAACGAAGGAACGAACGAACGAACGAAGGAAGGAATGAAAGAAAGAAAGAAAGAAAGAGAGAAAGAAAGAAAGAAAGAAAGAAAGAAAGAAAAAGAAAGAAAAAGAAAGAAAGAAAGAAAGAAAGAAAGAAAGAAAGTAAGAAAGAAAGACAGAAAGAGAGAAAGAAAGAAAGAAAGAAAGAAAAAAGGAAGGAAACAAGGAAGGAAACAAGGAAAGAAGAAAGCAAATAAGGAAAGACGGAAGGAAGGAGGGAAGGAGGGAAAGAGGGAAAGAAGAAAAGAAAGAAGGAAGGAGAGAGAGAAAGAGAGAGAGGAAAAGAAAGAGGGCCAAAGAGCAAGAAAGGCAGAGAGAAAGAAGGAAGGGAAAAAGAAAAGAAAGAACGAAAAAATAGTTAATACAATTTGTGTACGTGCAAGATTCATGCATGTGTTATTTTAGTGTTACTCTGGTGCAATTTTTCTAGCCGTTTATGTTAAGCAAGTAACAGAATGAAAATATCTGATTGTGAGTGCGAACAGTTTGTCTCTTTGGCTTAAAACTATCGCACAGAAGCGGTATTAGTGATACCCGTAAAAGGGGAGACCGACTTTTACAGATAACATAGAAATGCACACAAGCAGCCATCCATTCCAAATAGTACAAATAGAAGCATGCATTACGTAAATGACCAAACCGCTTGTACACAACTTTCGCCAACACTTAGCGGCTAAATGTTTGTACTCTCTGCTACCACTCTAAAAGGTACTTTTAAGCAACCCAGGTTTGAATTTTTAATAAAGGGAATAATGTCATTGGTTTACTCCAAGTGTTTTAAGAGACGCAAAGTTTTCTTATTTTGCTTAGTTATCATCGGCTTAAATCCTCAAAGTTATCGTCAAGGGATTTCTTCGCCAGCGCTTGTTGAAAGCAGTTTGCGCACACAATACAGTTGTGTAATACCACCATTTTTCTGTAATAACAGCCTAGAAATCCCTTCTATGTTTTCGTTTTTACTAGTTTCCTTCCATCATAACATTTTCGACCGTTTCAAGTGTCTGCATCATTCGTATACAGAGCCTTCTTTTGGATGTGTGACCGGCCTAATTGAAATTTTCTTGGTACCGGGAAGCACCCTGTTTGCGGTCAGAGTCGATATCATAAACCACTGGTGGCCAGCCTTTTCTGTTATGGGCTAATGACCTTGTCGCTCCGCCCATCTGCTTCATTTCATGCATGAAGTATTACCTCTTTATTCAGGTAACCAAGTATTAGAGAGGTTTGCTTATATCCATGAATACGGCATAGCTCGGCAAACAATGGGTAGAAGCAAATCCGCCCTCCCTCTTCCTCTAAGCTTGGGCATCACGATTCATCGACCCTTATATACAAGCGCGTGCATTTCTCATAAAAATCATAACCGCAATAACAAAATACACTCGTCAAAAATAAATTCAAAGCGTTGTGCTTGGTGTACCACTGTCTGTCACATAAGGTACCAAACTTTACACAGTAGTTATTAATTCTTCATGACCTTGTAAAGAAATGCATGCTTCGTCGGTAAAAATAATTAAATTCATTAACATTATTGACTTTGAATTAGGGAATGTATTGAGAGAATATGGTCTTTAAATATCAACTAATAAAACGAAAATAATGGGCTTTCAAGGAAAGTACCCTAATAGATCCAAAATAACATAGTGCTGCAACAAGTACACGAGTTTAACTATTTAGGATGCAATATAATATATTAACACAATTAAGACTTAAATAATAAAGTAAGTAAATTCCAGAACAGTTGCGGAATATTAGCAAGAACATCAGAAGGAAATACAAGAAAAGAAACAAGCTTAAAATTTTGCTAAACAGTGGCGATTCCATCGTTAACATATAGTTGTAAAACATGGACGATAAAGAAAAAAGAATAAAATAAATGCAGCAGAAATGAGATATCTTAGATCCATAAAACGATGTACAATGATGGATAAAATAAAAAATGAAGAAATAAGAGAAGAACTAGGTATGTGTCCAATAAATGATAAAATAAACGAATATAGAGAAAGCTGCAGAAATCATTACAAAGGATGGACAATACCTGATACCCCAAAAGGTCATACAACAATGAGTCAAGAGAGAAATTAAAAACCCGATGAGAAGATGGAGAGAGACTTGAGGCCTGAACAGGAAGTCTTCTAATCCATGAGGTGTTGATGATGATGAACATTATTGACATCTCAGGGCAGATATTAGCTTCATTCACATTATCAGCTGGTTATATTCCTGCAGTCTTTTTCTTACAAGATTTTAATTTTAAACATTTAGTGGAATTTCAAGTGGAGGTTTACAAAATTCCTGATTTCTGTACAAACTCGCTCAGAGACTTCTTTGGACTTGGGTTTAGCTTCTTTCCGACGCCATAGTATTTTCCTGTGTAAGAAAATGGCGATTCAATTTCGGATTTAGCCATGTTCCACGTCCTTTCTCTGCACATTCACAAGATTATGCACAGTTCCTCTGTGAGGCGCATGGGCAGCAGGAAATCTCTCTATACATCGCCGTCTTACTTTTCTGAAAGTTGTTGTCATGTATGAATGAAAAGTCTGTTTGCTAAATATACGTGCTCTTTGGCACTGTAACAGCCATTGTAACACTGAAGCACAACGTATCATTCTCTGTAGAGCAATGACTTCGCGTCAACTGATTACCCGGTCCAAGAAGAGGACAAAGGTGAAGAAGTGGTTACAAACAGAGCAGTGCATAGCAAATAAAACAAATGTAGATTGACTTCCCATGTCATCTTTGTTCATTAATCTATTTTGTGACTTTAGGATGAAGATTTACTTTCTCTCATAATCTCCTCCGGAAGCAGTGTTTTATGTACAAAAAAGAAGGGAGTTGACGGCCATGGGCTTACCTTTTTAGCAGAGGTTAAGTAATCTATAGCGAGCAAATCTGCATTAAGTCCAAAAGAAATTTCAAGCTTACTATCGATTTTTAGCTAGTAACGGTCCCCTATTTTGTCAGTACAGAAATGGCGCAGAACTAACAGCTCAACTGCTGGTATCTTAACATGTTTAATGTAGCGAAGCACTTACTGAGAAAAGTGACTATGTATGAGCTAGTGCAAATTCACATTTTATAAAGCCTCGTGTACTTTTCAGTACCTCTACAAGCCCCTGTTTTGGGACAGATTATATTGTTCCCCGCTGTGGCAATATTCGAGGCAGAAGTAATGTTCACGTTGTATTTTTAGATTTACAAACTGAAGCAAATTAGTATCCGCGCTATGAACATGTTCTACATGTGGCGTTTTGTGACTGGAAAACTAATGCGATCATATATGTTGTAACCACAAAACTAACATTTTTGCGCACGTTTGGGCCAATTTAAGACCAATCTCATTTTCTGTTACATAACTCATCTTTAGATACCGCTATTGGAGCACATTAGCGCATGTTTAAGGTACACAGAAAGTCTCACTGCACATCACGTCTACGTCAAATGATTTATCGTTATACGAAGCCTTGAGCACTTCATTGGTTACTTTAGGCCACGATGTAAGCATGTGCCAATCCTTTTGCTAAATAACCAATACCTTAACCAATAACGAAAACAAAGGATACTAATAGCGTTGGAAGCGACACCTGTTTACGCTTTCGACCGTATTGGCTAAAAGAAAAAGAAGGAGCGGGTGCATTTAGTTTGTCATACAGACATCTTATCGTGATTGGCAGGCATGCCTTATCGGCTAGACTAGGTCATGCCTTGAAGTGGCTAATATCTAAGGGGAAAGCTTGATGAGCACCCTTGGTTAGCGAAATGTACAGTGCATATGTGTGACAAGATTTTCAGGGGATGCAAATTGAAGCTTGAATATTATTCATTAAATACGTATCAAGACAGAACTTTATGAAAAAAGAGTAAACACAATATTAGTCTCACAGTAATATCAATGCTTGTTGCTGCATAGAAGCAAAAATAATTTAAATGATTAACAAAAAAATAAATGAGGGAACAAATAAATTTATTAATTAAAATAAAGTAGCGTGTTTTCCGTCTAACTTCAACTATAGTTGGTTAATTTAGCTTTACTAACCTATTGCTGGTCATAGGAACGCAATATAACGCAGGAACGCAGGAACATAACACAATTTTATTGCCATAATATATTGTCATGTGAACCATACACATAAATATATTTATCTCTAGTTCCTAAACATAATCAATTGTAACACAGGAGTAATTTTTATAATCACAGAGATCTTTATTCTGCAAAGGTATCGTAATTATATGTCACTATTCACAAACTTATACATTATAGTGTTCTTGCTCTACTTAATATTGCTGTTTCCATTTGGTTTCAATTCTTAGCGGTTTTAACCACTAAGTTTTCCTCGCCAGCATACATATACAAGTTTTGTATGTGTGTGTGTGTGTGTGTGTGTGTGTATTTCTAAATACGCATTACTGGATCCTTTCCCCTCTTTTCTCCCTTATTCCTGTATCATCAAGCCACCAAGCTCTGTGATAAGTAAGGTAAATAACACGCTTCAAAATACCCAAGAAAGGATAAAAAAATTCGCTGAAGGTTTTCTTTGACACTGTTTGTACTGGTAGGACTGTGCGTAACGCTGTGCGATCTCCAGAGACCCAGATTCATGTATAGAATTTTCAAGCAAATAGTTGTCAGCAGACTCTTTGGCATGCTGCATCCGGATATCTGGTGCGGGCCTCAAGTAAACTTCGTTCTTTGGCTTCATTTGCACGAGCTGTGGGACTTTTAATAACACCCGCGTAGGTTCTTTCTTTCCTGAAGTAGCCTTAAATCATCGGAGATATGTAATTAATAAATAGTCGAAATTTCTCAGCTTTATGTGGCTTCAAAGCACAAGGAAAATGTTATAATTAGTATATACCTGTGCATCCATTCCAACTCAGGAAGGTTCATATTAGGAGTTACGTTTACTCTCTCTGGACGTGACAGCTTCTCCATAAGTTTTATATATATATAAATTGTAAGATATTTAACGAGGTTATCTTCAGGAAATCATCTACGAAATAATGCATGCGTGTAAAACTATGAAACAGCAGACTACCGCATGTCACTCTCAACAGCATTGCATTACATAATATGCTATGGTTTAGTCACATTGCACTACAGCGCACGATATAAAATAACTAAAATCAGTTACTCATTAATTTATACAATCAAGTCAATAACTTAAGCTTAATAATTCAGGTCATTAGCATAAACTTACATACTTCCGATCTGAAGCAGGTATCAAATAAAATTTGTTTTTTAAGGATACTGTTATAGAGATATTATTCCTACTCATGCCAATGTAGCTTTAAAATAGCTTGTACATAGCATTGGGACATATCACACCTGTACTATGGCATTTTTCCAGTTTGTTCAATTGTTGTTGTTTTCTAGTGCCTTGCATCTGGCAATGAAGCCATTAGCATTCGTGCTTTCCAATACTTTTAAATTGTAGTTTCTTCTGATCTTAATGCTTCACAGGTCTTCAAGTGGTCTTCGTTCATTTCTGCTGGATCGTTACACAGGACACATATTGGTGAGGCTGAGATACCTATTCTGTAGATATGACTTGCTAAGCAGTCGTGATGTTTGTTCAATTGTAGAAATATATGCCTACCAATTTGTTGAACACGACTTAAATATTTTGCAACATTTACCCAAATGCTTTCCTAGCACACGATAATATGGGGTACTCTTTTGAAGAGCTTGAAAATCATAAAAAGTCTATGCATTTTTACTTTCTCTACTGGTTAGTAGAAGGAAGTATTGTATTCCAACCAAAAATTCGATGTCGAGATTTCACCGGAAATATATGTTTTGAGACCCCCTGAATAAAGAAGCATTTTTAGAAAAAGGTGTGTGTGTGTGTGTGTGTGTGTGTGTGTGTGTGTGTGTGTGTGTGTGTGTGTGTGTGTGTCAGTCTGTCACTCTGTGGACAGCATAGCTCAAAAACGAAAAGTCGGTTAAAAACCAAAGTTGGTATTTAGTTTGTAAGATGGGTTAGTACAAGAGTAGAGAAAGTCATGTGAGTTTCACACATAGGATTTTTATCCACATAACGACTAGTTGACAGTTTACAACTAGTACTAATATCGTGTGAGTGGTATAACTACATGATCTAATGGAGTCTATAGCACGTTTACCAAAATTTTAGTTATTCTCTTGAAAACATGTAGACAGTTTCCGTCGTATGTTTTACATAATGCTCAAACGTGACTAAGATATGAATGAGTATTTCATTGATGGTACAAATTACACAGTTGCTTCTGTCGTTCTCTCTCCGATATGACAAAGTGTGGTTAGCTAGTGTGTTCATATTCAAACCGGCTTTGATCGATGTTAAATACGGAGTCCTCAATGCCATTACTGGCAATATATTGGATTTTCTGTAGATATGCTCTACATAAGTTGGTGGCATATTGTACATGGCTTTTGGAAACAAACTGCTGTAATTTTCTGGACCTTGTCTAGCAACGCCGTTTCAGACAACTTTGAGTGTACTGTATGTTTTAAGATACATAATATAAACTATAAAAGAGTTTTCAATTACCCTTCAGAATTCTGAATTGAATGTACCACTTGTTCTAACTAGTATATTTGCATTATTTCTTTCACCTTTGAACACTGTTACAATTTGACACATCCTTTAAAACGATAACTGACATTCCCTTTGTCATATGCAAGGATTTATTTTCTGGTTTCACAGATCTGTATATACGGTGGATTTTGTTTCACGAAAATGCTGATTCATGCTCCCAATGACAGGAACTTAAACTTCCTGGACCTTCTGATTCCGAAATAAACTCCATGCATGTTTGCTACACATCTGAAGAATACTCATCCGTCTAAGATGCACTACTGTTGTCTCACAGGCTACAGAAGCTCCTCTCTTACGGTATGTAGGAAGAAGCTTCAGGTTTTTATGCGCTGCCTGTTAGCCACGGCTGCTATTTATTTGCATTTACCTACATATATTTCATCTTCAAATGGATGTCATATCTACGGCCTTTTATCTTTACAACACATGGGCTATCAGCAATGCTGTTAAGGGGCACTGAGAGCGAAATTTTGGTTTAAATTGTCAAAAAGTCGATTTTTTTTTAAAGACCTTATAATGTTGCTGGAGCACCTGTGCATTTGGATCAGCTAACATTTTTCATATCCCCCACTCCCTGTGGTCATTACGGCCCAGTGCTCTTCCCTTAAGGTACACAGCATGTTCCTATACAACAGCCTCTTTTTCTCAACTGCATATTCCAAAAGAAGGTCGCACCTGAGTTTTGCTTCAAATTCAATGAAAATGTCCAAAAGTATTCATAAAAAGCAGCTAAACAAAACTATGATTCAATATTGATGTTATCATTAACATGAATTCCAAAAACATTTTTTTTTTGTATGAAAAAAATCAGTAATTTTTAAGATTAAATTTTCTTTGTTATTAAAAAAGTATGTACAGCATAATCAGCGAACGTATTTGAAATATATCTTGATAAAATTGTTGCACATGTTTTAGGGTACCAGTTCTGCCAATATAAACGAATTTTGAAAAGTCAATAGACGCGAGCTACATTTTGAAAATGTGCCTATTAAATACATAAAATAATTTATATATTATAAACGAATTATCCAATTTTAATTAAATTTGGTGTACCTCCTATTCTCATATAAATACAAACATTGTAAAACTTTCAGAAAAATCTATCAAGAAATGCGGAACTTTCAAATTTCACTCCCAGTGTCCCTTAACTTGCACGTATGGGGAATTATTTTAGCTTTGAATGTTAGGTTACGCACGCACTCACTCCCTTATTCATACTTCTAGACTACGGAAAGGATAGAGCTGGAAACAATTCCCAACCTTAATCCGGGAATCGAACCTGGGACGTCTCGCAGAGATCGTTAATATTATTATAGAAAGGTCACATGAGTATACCCTATGGCGATAATAGAAAACTGCGCTCTCAAAAGTAACAACATAAGCTTTTTTCATTAAGAGCTCCCCTTTCTCACCTAACCGCATATCTCTCACAAAAGTTAGAGCAAATCATTTTTCATTTTTAATTTTCATCTTTCATGACGGGCATATTTTTCATAGTAAATCTCCAAGGGCGGGGAAATTACTGTTTGCTATTGTTTGAACACATTTGTATGTACAATGGCCCTCGATCATACCGTTGGATCCCATTTCATTTTGTTTTTTATAATTGCACTCACGCCAGTAGCTTGATGCACAGAACCTCCCTAGGGGATGCTAAAGGTATAAATGGAAACAACTTTTTGATTAATGAAACGGAAGCAAGATTAAATACATAAAACATGCAGAGGGAGCGCATACGGCCGGAATATCACTGCATCATAGTTCATAGCGTCAGCTAAGGGCAGACCAGAGAATAATCAACTCCCTACATTCCTTCTACAGAGGATTCACTTGAATGTTGAAGTGCTATGTTTTGTTCTTTTGATGATGCTTTTCATTTATTTATTCCAGTACATTTTCATAATTCTTCATCATGACCATAGAAATATGGTTTAATTTACATCTCTATGTGTTGCATGAACTAGGGCTAACTAAATTTTCAAAAATTTGCGTTCAGTGCCAAATATGCCACCTTAAAAGTATGGATGCTTAAAGAAACCTTCCCTACTTAGGAATAAGAAACGACCATAATGGAAGCAAGTTACGCCTACGGAATTCATGTTAACTTACCGTCTTTCTTGGAGTTATTAAATGTAAAAGAGCGAAGGATTCTTCCATATAAAGAAGGTTCGAGGGGGGGAGGTGGTTCTTGAGAGTTCTCACCTGGCATGGTCAGACGGGACCTGACTAAATTATTAAATGTGGTATTTATACCAATTTTGGTATCCGAGTTATACTATTTTCATACAAATTAATACACACACACGCGCGCGCTTGGATCATTTCTCAGGTCCTTTGGACCATAAAACATGATATTGGGCGATCCATGTTCGGATAGAATACAATAATTTACTTACTAAATACACACGTAATGTCTATTCAGATCTCAGTAGAATTTTCATGAAATGTATAGGAGATAAGTATATCATATATATTATATAATATATTTCCGAGATGCAGCTGATTTGAACAGTTTTCCATAATTTAGAAGCTTACACAATCCCTTACATGTAGATATTCACCTCCAAAGTTGTGAATTTGTGTATTTTATGCGCTATATTGTCAATTTGTATTATTATAAATGCTGAGCAAGGGCATATACTGTATCAGTTTGATTCACATTAAATGATTTCTATACTTAGTTGCACAGGACCATACTACAACATAATATGATGCCCACTTGTCTTATATTCAATTTCTTTATGCTTTTCCTAGTTTATCTTGGGAACCAATAAGAAGACACATAAGTATGCCTCTATTACTTATAAACAGATTAACGACCAAATATGCTACACTTTCGAGGCGCTTTATCATTTAAAACTCCGCACTTGGTAACTGATATCAGAAAATATGAATACACATACATTTTATATGCACATTTCTCATGTCTTATTGACTAAAAACATTTTGTCACCAGATTAAAATGGCTGCCGTAATTTCCTATACCGATGATGTTTCCAGTAACTATAGGGCTCAATTGCGTGTGATCTGTTTTGAGCTAGGGTAGAGAAAAATATTAAATATTGGATTGTCCGTGGCTTCAAGATTTATTCTTAAACTTTTAGACTTTGATTGCGCTTGCCCACAAGCCTTATGTTTCTTTGGAGACATTAAAAAAAAAAACATTACTTAACACGCTTAAAGAAAGAGTTAAACTCTTAGTGTACCATAGACAACAAAAAATAAATAAAATAAATAAAAATACTATGCAAATGCATTGCTAAACAAACACAGATACTACAGCAAGAAAAGCAAATAGAGAAAGCCGGCAATGCTACATTTCTATTTCAATCATATAGAAAAGTCGATGAATTGTTTGTAGAAGAGGGAGTAGAGAAGGAAGTGTGATTGTGTTTTATAAAAGAAAGGTGAGTAGAGAAAACAGTGTAGATGTAATACGTTGCATTTCTATTTCAAGTATATAGCAAATTGTACGAATGTTTGCGGAAGAGCGACTAGAGAAGTACACGTGAATGTGTTATGTAAAAGAAAAGCGCGGAGAGACTTATGTAAATGTAATATTTTGCGTACAAAAAGGGATATTATGAAAGCCTCCACGAAAGAACAATTACATGTTCCAATTTTCGTGGTGATAAGTCAGCTAGTATTGCAGTTATCTACTTCACACATACCAACATCTATTTAGCGAGTAGAGTTTAATACTTGCATAGTAAAATGGATAGCATAGAAGCATAGAAACCTCCAAGAAAAAATACATATACGTGCCGAATTTCGCGGTGATTGATAAGAACCTATAGACCACATATACCTACACTTTATTTTTAGAACAAACAAATCTAAATCAATATATAATTTTTGTGTTAAATTAGCTGCAGTTTCTATCGCTTGATACTACAGATTGTAAGAACAGCTGAGCAAGTGACGCAAAACACCAGAACAAAGAAACGACACGCTCATTTGCCTTGTGTTTGTTGTCCTCTTTTTACAGTATTCCGCGGTGACGAAAAAAGAGTCAGTGAAGCCAACAAAATGAGTGACGCGTCACCTGTTTGAGCAGATAATCGCTCGCCAAATCGAAGGTGAGAAGACCTTTCGGAAGGGAAAAGACGAAACAAATACACTGCTTAACAGAAAATGTACAACATATTTGGTAATGCCTTTCTCTTTAAGCGTTTAACGTTTGTTTTAACAACTAAGATCTGCAAGATTGCTGAATGAAATGATAGGGTTGATGCTTAGATGAGCCTAGGTAGAATGAACTAGGGTCTACCCGACAATTGTATGACTAGTTAAAGCCTTGTTGATCAAGAAACCCCAAATGACATACCAATTACAGCCCATCAGTTATAAACCACACACGACACGAAAGTGAACTTATCTGGAAATGTATTAAAGCAAAGAAACTTGCTTATTCATAGCAAAACTAATATCTGACGTTCTGCAATGTGTGGAGAGATAGGCATGAAAATGTGAGGACAAGGTCTCAAAGTATTATGAAATACAGATGCTACATCCAAAACATTTTATAGGTTAAGAGGTTTGGAACTGCTCCAACAATACAGTACAATAAAGGCCTCTGTAGCTTTCTATCCATGCTTAATAATGAAGTATCAAATGAAATTAAGTTACGTGGACTTAAGTTTTTCGTTGATGGGAAACCCTTAATCTTAGAAAAAATAGGTTACTAGCTGCTTTGTGCTTGCTTAGTAATGAATACCATGCCACTAAAAATACCGTATTAGAAAAATAAAAGTCTTCAAAAATAAAACCAAGCAGGAGGCCCAGGTTCGAATACTGGCACCAGTATCTATTGTGACACCGGTCCTGGTCCGGGTCAGGCTCACTAGGTATATAATAAGAAACTAATATAAAAGAACCACAGTTCATTGATATGGTCATGTACTAGAAGGGAGGAATATCTGGTGTTGCATGTACTCTCTCGAACTACCGCTACTACAGGCTATTTCTGAAAAAAAAATTATTTCCTTTTATATTAATAGCAATACATGCATGCATAAATATTTCATTACCATTACGTTTCAGGTACAAGGGTAGCACAGGAGGCTTAAGTGGTAGAAACAGTTCAAAAAATAAATAAATAAATAAACCAAGGAAGACGTCTATGAAACTGTTTCCATGACTTCCCAAGAAACAACTGAACACTTCAAAATAAATTATTATTGAAAATAAATTCTTGGCTTAAAGCTATCTGTATATTTTATGTAGTCTTATCAGTTATGGCTTACCAAATCCACAAACTGCGTGAAAAATGTAAAATATCCGTTTTACGTTTCTTTAAATATCTTAAATATGTGATAATTTACTCAACGTTATTAGTCATTTTTGAGAAAATCCAACTTTACCAAAATTTATCCATGTATTGGGTGGAATCAGGGTTTTCCTTAAAATGTTGCACATGCACCGGTGAAATTTTTCCCAAAAATGTTTTGTTTTGTAATTTAGGCTAATTCATATTGTGTGCTTCTGATGAAATTGTTAGACAATAACATGTATTTCTGAGCAATTAAAGACAATTTTAAAATAAATATACGAAGTAACAACAAATAATTTAGTATATTTCTTATTAGTGAAAAAAATGGATCAGCCATGCTATAAAATAGGACGTAAGTGGTTACATTTGTGAAATGATCGGCAAAGAGCACTTCGGAAGATTTGCAGCAAGAAACAAGAGGCCAGAGTGGAAGATATCTTAATTCGTAATGAGATGAATGATAATGGTAATGATGGAATTGCTGAATAGCTAAATTAGCACAATACAAACCAGAAAATTGGAGTGACTTGGATCAGAAGTGCCGTACGTACCGCGGAGTTAAAGCGGAAGTTTTCATCACCAACATCTTAGTAGCGTTATCAGGACGGAAGCAGGAAATTATTCTTAAACGGAGTAGATGAAAATGAGATAGCTGCAGGACTGCAGTATTCTTGGCAGTTAATTTACTGTGTGCATACAATGTCAGTGAAGTACCTAGTGCTTGTGGGACGCAACGGAAAGGAATTATAAAAACCTATTTCACCTCATTCTCAGTCCTATCATACGTATATTATGCATTCCCTCATTAGCTTTTTTCTAATACAGTTTGTACAATCCAACTGCAATATTACTTGGAATATTTCAAGAAATACGGAGTTTAACTTTTAGTGCTTTCGTAGCTACTTTATTTCTGAGTGTAAACTTCAGCTTGGTCTACTATAAATTAGACTTTTTCATCCCTTAAGTAAATTAAGTGGCTTATTAAACATCCAGGGACTGTATAATTTAAGTAATACTTATGAGGGCTAAAATGGAGATATAAAGTACATTTTGGTTTAGCACATTAGGGACATTTTATATATTGTTTGCTCCGTGGGGATGATGCAATTGTCAAAGAGACAAAGAACGAGGACCCTAATATTGGAGGAATCGGCACGACCAATTCTGAGAGATGATTTCCCTCCCCCATTTCTGTAAGTATAAAGTAAGATAACTGAGTTTAATTAACTAATTGTTACAAAGTTACCACCATTTGAAGGATAACAGCAAGTAATCTTAAAGAATTTAATTAGGGTGTTTTTGGTTACAAAGTAGACATATGAGTTTCAATCAAATATATAGCTCGCTCCTTTAGGCACCACGAAACAAGTTACACATTTGAATAATGTTCGTGTCACCAAAATATACATACACATTTCTATGAACTGTATTACTAGATAGTCGCCCTTTAGGCACCATAAATCACACAAATCAGCAATTTCTTAGTCATCTCCTTGTCATTGTCATGGCACAAACAATATGAAATTACGTGCCCGTTCACCTAAAAGGTTTATTTAAGTCATAGGTCCCTTTATCCCATTTGAGCCAAAGCAAGAATCTGAATTTGACCGGTTAACTAAGCCTATCTTGAAGCCTCATAAACCACGTGCCTAATTCATTAAATCCACGGAAACTACTCTCCATGTCAATTAATCAACCTTCCGTAGTGGAAGCGCAGCCCAGGTAAATTACGATCAGAACGACCCCATAACCAAGCATAATCTCATAGCCAGTCAGTTACTCACCCAGTTTCGCGCGTCCGCATCGTGCCAAGGGAAAACCATTTCTCTCTCCCACCAGCAGTAGCTTCGCCAGCGGCGAAACTGGCGGGAGCACGCCCTAGCGGTTGAATTGGGAAACAGCAAGACAGCTGAACAGAATGAACTTGACAATAGAAGCGGATCAGCACATGTTCCATATATACCCTATGGCATGATTGGTGGCCTTTTAACTTTGGAACATGGAGAATTCAAGTCGATTTAAGTTCTCATTCCGGATTGAATACTGCATGGAAAGGCGGATTCAGATCAAACTAAATCCTTGGATCCGATTCTCTTAAGTGTGGGATCGGAGCGAAATTTTGTTGCATGAAAACACCTACAGCATTCAATTCGATTTGAATCCGCCAAGAGTGCTAACTTCTGCTGTACTCATAATACACTGCATATTCGGCATTTAGTTTTCTTAGTGAAAGTAATGCAATAAAACACAATAAAACCACTTTTATTGTTTCTTTAATACTGCAATATATTATTTTAAAAACATTCACTAGCCCCAAAAACTACATAAAATACGAAGAAAACACATTGTTTGCAGGTTTACCAACATAAACCAAGTGACCAACATCAAAATTTCAATTATGCTTGAGCCTATCATATCCAAGTCGATCTTATTCCGGGTTGAATTCAACATAAAACGCGGATCCTGAGAGTGGGATTGGAGTCAAATTGATTTCAATTTTCCATGAAAAGAAGCGACATTGTGACTTATCAGCGATGGAGTTAATTTATATGCACTTCTCATTGAATTTCTAGTTTTTCTTTGCGTTTTATACATTGTATCACCACCCCCCCCCCACACACACACACACATTCACATTCACATTCTCATTCTCATTCTCATTCATAGTTCCAGATACTGAGAAGGAATAGGGAATAATATAGGCCAGAGAAAAATTCCCAGCCGCACCGGGCATCGAACCGAGGACCCCTTGCACAGTACTCAGGTATTAAGGATTTGTTTCGTATGGGGGCAGAAAAATAATCACGTTACACCACGTGTTTTCAACAGTTTTATTTTCGCATGAAAATAACGCTCATTAATTTGTATAACTCTTAACCCTAAAACTTTTGTCCAAGAATATATTTTACACACTTTATGTAATTAGTTGAAGAACATCGAGACGTTTTCGTTCACTAGACCCCTGGCCTGTTGAGAGATAAGTAGTATAGTCCCTCTATCCCAAATTATGGCATAGACAACAACAGAGTGGTGATTATGGCGCACACGCAACTGTTGCTGTTACGGATACGATATTAGTGCGTTTAGGAACGACTTCCACTATGTGGCAGTGACATTCCTGACGCATTACGGTGAAGCCAATTACAATGTTTACATACTGCAATATGAGCGAGAATAAATTGTCACAAGCTGTGGTTCTTAAGCTCACCACAAAGAATCATTAGCCCGTTCCAATTTGATTTAAACCTCAAAGAAACAATTCACAGGCGAGTGCGGTAATGCTATTCTGTAGTATCTGATGCAATACAAGAAAGGTGAGACTTTGGAGAGGGTTGCTATTAAGAAGGCAGTATATCAGTTTCAGGTATCATCATTAACTGTATTCCGGATTTGGCACCCAACCAAAATGCACTATGGTCAAGGCAAGTTGTCTGCCAATGTTCATTCTGGGAAGACAGGAAATTCTGGTCGCCCACGCAAAGATTATTCTGCACAATTCCGTAAAATAAAGGACACTCCTTTACAAAAACGTGGGCCAATCGAACTTTGGCCTGAGCAATAGAAATGCAAAAATCAACCCTCTTCCAGAATTTCAAGGAAGGCAAAATAATCAAACGAGTCAATCAAACCACACTGATGCCCCTTCCCACAAAGGGAAACTAGGTAAACGTTTGCGCTTCTATTTTTCCTTGGTGGATAATAATGGCAAATTCAAGAGTATGTACGATTACGTAATATTGATGAGAAGTTATTATATTTTCATTAAGTTAGAGAGAAATATTACCTCATGATAGATGAGGAGTCTGTAGAATAAGAGTGGAAAACAGAACGATTCACTCCTGAGGTTATGTTCATTGTCACAGTTGCGACATATAAATGCGGATTTGCACAAACGGCAGTAATTCAATAGTTGAACAGGTGTCTGGCCGTTCACTGATAAATAGAGGAAAAAAGAAACAGGAAAAACCGAACCTGTGGGACTCCAGTCACAAGAACTAAAACATCACTGACACTGATCGACATTTCAAAAATGGTTGTCCAAAATTAATTCTAGTTATACAACTACCATTTCTGACACGTTGGAGGAAGAAAACGGCAACATTTCAGTAGAAAATTATTCTGACCACAATCCAGAACTTCTTGCAGTGGTCAGAAAAATGAATGGAATATTGTGCTGAAGCGATATCCTCCAAGAATTCAGATTTAAATGTTTTGGATCTTAGACTTTTTAATGCAATTCAGGCTTTTCAGCACCAGAAAAGGCCAAACACATCACAAGGAATTGATTGACTGCGTTGTCGAGGCATTCAGCACCCTCCCAAGGAACAAACTGAACGCTTTCCTCACTTTACAGTAGTACATGGAGTGGTGCATGATGGCACAGGAAAGCAATGTATACAAGCATCTACATTTGGGAACAAACAAACAAAAGAAGTTCAGAGCAATGTAGATGTGGCATGATCAAGTTAGGACTTATTAATGTGATGCTATTAACTTAAAGTTGTGTATCGTAGAGCAATTGTCTTGGGAAAATATAAATATTATAGTATAATTTCCTCCAATAATTTAGTGTAACATGTATATACTTAGAAGGTAATTAGGTACTTAGAAGGTAATACCATACTGTGACAAATGACAAGTCTAATTACATTTCATGTCACTTTATCTCTCTTAAAAATTGAATCACAATTTACTAGTTGTGACCTTGCAACTCACAGCTGTTCTGCTCTATGGTAACCTTGAAACAAATCACTCTCAGCTGTCCACAGATCGGTCTGACAATTCTACGCACTCACTAAAACTGTCAGATTCTTCGATGATTCCCCTAGATCTGATGTCTGCAGCAAGTCCCTTACCTCTGCTTGCTTTGCCAGAGGAACACTTCTGGTTGCTGCGGATATTGGTATTTTGTAAGTGAGCGAAAGCATAATTGGGACCAGTGAGCACCATATAAATGAATAAAATTTCAATAATACTGCATATCCATTTTACATCCATTTTTAGGAGTAACAAAACGAAACTTATACCCAAGTCTTAATTAAAAACAAATTAATAATAATAATAATAATAATAATAATAATAATAATAATAATAATAATAATAATAATAATAATAATAATAATAATAATAATAATAATAATAATAATAATAATAATAATAATAATAATAATAATAATAATAATAATAAATAAACAAAATTACAAAGAAAAATATTTTACCTTGAGGTAGTATACCTACACTTTTCAGACTAATGTACCTGTAAAGCACTCTTAACATTATTAACTTACCTTCCGCAAAAAAAGATTAAACACTACATTTTGACCAAACTTTCAAAATCTGATGTTAAAATAGAGAGAGAGACGTTAGGAGCAACGTAACCTACAAACGACGGATACTTGAAAAATTCATATTGAAGATGTAAAGTATTTAAAGAGAGACGATGAAACTTTTCTACAATTCTTCCACGTCTTAAGTAATCCTTTACAAGGAAGAGTTAGTCGGGTATCTCTTATTTTTTCAAAATATTTATGAAATAACATTGTAATCTTAACCATTTTCTAAATGTTGGTCATTTCCTGTTTACGTTTGCTTATGTTGGCATAGTAGATGCCGCTTTTTGTTGTATGAATCTATAAAAACAGGTATATTAATGAAACCACAGAAGGTATAGAACACCGTGTGGTTCTCAGACATCAGGTTTTATCGCAACTAACACCATAAGACTTTTGACCTAACCGATAAATTCTCGAGTGGAGCGAGAGAATTTATCCGGGAAGGTCCGATCGTCGAATGACATTTATATGGACTATTTCATTAACAAATATGGATGGAAATACTATATAGGAAAAGAGTGAATCAGAAAACGTTAAATTGCAAAAAAAAAATAACCAACATATATTAATTTCGATTAGTGTAACTGGACTTATTCAGCACTGCCAACTAAGGAAAATGAAACCCAAGGACTACATCTCTTTCCATCTTTTCTTCTTCTATAACAGAAAACCGGTTTATAATCTGAAATAAATCTCATTTTATTTTTAACGTTAATAAATAAGCTTTCTTCTGGAAAAATACATTAATTGCTACCGGAACAATTGTTAAACGCAAGCTATAATTGTAATTATAATGTGTAATTAGTTGTTTTTCAACCATTTATGGGATACAGTTGACGACTCTGACTAAACGATGAATGACATAGTAATGATTTTTAGAAAACAAAAGAATGGCCAGGTGATGATTCGTATACGATAATTTAACACCTCTCGCCCAAGAATTTCTGCTATAAAACGCCCAACTTTATCAAGCGCCACTTTCCCGTTATACGTTTTGAGGGTGTTTGGTAAACTCAGTATCGTGTGTGTGTGTGTGTGTGTGTGCGCGCGCGCGCGCGCGTGTATAGTAATAAGCAAGGCATCTTGACCCACCGCGTCCCCGACATGGATCTATTGCGGGCTATCCTCCCCCCCCCCCCCCCCCCCCCGGCCAAGGAAAAAGATGAGGCGAAGTGAGACCGGAGGCTTATCAGAGAGCGGTGCCAGTGAAGCCCAGAGACGCATAGAAGTCCGTAGCAGTTAAACGTATGGACACCTGCCGCACAACAGAAGTTTAGGGCAACGAGGCGACTCTTGCGGCCCGCGAAACAACTTCCAGCGAGGAGGTTCCAGAGCGCAAGCAACTGTGCCATCTGTCTGCATACGCGCTACCGACCTGAAAGATGACAAGGGAGGGAAATGAAAAATGGAGGGAAAGGGTTCCGTGGAGAAGAGAATAATGCAGCCTAGCACTCGCCTGAGTGTTAAGGGAAAACCATGTCCACGGGGATTGAGCCCGGGACCTCATGAATGTGGACCACAGACTAACTACGATCTGAGCCATTCCGCTCGGTAAAACTCAGTATCGAGTAGACAACAATAAAAGAAATAACAAAAATAACGTTGATTAAAATGAGAAAAAGCTCCCCAAAACCTAAGAAACAGTCCGACGCTGCGCAGGGAGTGCACAGTACATCACTGAGCAGGGCCATTAATATTTTCAGTGTTAATGACGACGTGTCTTTCGTATAGCCCGCAGCATGCTGCCTTTAAACGTAAGAATGGAAACCAATTTCCACGGCATCATATATGCAGCCACATTTAACGACGTCTCTCTACGTCATAAAGACAATCACCGCTTTTAGACGCTGTGACGACCTCTTCGTAGCGTAGTTTGCCTTCTGGTTGTGCAATTCTACTTACTGCTAATGCGTATTGCTCTATCATTTTTCCGCTGTCATCAGCGCTAATGCACAAAAGCGAGCATTAAAAGCCAGAAAAAGCCGGCATGGAATGGCAGTGAAAACATTGCTCCCATCAGTTTCTACCTTTCGTTTTTCCCTTATACAACTCATAACGGCGTAGCTTCCTCCATAAGTACGTGTAAAATAAATGTTTCACAACCTGGTGGATCACATCAATTTATGTTTTTAAGGTTTTGAAGTATCTATTTCTTCCATATAATCTGATACAAGTTTAGGATGCTTTATATTGTTGACCTTCGAATATAGTTACTTCTATTGAACGTAAGACTAGGATATTTTATAAGTACAAAGAACTTCGAAATACTGCACACTTGATAGACATTTATGTAGGTAACATTAACAATAGTTTAAGTGGAAGCTAGCCAAAATTAGGATTTGCCGAGATCAAACCAACCGCGGGACAAATTTTGTATTATGTTTTCGTCAAATGGTAGGCAAGTAAATAATGGTACTTATATATGTAGGCTGCGAAAAAAATGTTCATCTTTTTCTAGAAGTTCGCCTTAGCAGTTGAAAATATCTGTATAGGTAGGTGTTTGTTTGTAATAGGTGGGAAGCTATACATCAGCTATATATGGCCGCTCCCGTAGCGCAGTGGTAGCGCGCCTACCTTTGGCGCAGGTAACCCGGTTTCAATCCCCGGTACCAATATGGGACGCATCAGTCGTAGTGATACCTTCCACGAGGAGACTTCGACAACGCCACTGAGGATGTCTACCGCAGTTGTAGACGAAACGTCTGGAAGACAGATCTCCAGCAGACCACGGCATAACAGCCCGGAAGATATTTCTTTCTAAAATTTAGACGCCGGCCGTGAAAGCCTACGTAGCTTAATTGCATAAATGGTTTAATTACACATTTCCTTGTATACCTATACTATAGGAATATGAGACTATAGTGTACTTGAGCCATAGTCAAATGTTTTCTGTGACACATTTGAAATTCCCTTTCAATGGAGGGACCAAAAATAGAATAATAAATACAAAATGAATAAAAAGGAATAACGAATCTCCATTGATAAAGACAAATTAGTATTGGACAATTCAGACCTATAATAACAAATGCGAGGGAAATGGTTGATCCCACAAAAAAAATGTATTTCGCATAAACTGTGAGCTTTAACGAGATCTATATTTCTTGTGTGATTAGACTTGGGTAGTTTTAGGTGGGGGATATTTTAAAATCTTTGATTAGCATCCTTGGAACACACTGAATTGAAGTATCAAGCTTGGAATTTAACCAACTGTGCTGTCAGCCTGGATGGCTCAGTTGTTATGGGCTGGCCTACTGTTTCCAAGGTCACCGGTTCTAAGTTGGTATTACATCTGTAGTATTTATTTCATCACAATTTATCAAGTATACCTAAGGCAGATACAAGTTTCGATTACTTACCTTCTTGCCCTCTTTGAGGAAACTAATTATGCTTTACAACCTACTCAGTGGATGGGCTCAAACTTTTATAAATTTGATAAATTCTATTACTTTTGTAAATTAACCTTTACACGCATACACATGCCATATCATACGGTAAACTGTCAAACATCCTCCGTCGCGGACACGCACACAAATTTCAAAATGCAATGGTTAGCTGAGTGTAGCCTGTAGCCGGGGTAGCCCCTAAAATTGGCGTAAAACAAGTTACAAGTACTATAGACCAGGGTGCTGGCAGAATTTTGCACAAACGTATGATATTTTGCACAACTGTAAAGTTTGTTTATGAATTTTTACGATATTGTTTTATCTTCTAGCTTAAACTCTGCTATAAATCCACATGAAGTGCATCGACACCAAGTGCATTTAATTATAAAAGTGGAGATTAATAAAAGTTTTCCATTTTTGGCCAGGAACATTTAATCCTCGGGGACCTTAACTGAAGGAATCTAGTAACAAACTGCAGTTGCCTGTTGCATTATTTGAAGTATGGTGCACAGTCGTGTAATTTCTTTACTCAGCGGTATAAATATTCTACTACAACCACTGAAGAGTGCCATTAAAATGCTATCAAATATAAAATCTCGCTTATCATTTGGTAAAGGAGTTGGACTTCATTTTATTTTAAATTCTTAAAGCTAAATAATTATATTTATTGTACTTTTATGTGCAGATACTTCCAGCTTCGATCAGTTCTGTAACAGCCGAACTGAGAACAATGGACACAGTAAAATGATATAGTGTCTAAATGACACTAGGCAGGTTATGGGCAGTACTTTAGACACTGTTATGATTCAGAAAAAATAAATGAAAGAACTACCTATTTGCGGAAGTGTCACACCACTCTCTCTACACGCTGTTGCTCTAAATCCTTATGAATTATTTATGTAAAAGTATATTTTTCTATCTAGTTCATATTAATCATAGTTAATATCAGCAAGAACCAACTTTATTTTGTAAAATCTTGAAGCAATACTCAGCCACACGTTGGAAAACCCATTTGAAGCAACATTCGCCAGTCGATGTAACAATTTTGAAGCCGAATTAGCATTTTGGAGATCACACGTTGATAAGACTTGTTGAAGCAATTATACCTCACGCCGCCTACTAATGCCTCATAGACCTTTGATTCAGTCTCTTGCCGCGGATAGAGAATTGATATTTCGTTCCCTGGGTGTTTCGTGAATTTTGTTTAGAAACTATAATGCTAATTATGGTGATAAAGTTTTTTTAAATAAATGTTTCCAAAGTCTTCACTATTTGTACTGGACTTTGCCGAACAATGTAGATTTAAAACAATTCACCAGTCAAATAAAACAGTGCGCGTATTTAAAAACCTAAACATTAATCAGGATCCTTTGGTTTTAAATGTATTCCACACCAAAGAATTACGTTGTGTTCACTTCGCCAGATTAGCCAAGAGCGCCTGTTTGCTATGAACTAAAGCGACTATACCAGAAACCGTTACACTCTACTCAACTTTTTAAATTCGCGAGGTTACCTGCTCTTTACGGTTGTTCCCTCTAAGCATTTTTAATCGAAAGTGTTATTCTGATTACAATGTCTTCTTATTTATTTCAAATGGTTTATTCTCTGAATATATAATTTGGTATCAATCTATAAAACACACTTTATTTTACTCAATACCTATGTAGAAGGGCTGCATCGCCTATATTTGCCTAATTAAAGTTTCCAATGCAGCCAAAGGCTTTCTATCCACTCTTATCAGATAGGCCATTTCCTAGTTTCTCAAACACCGATATTTTAGATATGGCATTATTTCAAGTTTCAATTCAAAGCTTTAATTACAGAATGAGCTGAAAATGTCTCAACCCTCCTGATTTTGTGTTCCTTTAATACAATCTGTTATTAAGAGCACTACTGCAGGCACAGATAATGATGCTATAAAAGCTTCACATAACTGTAATAATAATTTATATAAGCTTATATTTGGTGATGCTGCAGGGGTTAAACTAATGATTAAACCATGCACATGTTGTGTTTGTTGTAAACATTTTCCTCTTTATATAAAAGGGTGGTTACAGAATTAACCCCATCCATACGTCCGCCTTTAACAGAGAAAGGAATAGAGATAAATATAGATAAAGATTCAGAACTGTTCCATAAATAGGTGACATATTTATACCAGTTGATCGTTAATACTGACTATAAAGCAAATATAGACAGCCGGGAGGAACAACAGTTTACTTAGCGGGAAAATATAAACGATACTTCCCTTGTTAAAAGAATATGAACAAAAGAAAATGGATTGCGTCTTTGAATTCGGTTTCTGTGTACCGTGCTCTGCATAGAAAACACGCAAATCAAAAGCTTCCGGCGTAGATTCATCACCTAGTGTTTATTAATCTATGTAAATTTCCTTATTTGTCATATTCAATTATAGCTAGTATAGCAGTTACCTAAATAATGGTGTAAAACTATAAGTTGTTTATGTACACCTGTGGAGAAAAGAAATGAGTCACGCTGGAACGCCAAATTCCTCAAAAACCCTTAATGACACAGCGCTTTGATTGATCATATGGGTTAATATTATTAGATTTTAAACTTGCGACAACTTGTTGCTGCCGCTACACAACTGTACACGGATGGGGACAAGAAAGCGCTGTACCATGTAGGACTTAGACAAATTTGATGTTCCGGACATGACTGATTTTTTGTCCATGCGTTACATATCATGTAAAACATGGGAGCAAATTCACAGTTTCTTTAAAGTTATTCACAAAAGGGTGATATAGTCCAGCATAGAAATTAACAATTGGGGTAATACTATGCTGTCAAATGGGTTTTCTTTCACGTATTTTATAAAATAATACGTAATTGTTTCAAATGCACATTATGTATCTCATTCAAAGCAAAGGAGTCGCTTCACAATTAAAGAATTCTATGAATAAAATGTCGGTTGCCATAGTAACAAGCACATAAAATTGCGAGCTTTAAAGTGTGGTATGCATCTTCCCAAATCTCTATGATTATTATTTAAAGAATACCGAAGGTATGCATATTATTTCTAACTGTAATACCGCAAACCTTGGAGCTTGAAATGTTGTCTGGTTTCACTAGTGCCATGCAAAGCTAAATCGGTGGCAGGGATGAAATAGCCAAAGAGTTGTACTCACCGCACAATCAGCAAAAAACATTAGATATATCAATGAAAGAGCCACAACAGGCTATAAAACCCATCGTTTGAATGAAAAGAAAACATGATGTTACTTTTATGAAAGTTCAGACCATGCATCAGTTTTAAGGAAAGAGAAATTAGTCGTAAATATCTTTCTTCCTTAAAATTAGCACACAAATTTCGATATTTGGTATGCATCTGGAGTTGCGTTGTTCTCAGGCAACAGCGCGTATGCTTTGGTAGCTTGCAACCTGGAAGTAAGACGTACGGAAACCACAAATATGATCAACAAAATTAGTTCCCAAACTTGATTAAGTAATTAAATCAAGGCAAGCTCACAACTTCGTGTAACTTGCACTACAGTTCTCTGAAATGACTGAAGCAACCACTACTGTTTAATCATATTTCTTGTTTCTGAGATTAACTCAGATAGTTGTTTGAAAACTGAAGACTGTCCTTGCTAATATCTCTGCGCCTGTTAACCACAAACACCAAGGTATATTGAGTTACTATCGGTGAATTACAAAGTCTGTGTACATTATATATAATCACATAAGCAAATTAGATAGAAAGTTGCACTGATGGCCATACAAAGATGAATCCTTAACACAACCCATTTTGTTATCTAAAACACATGTTCCATCAAAGCCAGCTGACAATATAAATTGCATTATAACTACTTTTAAGGTAACATACTTCTTGGTGCAATGGAATATACTTAGATTGCCAAATACAGTATGAGTTTGTATATTTGTACATCAAGTTGCGCAAATGCGCATTGTCCAAAAAACATTTAAAAATATGTACTTTTTGTCCTCTATCTTGCCTTTAGTCTTTCAGCACGTCCTTATTTGTTTTCAAAAAGAAGAGAAAATGTGCAGGAATTAAGGCTGCGACGTTGATGGCCAACGTGTCACCAAAGAAAACTTACAGTTGGAAATAATATCCGCAATGAATTGGCTTATAAGAACTGTGGTGCTTATATGTGTCGTAGCTCCATCCTGTTGGTAAGAAATTGATTGCATTAACACCGATGGTTTGTAGTCTCACCAGGCACTAATTTCCTTGTTTCTGCAATTCATGGTATCCCCTGTTCACTGCAAAACTTGAAGTTGTACGACAACTTCACTCCCGCTCAGTGTTTCCTGAAGTTTGGAACAAGACTTTTATATATTAAATTTGTTTTGGTATACCAGATGTAACGGGGTATTTGTATATGAAAGTTCTCAGCATGTTTCTTCGCTGATATTTATTCAGAACACTTGAAGTGCCACAGTGTCTTTCCTATGGGAACTCTTTCATTGTTTCATTCATCCCAAACTCTCTTCTAACATATGCTTCAGTGATGCGATTGATCTTTGATACCTCTCTAAGTCGGCCACATTGCCAGCGCTCCGTGGTTCTGAAACGCTCAAGAGAGTTCCTGTTTCTTACTCCCTGTGTGTACAGACAACGCGAGAGAATCAACAATGAATACATCGCAGCGTAGATATAATAGAATTTGTTTAAAAATCAAGAACCATCGGTGGATAGTCTCCAACCGTGTGAAAACTGCAGCCTGTATATTCAGTAGTCTGAATAATTCAATATCCTTATTCTTTTTCTAACACGAAAACAGCCCTTACAGAATATCGGTGGTGCAAAATGAGCGGCATATTTCATTACTTCTCGAGGCTAGTGAACTGGCAGTAAACGTTGGAACTAAGTCCACATTGCTGAATGTGACAGTGACAGTGACAGTGACCTAACCTTCCATTACGTTTGATATGCGGTATAAAAATAATACAAAATACACTACAGAAACGCCATATATCAGACATTTTGAACAGTCTCTTATGTCAAACATGCAAAATAATTATTATTTACAAATAAAGGTGTTGATTAATCCTTAGCGCTAAAGAAATAAACTACTTGCACAAATCATGTTCCTTAAGTCACACATGTTAACAAAAAGTGAACCTTTTGACCTCTTGGACACGGTGTTCATATTCAAGTAATTCGTTTCTGAGGAAATAACAGGAATGTTTAGAGTTTAAAACGGCACCTGTGTATTCTCATTGAGTGTTGATGTGTTTTATGTGTCGGACCCTCTGTGCGACTGTAGTGAGGGTAGCAGTTGGTGCTGACGCCGTGCATTTGGAAGGTCTTCAGTTTGAATCACGAGCACAAACCAACCTTATTAACTTGCATTTTTTCGCACATTTTTAGTTGACTGTGTTGAATTTTCTGGCATATTTATGCATTTCCACAACGTTATACTTAGGCGACATCTCTCGTATTTTTTGGTTTACAGTTTACTGTCACTCTAGACTGTACAATGGTGTTCTAATGATTAAATGCAATTGGCTTTCATATATACCACCTGTCGCACGCCACTCTCTCCTTGTTTAACTATCTGCTACCATTACTTAACTTGACATTTGCTAAGCCTAGCCCCATGCTTTTTCTGCTACCCCACTTGACTTGGCTTAGCGAGAGTGAGTGGACATCTATTTGCGGAATCGTGTTGGGAATGGATCGGTGGGGTATATTGTGGTTACATATAATACCAAATGCCTTTTCCTTGAATATATTTTGGAAACATAAATAAATACAAGACTTAACACTGACGGTGTTAAGTAACAAAATATACATAAGAACATTGAAAGTATGGTGAATGATAATATATATATTACGAAAATGTAGTAAAAATAAACAGTTACATAAAATAGACATGAATGTAAACTATTCTTTGTACTAAGTAATAATTCCTTCCTGACTATTTGACTTCCTGAGCAACACTGGTAGAATGGGCCTGACTCACCAATATAACTTGGCACACAAAAGTCATCCCTTTTAACCACACTCAGTTGATTGCGTTAGTCGGAATTATAACTATTGCCATTTAGGCTACATTAACCGTGATACAAAGATCATCTACCCTGCTTTAGCATAAAAGCCCTAAAACACTAAACACATACATCTAAATGAAATACAGAACTGTTTGTCTCACCCAAATGTCTGGTGTGTTTTTGGAACAGGTCCTTATCCAATTATGTTGAAATGAACATGCACATGGACTGTGGCACATTCCTGCATATCAACCATGAAGAATAAACGCGTCGTTCCTGCTTAATTCCGCGTATGCCCAGTGTATGCCTGAATTAGCATACATCTTGAAGAAATGGTGGTGAATGCCGACGTTGCTTCTCTACGGAGAAAAGTTGCTCACTTGCTTGCCCCCTTTGACAAGCAAGACCAAGAAACATGACCCTGTTGACTTCGATGCGTGCTGACGTCACTGTTGGTGAACTGCTTGGCTCGATGAAGAGGAGCTTGCCGAGTAATGTTAGTAGAATTGAGAATTGCTAAGCCTATCGGCTCATTACTGACGAACATGTAGGCAAGTATGTAAGATACTAATGCTGAGCGCCTCGGCTTGATGAAGATTAAACCATAGTGTATAAGGCTCATACATTACGCTTGGTCGAAGCTGACCATACTTTGACTGACGAAGACAACTGATGGCAGCGCCTAACGGAGCTCGACTACTTGACGAAGACTGGAGGCAGCGCTGAAGTAAACATCGAAGACTGCAGGCAACGCACTTCGCGTTGAAGTGAAGATCAAAGACTGCAGGCAGCGCTTCGCGCTGAAGTGAACTAACGACTGGTCGGGCAGCCGGATTTTATACTGTGTGCGGGGCGTAGCGGAGGCGAGAGGGGTTACGCTTACCAACCTGACGGCTATACACCTCTCTAAGCTAAGGCCAGTCGATATCTCGAAGTGACGACCTTCCATGACGTCACACACCTTATGAAGCAACTTTCAACCATCTCTTGGTGAGAATTATTCGAAACGGAACTTCATCGCCTCCACTACAAAGCATTAAAACTGCACCAAAATATATTGGTAGTATTTTTGTTAATTGTTGTATTAGTGTTGTATTATTCAGTAGTGGATGTGGGACTCGATGCGACGTACTCTGAATGAAGAACACCAACTGCACTTCCTTGTATTCACTTCTATTTGCAATTTTCCTAGCCAAGTTTGTATTTCGACAAAGGTGATCTGTATGCTGCGTATGGTTGTGGTTTCCACTGCTGTAAATTGTTTTTGGAATGTCATTTAAGTACAATGTAAATAGCACTGTGCATGTCTTCCACTCGTGTATCTCGCATTCAAACGTGCATATTTAAAATTATTTCGAAAGTTCGCCTACTCCAGTAATGCGCTAACTTTACTAACATGACGGGCAACTTTAACATACATAGCTTATACAGCGTACCTATATGATATTACATGAGAAATGGCGATACCAGAAGACTTTATATTGTTTTATATAAAGTGAGCAGTTTGTTATGATTGAGTATGTCGCTCTGAATCTGAGGTGCTCATCCATTACGGCGCTTTACCTTCCTGTGTCCATATTTATTTTAAGGTCACCTTTTCTACTATTTTTTCAGACTTGCGAAGGAAGATTATCGGCGCACAGTATTCTGAGTTGTTAGGTTCCTTGTCAGATTTCAGAAACATTTAGCATCAGCATATTTCCATTGACTGGGAAAGTATCCTAATTGTAGACAATAGTTTTGTTTACATTGGAACTAAAGGGCCATATCCCTTACAAAGTCCATGGTATTTGGTACCGGTCAAATATCTTTGTCTTTTTTTTCTGAAGTATACGCTTATTCTGGTTTACTTCTTCGCTGAACCTTACCCCATCCGTTCGTCGTTGGGATGGCAGACTATTTCTACTGAAAGCATTTCTGCTGGTAAAATGTTTCAGTGATGCGCTTTTTTATTTGAGCATTGAGGGTGCCATGATTTACTTTGAGCTCGTTGTTGCTCCGCTATCATTTACAATTTTCGCGATTTCTTTCGCGCAGTAAAAGAACATCCCGACGGTTATACAATTTCGTTTCGAGGTGGGGAGTTTAATGGGACAGCAGTAATTACTGCTGTAATTACACCTATATTGCCATTTTCAATTGAGGAACAGTTCATATGCAGAGGCACTCATTATTACATTTGCATATCCAGGGTGTTTCTAAATAATGGCAAATTTGTTCTGTCTTAGTGGAAGAAGTGCGATTGTAGGCGATTCCTGTTTTAAGCTGCATTAGGCAATGGGTAATATAAGGCATATGCTTTATAATTAGGGCTACAGTGCATTACTACTTAGGTGTCCGGTATCTGTTTATCTGATTGTATATGTAAGGTGTTGTGAGTTGTTATGCAATTACTTCAAATATGCCCATAAAGCATGTTGCCGGTTGTGTTATTTGCTCGGTAGCTCCATGTTTCTGTGTTAAGTTGAGGATACCTGCTACAATTACTTGATTATATGCATTTTGAGCACCGTATCTATGTACCTATCGTTGCAATAATTTTCTCTCTAAGTTATATCGCTGATTACTATACTGTCTCTTTGCACACAAATTCTATTACAAATCATATTCTGTTTCAAAATGCAGACAACCGAAAACGTTTTAAATTATATCCTAAACCCTCAGAGACTTTAAAATTAGATTATTCTGAATTCGGTTTTCAAGTTTTGATAAAAAAAGCACAATGTCGAGAACCCGTGTCCCGGGGGTTAGCGCACAAAATACCTTCATAATTCTATTCAGCTATTAGGAGGCTTGTCTGAAAGTACACTTCGAGTTTCAGACCTAGAGGCAGTACTCCAGGTGCTATACCATTGTCACTTCGCGACTTTTCCGCGGAATTTAGCACTTTAAGGCAGTTTTAAACCTTTGCCGGGCGTTTAGTGTTATTAATTAAATGTCAAAACTTATTCTGCATGCTATTTGAGTTGTACTACGCGTAGTTTAGGCCAAAATTTAAATAAGCCATTATTTAATAATTTGTGTGTTTTGACTGTACGGGTTCATGGTGAATAAGGCGTGTTTGCCATTCTTTGCAGCCAACCCGGCTCTAAGTACATAAATCCGCCATTTTCTTTTTACCTGATGCTAATGTACTGATATGATAGGTACGTTTTATTTTCAAAGGCGTTGCGTTGCTTTGTATACTCTAATAAACAGTTTTTTTAATCAGCTGGAAAGTCGGAATTCGCTCTCATTAAACGAGTCATATATTTTTGAGGTGTACTTTAGCGAGGAGCACGTTCTGTCCCTTAAACCGCTGTTGCTCTAAATTTTGCACATTCGTCTGTCTAAGAAAGTCAAAGAATACGTTTTAGTAAGCGCATAACTGGACTAAGGTTCACATGGCGTTTGATGGGTGGCCTATCTTCCAAAAAATAAGGCGCGGCTGACTGAGCTGGTATAGATGAACGGGTGGGTTTCCACAACCATGACAGTGGGTTAGGGAGAGAACACAAGAGCGACCAAATCCAGATGACGACACGTGGGCAAGCATGGACGAATTCGCTAATTGTTCCAGTACGAACCCATCCATCGCCGCCCAAGTCCACTGACAAGCCCCTGTATTTGCCTATCGGCCCGGGGAAGACACCAAAAACATGAGTCAGAGTAGATGATCACTTGAAATGTACTCAAGACGTGCGCAATTTGAGCCTCGCATTTCTGGAGAGCTATTTCACTATGTCAAGTACACTCAATTCACCGCTCTGGTCATATAGGCACAATAGGTTAAAACAAGCTAAGAGGTCGTGTACCCCGACATTTATTAGCGCA
Source organism: Tenodera sinensis (assembly GCA_030765045.1). Lineage (NCBI taxonomy): Eukaryota > Metazoa > Arthropoda > Insecta > Mantodea > Mantidae > Tenodera > Tenodera sinensis. The sequence goes on from JAUKNM010000042.1 coordinate 912,474, forward strand.
ACGTAACTTACATCAGTTAAATAATCGTTAAGTACTACTGTATAATATCCTTACCCACTTGATGCTACGTGGTTATTCAAGCAGACGTTATGTCTGTCGAGACTAGCCAACTGGTGGATGTGCCTCTAATCAACGTTCGTCGCGTCAAACCTTTTGGTTTGGAAACAAGAGTGATTTACTTTTATTTGAGTGAAACAACAGAATCACCACTCAGCGCTGCACTGAACCGTAATGAGGGCTTCCGATCATTCAGCATGCACACGCTGTCCTATTCACAAAATGTAATTATCGTTAGGGTGCACAACACGGACTTGTGCGCCCGTCGAATACCACACCACACTAATACTCGGCTCATACGGTCAATTGCACCTACTTCAAACTGTAGATAATTATCATTCGTTACGTTCTGGAACTTGCGAGTTATCCATGTGATATTCTTGGAAAAGGCATTTCTGAGCATCCGTTTAAGACTTACTCTATACTCCATATAATTAATATTTTATCTTCTTCACTTCATCTTCTTCACTGCCTGCTCCGTCTTCACAGTGTCTCCTTCTATCTTATCGGCCTCCCTGCGTCTCTCATTCCTTTAGATGCAAGATTTTTTTGGTAGTCTCTTATCTACCATCCATCCAATATATTCAAGCTACCTCGCTCTGTATTTATCCATTCTTGAGTCGACAGTTTCCACTTCTAATTGCTTTATTTCTTCATTTCTAGTTGTCTTCCCTTGTGCTTCTTTTGTTTTCCTCAGAAATCTTATTTCTGAACTGTATATTCTACTAATTATCCTTTGTTATTGCTACCCAGCTTTTATGCCCATAAAGTAACGTAGGAATTGTCATGATATAAAATTTTAGTCTCGTTTTGTGTAGCTTTTAAATAGTATTATAATAATAACCCCTAGCGCAACAGTCCTTCACGGGCCAAGGCTTACTGCCCAGCCGCTGCGTCCCCCACCTCTACCCACTGTATGGGGTGCAGTACTGGAGGCTGGAACGTTTTCAACGCCCAGATCCCTCCCGGCCAGTTATGTGGTCGGTATTTCTGAGTGCCAGACCCCCCAGAGGGGAAAATCCCCACACTGGTACCGGGGATCGAACCCGGGTCCTCCGCGCCAGAGGCAAGCACGTTACCAACTGTGCTACGGAGATTGAGGCTCTTGAATTCCGAGTTACGTCTCAACTGCCCTTTCCAAATCATGCATTAGGTCAAACATTTTAGATGACGCAATCGGAGTAGGAATCCGAATATTCCCTTATTTTAAGTCATTTATGCAGATCATTCAAGGAAAAAAAAAACTTAAAGCAAACAGATTATTCAGATATCAAACACTACTGTCCTAGGCCAGCAGATGAAGAAGAAGCCACTCTTAATCGCAGCTGACAATCAATAAATAAGACGACACTTAAACGTATATAGTAAATATAGATAGTGGGTCGTCTTATATATAGATATACTAGGTATCAATCCAAACTATTCCGAGTTACTTTCCAGAAAGTTACCTCGTTTGTGCCAACTAATGTTAAATACTGCTTTAGGAAGCTGGTATGGATCATTCATGTAATTAAACAAGTAAACTTACACTTGAAATTATAACATAAAGATCTCTCATATAAGAGAGATAAGCACATGTCCAGTGAATATAAAACCCTGTCAAATTATTTGAATTACATAATTGATGTTGTAAGTATAAATATACTATACCATGGTAGTTTAGACACCTGATTGAACACACTTTAAACAGGGAAAAATGTAATGACACTCATCTACAACTTCCATCTTTAGTAAAATATATTGTTCCACCACACAGCTGAAATAGAAAGCGGAATGTGCACCAGGGATTAGGTCTGCAACTCCGATTCTGCAAAGCTACTGTTACTCTACCCAGTACAACTATGTGAATAAGTTGTACATATTGCTATTACTTTAATGCCAAAACTTTAAATAATTGGTTCATAGTTTATCCAAATAAGCTTTAGGAAGACGTGTCAGTTACACAAGATTGAATAGGAATAAAGATGACTTTAGCGGTCCATGACAAATCGACATACATTATGTTAGCTATTTCACTATCTCAAACACATTTTAAACAAAGGGATTAAAGCCCATATGGGTATCTGAAAAATCTTCCCACTGTATCTTCTATCCGCTCTCCAAAAGGCTTCTTGGACCTAAGTACACAATTTGGTATCTCTTTGAATTTTCGTTCATGAGTAGAGTAGAGCTACATAACGGATAGCAACACCATGCACATGTAGATTTTTATGTGCTAACACCACCCAGGAGGAAGGGAAGAGATGCAGTGGGGAAACCACATATGCCACAGGATCTAACAGGTGCTGAGGTATTTTCATACCCGCGCCAAGTCCCGCGGAGCAGCCAAACAGTGCGTGACCGGTGACATACGAGCGTCCCTCCCACTAGAGGACAGTGGGCACACAATGCCACCTAGCTCAGTTGCAATGCTCAAGCAGCGGCGACATCTGTCCGGCATCGACATATACCGGAGCCTGGAAGCTGGCCTGAGAGACAAAGCAAGTGGATTAAAGAAAAGCGAATGTGGGAAAGGAAATCGTGTGTGAAAATATCCCGCCTATTAAACGAGGGGGAGCCCAAGTCAGTGTGTGACGGGAATCGAATCCACTACCTCTCAAATACGATTTGCACAGGTTCCACGATTCCGCTTCGCTTGGTTTCGTCAATGAGTAGTGATCCTCACAAGCTAGCAGATTTTTTTCTAACAATGACAACTATTTGTGCATTATCCTGCTTATTGTTGTATTTAGGTAGCCTGGACTTCCAGTTGTACTTCGAATTAAACTTCTGGATCGAATACAACACTGTAGGTAACTAATTGGCCAAGAAAGGTTAAGAGATTGCTTGGGAAAAGTGCTTTTAAATATGTCCTTTCGCTTTACAGTTGTGCTAAACATTCTGTCCCTCAATCCATTGAACATGTTTATCTGCTACTCTATCCATCTTTTCCAGAAAACCTTTGCAGAATGTGTTACCTTTGCTCTATCCCTTCCCCCACTTTCAGTCAAAATCAGAGTCTCAAGGTGCACGCTATTGAAATTCTTATGTTACAATTTTGGTACACATACAATTTCCTCCTCCATTAGCTGACGAGTAAGGAAGATAATGTGATTTTATGTAGTTAAAGTTTCTGTAGAATGTTTATGGAATATTGAACAACACACACACACACACACACACACACACACACACACACACACACACACACACAGATGTATAGTACATTGTAAATGTTTTTGAGGCTCCCGGTACGTATCCGGCAAGGGATTGGGCACTTTTCTTTAGCCATAATTATTTCCTATCCGCCCCAGAGTCTGGAAGTGTGAATGAGAGTGTGTGTGTGTGTGTTCGTGATCTAATATAGAAACAACCCAAAGACCAAAACCCACTGTATACGAGTTAATTCTAATACCTATTGGCAATATTATCCAAAGGAAAGTCTGAGATATAACCATTGAAGTTAATGGTGGGGTATAAATAGAACAATTAAAGTGTTTTTTACGTAAATGTTTTCACAGGAAAAACTTGTATTTGTTTTCTATGTGGTGTTTCCATTTAACAAATGCTTGTGCAGGATCCATATATTTGAATGCATGCGGAGCTCTGAAACGCATGTGTGGGTACAGCGAGAGTCTGGGCGATGACAAAAAATGGTTCATTTCTTTATTTGCAACTTCCGCCAAGTTTTTATTGTTTCAGTGGTGTGCAGTCAAGAGGATGCGTGAATTTCATGGGAACACCGGGAGAAACATGGTCAACAGCTATCTCCATAATATTTCACATGAAACAGGGAGGCTAAAAATACACACAATTTCTGAACGTTCGCTAATGTGGTATGCATTTTGGTTTTCCTGTCTCCTTGTTTATCTGGCTGTTTTTATGTAGGAGCTGAAACTGCATTAGTTGTTAGCATACTTAAAATAGGTTAGAGCGTACAACATATAAATATCCAAAAATATAATATTTTAGAAGAATCTCGGCATTCGTCGAACTGAAATTTAAAGCTTGGAATATAATATATTGACATGTACAATACAAATTCTTTGAAACGGTTTTTATAAGGAGATTTTTGTTAAGGCATGCGTTTTAAAGGATTCTTTCTTAAAATATCAATGATCAATGTTCACATTTTACTCAGTATATACAAAGGAGCGATTTTAAGGTTCTTGTTTGTGTCTTCTGGACTTGTAAAATTGGAGCTCCCAGTTCCTACCCTCTATTTACGTTATAAATTAAAAATAAACATGTGTATATGGTGACATCATGGAAATTGATTTTCTGAATCACAGAGAGAAAGATGAAGAGAGGGAGAGACAGAGAGGAACAGAGAGAAGGGGATGGAGAATTAAGGGATTGCTTAGTTAGCTGTTGTTAAGGAATCTTGTTTTAATTAAAATAAATGTGATGAGTACGAGAAAAGCATTTCCAGTTTCGCTGATATATGTATTTAATTTATGTGGCGCAGTTTCTTTGTTCTCTCTCTAGCAGAGCTACAAACTCACTAAATTTTGCGGCACGAGAGCACCCAGAAATTTTCTTGGCTCGTTATGGCACCACAATACAAGCGGTTTTCTTTTTCATTTTTTTTTTTTTTTTTTTTTTTCACTTTAATATCAACATGTGTTCAAACTAAGCACTTACTTCCAACATCGAGTGATATATAGGCTCATGAGCTTCTCGAAACTTTGTCGCGAGTATTTTAAGAAGAATATCATTTTAATATTCCTATTGACATTATTTACAGTACGTTTACAATAGTTTACGTGCTTCTAAAGTTAACCAAAGTGTCAGGAAAATGTGTATATGTTGATTAAGGATAAGCTACATAAAGGAGCAGAAGTAATGGACATGTCCAAACCAATGTAGTGGTGTTTCTTTTACTTTTCTGGAGTACATCAGAATTCATCCTGATATCATTGGCCATTACATGTCCTTCTAGCTAGTATTTTAACAGTTGAAGTTGACTAATGTGCTGGGATGCTGTATAGCTGTATTATTTAGCGACCTTTGTCGTGGTTTTATTGACTAACTTCCATAGACGAATATTTATTTACTTTCTACACTCTTGTTTCCTCCGCGACTGCTTTCTACATCTTAATAGGGTAGAGGAAAATTTTTAAAACTGTTCCATGCGCGCGCGGACAAAATTAATGGTTTCTCTTCCCGCAGCGAAAACTGAATCGTATAGTGTTATTAAATAATTCATACATCTTGAGGTATGATCATTCAGGTTGTTCCTCAACTGGACTGAGTTAGGCTTCCACCGACCCTGGGATTAGAAAATTAATTTAGCCTATGCAGTTTTTATGAATATACACATGGGCCCTAATCAGGCAACCGGACAGCATATGTGTACTGATGCCATTGACGAATGCGTTTACCACTGTGTGGCAACGCAAGGTACGAACACGGTTAGCCTTGCTGAAACATATCTAGTGCTTTCATCGTCATGTTTTTAATACACATTCTGTTCATAACTCTGATAGGGAGTAGATATACAGTTCCTACCAAAAGTTTAAGGGCACCTAAGTATTTCACCAAAATACACTCTGTTCCTAAATTATTTTGTCCAGCGACCTTATATTTCGTCAAAAAGGTCATCTTATTAAAGGGTGCATTTTAAAAAAAAATTATGTTTATGTCATTTTTAAAGAGTTACATTTTTCTCAGTTTGGGATGTAAATTTTGTTTTTCTGTGAAGGGAAAGGCGTATGTGAGAAATGTTTAAAAATATGGTATTGTTATCACATACTGTTTATCAACAATTGACATGATGTTTATTCAACAATTGATATGATGTTTATAACTTTAATACAAATTGTAAATATAGAGTTTAAATTAACACTATTTGGCAATGGATTCAATCCTATGATGTATGAGCTAGCGAAATTGGATCGACGTCTTTTAATAGTGTATTGTTTATACTGCAAATCATATCAGTGGCATTTTAGCTTGCATTTTATTCTGGTGCGAAAAGAGACTTAAGTAAAAATTGGTATGGAAAACGAAGAGAGATATTAAATGGCTAGCGATTGGTTTCCATAAGTGGCAAGTTATACAGAGATATTGCAATTCAACTAGGGATAACCAAAACGTGTGTGGCACAGACAATAAAGAAATATAGGAAAAGCAACAAATTCTCAGACCTGGAGCGAAGTGGTAGGCCAAGGGTTACTTCATCCTGGGAGGATAGACCTATGGCAGTTATATCCATATTAGATCGGAAGGTAGAGGAATAGTGGCTTCCAGGACGAAAAATCGCCGAGAACTTTGAGAGGTATTATCCGAATATTGGAATACATTGCCCTGCAAGAGCGTAGGAAACCTGTAAAGAGTGTTCCAAAAGAGAAAATTTACTGTAGTTGAAAACAAAAGCAGGCGCAATAAAGTATAAAATCATCTGCAATGTTTGTTTGAAGAAATATGCTATGAATGTATAATAATACATAATTTTATGTGTTCTTCGAACAAAATTTAAATATCAATGGGTGTCCTTAAACTTTTGGTAGAACCTGTACAGCATTCAGATTTGTGAGCTTAGCCTTCCTACGCTATACTGCTTTGCTATTAACATATGGTGGTTATATCAAAGTTGTAAATCTTTGATATGGGTATGTATCATTGTCTGCAATGTTATACTGAATACGATAAAAACTTTAAGGTCATTCTAACGACAAGGTAACAAATGAAAAGCATCTTACTTTACAGCGTTCTTTGTATATGTTGGTACACACACAAGTCATTCGTTAGGACTGTTAGTCGGCGACTTGTTATGTTAGTAATTACATATTGTTAGCTGTCTCCAAAAACTGCGCAACCCGCATTTGTCCAGTAAATAACTTTAATAGCTTATGCAATCCACTATCGCAAAAACTTATTTCTCTCTACCACTTGTTCATTGAAGTTAACTGTTTCGTTGCGCATTTCTTGTAGGTACATGGGAATCCAGGAGACCGAAGTGATAGTCTGCTGTTTAAAAACTGGTCGCCATGTCTTAACCTTGAAATTATATTCTTTTCCTCTGACATTGCGAGAAATACATTACTGTCAACAATCCTTTAGAAAGTGACAAGAGTAGTGAACAGTTCAAGCCAATAACAACGGATAACTCCAAAATGGATGATGCCACAAAACAGAAATAAATTGAATGTTACAAAAGGAATGCATAACTTTTCCTTTAATAAGGTTGTGCATGGTTTACCAGTTATACCAAAGAATGAAAATTATTCTTTCCAACTGAAGAGGACTGCACATTACGGAAAATACAACATATACGTCTTATTTCTATGTAAATATCTAAAATATGTGGTGTTTTATATGAACAGCGTTAGAGCCATTTTTGGGAGACAAAAATAAGGAAACATTTCTGTGTCAAATTAATAAAAATAAATTTTCTGGATATGTATCCAACATTTTCTTTCTTTGGGTGAGACTGTTCACAGACCGATAGACAGTCACATATAAACACGGGCTTTTTAGGCACTATTGTTTTTTGTATTTAGAGGACCACAAAACATGAAATTTTGATATCTGCCTTTACAGAAAGTAAAATCATTTGCTTTGGTTTGTCCTTTAAACTTTTCTCTATTCGATTATAATCCATTAGCAAGTGTTAGCTATCTGAATTATCACGTGCTGGTGTAGATATTCTATAGCTTTAATTATGCAGCTCCCTAAGGAGTTTTAACTTACAGCAGTTTGACATTTCTAGTGTACGCGTCTTCACTAATTGTAAGCATACATACGTGAACGTACAAAGCATTAAACAATACTATTTACCTCTATATATCTCCTCCTAGTGTGTATCAGATACACAGCAGGAGGTATTTCTACGCTATATGCAATAGTAGATCCAGAAATTAATAGATACGTCATCCAAAAGTTAAGTTTCACGATATCATAGGGACAAAAACTTTGAGGTTAGCTAAGTCCAAAAAAGAGCACACTTAACAAGTAATTTGTGCTTGAGTGTGTGTGTGCGCGCGCGTGAGTGTATGTGTCTGTGTGTTCACATACCATAAATAAAAAACGAAAAGTTGCATAGGTATCAGAATTGGTATTAAGTTCGTTGTGTTGGAAAGATAAAACACCATCCACAATTTTTCTTTAGTTTTCTCAAATAGATTGTTACGATTTTGATTCAAATAATATATGTTTAAAATATTTTCATGACCAATAAAGGTTATATCTGGAACTTTTGTGAATGGTGCAGTAGTCATTTTTATTTGTTTAAATCCCACATAATGTATTAATATGAAATGTTGGAGTGCACAAAATGTAGCACTTGTGTATTTTTTTTCCCCTTTTCATTCTTTTTATTTATTTATCCTTCCTTTATGTAATGTTAGCCGTTTTCTAAATATTCTGTGTTGCAGGTTTAAACCTTTAGAAAGCGTCATCCAAGGATGTGCTTGGAATTTGCGCACCACATTTTCTTTCGATCGTAAAAATAGCCATTTGAACGCTAAAAAAGGTTTGAACTGAAAACTAAGTCGCAATAGTAAGGTGCTTCATAATGTTCACCTAATTGAATGGCTGTAAAATGTAAACTTAAAATGATAATAAAAATTAACCCTTGTGTAGCTTGGTTGTAATTCATATGTAATAGTCCATGATGTTTATGAATGTGTAACTTTAATATAAAATAGTTATTAGGCAAAAATATATCATTACTAACGTTACCTGGATAGAAGAACTTTCACACAAATACCTTAATACTTAAACGACATAATACATAAATTTGTAATTTATTAAAAAGCTAGTGTGAGTGAGTCACGTAAAATCCGTTATAGCAGGTTCATTCTAATGAACTGTTATGTTTTCATAGCTGAGATAGTTTTCATGACCACAGTCATTGAGTAAAAACAGGTTTAGACGTCTCTTAGTGTATTTTCTCTCGGGATGGTTGTATTTTAACATTTAAACTGGACGCTCTTCAACATATTCTTGGACCAAATTTGAAAGTTAACTAATTTAGAAATCTAGAAGTCATTAAGGATATTTTGTATATTTTACTATGTAGTAAAGAACTCTGTCAAACTCCCTATAAATGGAGCGATGCCCTTTGTATTCAAAGATGGGTGAGGGGGAATTGCAATACGCGTAAAATATACGCTACATACGAGTACCTATTATCCTTAAATTATGCATATGTTGAATGAAGACAGAAAGGTAGTGAAAAAGAATATCATTGTACGAAAGAGGTAACAATGGAAAGTAAATAAAGTAATTTTAGTGGAGCTCTTTCTTTATGATATATTTGGTTTCTGTCAGCATCCTCTTCACGTCTTGGAGTTTTTTCTTCACTCATGAATTACAAAGATTGAGTCATTATTGCTTAACTAGAATGCATGGCATTTTTTCTTTCAGGTATGATGCTGGAAAGTTACAAAGTGAAAATAGGGGATCGCGCTGGAAGATGTACAAGGGAAAGAACTCAGTTACATCAAGTCTCAAATCTTCAGATCGAAACTTGAACCTCGTTCATATTTAGTGGTTTGTATAAAATATCTAGTATTTTTATTACACTTCACCATAAACTTGCTTTAAAAAGTCGCCTGTGGTCTCTCTTGACTGAAAAAGGAAGAAGCTGCAATAAGCTAAAGTTCTCGTTTACTTCGATGTTTGGTGTTAAATGTTGTGTGCTACTTCTGTGCTGTTAGAAACAAACAAAAGCCCGGCTTTGCAAGGACAGCAGTCGGAATCACTGTGCTGGGTTTTTGTTGAAGCTCACAGTACCACAATTGCGCCATCTCTGGCGGAAATAGTCATCATCATCTCCATTGCAAAGGAAGCACTTCCGCATCACAGCTGCTGACCTCCAAGTGCTAAGGTCAGTTTCAAGGCTGCTATTCACTAACTACATTAAATGAGTGTAATAATAATACGTAATTGTTTTGCTTTTTTGTGGTGATATTCGTAACCGTGACATAATAGTGATGAAGAAGTGGTTTACCTTAAAGCAGAATGCAGTTTTGTTTAAACAGCATGCCTGGTGTTATAAATATTTTGCAGCACGGATAAGCAAGGCAGTACCATATACAACCATACACACATGTACACACGCATACACACATATACACATGCACACACGCACACATGTACTGATACACACATACACACTCATACACAGACCACACGCACACACACACACACACATACGCACATACGCACAATAACACACACTCACACACATTCACAGATACACACTCACACTCTCACATATGCACACCAGTCAACACATATACATACACACCTACACATACAATAACACACACTCACACACATAGGTACACACACCCACATAATCATACACATATACACATAGGTATACACTCACATCATACACACTAACATAGATATTCACTCAAAAACGCGCATTCGCGCGCGCGCGCGCGCACACACACACACATACACACACACATACGCACACACACACACACACTTACGCGCAGGCACTCATGTTACATCGTAATTGTCATTTTAAGATACATATATTCCAAACAATGGACATTGTCAAGGGGTGGGCATGACCGCGCTCGCTAAATTATCAGCTTTCATGTGTCGCGGCGCAGCGGATCGAAGGTTTGAGTCTCGCCTTGTACATGAGTGTTTATTCGTAAATTGTTGTATTTGCGTAATTAAAGCGGAAAACACGAAGGAGTTTGGCAAAAAATGAAAAACTCGAGCACTTTCAAAATTGGGTAGAGAGAGAGAGAGAGAGAGAGAGAGAGAGAGAGAGAGAGAGAGAGAGAGGAGGGAGGGAGGGAGGGAGAGAGAAAAGCAAAGAGAATCAGATAAAGATAAGAAATTGGACTATTCTCGGAAGCCTTAAGATTTGTTTACCGTAAAGAAGGCGTAAAGAGATTACTAGGGTAACAGAATAAAAATAAATAATTTGTAAAGAAATAAGGACAAATGCCATTTCATCAATAATAATAGCATGTTCGTGACTTTACTTTTCCTTGGTGCTATGATGATCTCATAATAATTTCAACTACTATCATATCTTATAAGTAGGAAGAGGCAAAACATCAGATTTCGTTAACCAGAGTTTATAGAGTTATGAAAATCACGATTCTGTGATTTTCCTTGTTTAGATTCAATTGATCAGTTAAAAAAGCATCACATTTCAAAATATTATTGTATTTCAGGGAAGTCTCCTTATTTACTTGGGTGAATATTTTCATTGTGAATGGATGTTCATGTTTTATCTTGTTTTCCTCAGTTAATATTGCCATTAATATTGAGCGATAGTGTGGAAATGTGGAACACAGTATGTAAATAGGCACTACAACTGATATTGCAGAAATATTTGGCAAATCTTTGGGATATACGTGTTCTTGCAGAACAAGATTTGCCAAAGGTGAGTAGGTTCATCATGTGCTCCGTGGTAGCTATGTTCAACCATTATTATCGGTTGAAAACGTGTTACTTTAATCCTGTGATATTTGAGGTTAGAAATAATGCTTTTATTGTGTAAGTTGACAGTGCTGCTTTCTTGTGTAATGTCCACTGTAGTTTAGTGTAATGTCGGCCATATTGAATTTTTGGGAACTGCCGATAAGCTGTTTCCTCTATATATCTGTCTCATTTCAGTGCTGAGAAATGCCGTTTAAAGTGTGTATACATCAATTGGGGATTATTATACTAGCGACTCATAATTTGTACGTTTTCGTCGTAACAGCAACTATGATTTCTGCACTATAAATATATTGATATGGTCTAACCAATAAATGGAATGTCTGGATCTTTAACCATGCAAGAGACAAGTTACAGTGAAGTTAGCTGCCTGCAGTAATGCAGTTGTCGCTTGGCCACGGCTTCTCTCTGAGCTATTTTAGCGACGTCGTAAGATATAAGTGTTCTAGTTGTGAGCAGATAAATATTTGCATCTCCGTCCCGCTATCCAAGTGCTAATGCTTTAATAAAAATGATTTAACATGACTGGGGCATGGAGGAGACGCTTCGCAAAATGCACCGCTATTTTCAGCGATACTCTTTGTTCTATTTTTTTACAGTTTGATATCTGCATTTTACTTTTTGTCATACGTAAGCACCAACCGTTTCTGCTTGATGCAAATGCTAAGAATTTGCATTCCTGAATTCGCCTTCATGTAGTATTATTTTATTTGCTTTATTATAATGTTTCATTCTCCGAGAGAATATCTAAGGGAAATGCATTTTCTTGAAATTACGCATTTGCAATTTAGCGTGAAGTTTTCTGCCCCCGGTAAGTGAATCTTAACTTCACAGAGCTTGTTTGCTCCGCGGTAATGTATGAACCTTCCATTTGGGAGGTCATGGGTTCGACTGCCCAAACTGACCTTGGGTTGTAGTTGTCTTCCTTGGTGGGTAAGCGAATTCTGGAGTGGTTTCTCGTCCCTTTATTGTACTTCTTTCTCATGCTTCAGGTACGATTTAGGTTTCATGGTGTGAGGCAGTACCCGACAGATAGAGTGGTTTCTTGTGCCAAGGACAGGGTTGACATCAATGGCCTCCTTGTTTGAACGGTTCCTGCATATCTGGGCAGTTTCACTATTGGGACGTGTCTCCTAGCCAGGAGTATGTCTGCCCACGGAAAGTCTTCTATGGCTTCATCACTTCATTCCTCCTCTTAGGGTGTGGTAGCCGCTATAGATCTCAGGTTGTGGCAATGCACAAGTGGCCCGATCCATTGCATACTCTACTCCTTGCATACACTAAGTTCCATGTATACCGTCCCTACTGCTTCACGAGGCATTTTACCAATCTTCTCAGCCGGCGTGAAATGGGGAGTGTGGAGCTTCTGCCTTTGCTGTTCAACCAAGCATGTGAAACTTACATTTTTGTTTTCTAGAATAACATTAACACTCTACAGACACCTGTGAATCATCTTGACCAAACATTTTCCCCGATCCGTTCACTGTTGCTTTTTTTTCCCCTCAGTTTTGCGTTTGTATGACATTTATTCCCTACATTTCACTTTTGCTCTAATTTGTGTGTTAATTTGCATGCATAAGCTCAAATGTGTTATCCAAAGATTCAAGTATGCAATTGGTGATTATCTTATTCATTGGTTTACCAAAATGGTTTATGCTGAAGGAATTTTAAGAACAACTTCATAACAACAAAAATGTATACCTCTGCAGGCAATAACATCAATCACATACTTTAATTTATTTTTAGTTTACTTAAGTATCAGAAAATTGCACTAGTACACTCCGACAAATGCGTATGCAATTTTAAACCATGCGTTTTTTCGCTAATTAAAGGTGCTTAGTTCTATTGTCCAAGGAACTGTTGGGGCTATAACATTGAGCTTTTGCACAGTCATTTCTTTATTTATTCATATTAAGTGGGCTAATTTTCGAATAAGTGGATGTTAAATTGAAAAAAGTATTAGAAAATTAGGTTCCAGTGTCCCTTAACTATCGTTGACGCGATGTACGAAAATATTGTGGAGGAAAATTGGGATAGAATTGTGGATATGTGGGAATCCAATTTTCCATTTGAAGGCACTCCTCGAAGTTATATATTCATGTGTGAATAATGTGCAACTGTGCACGTAAAATAGAACGCCACTGCCACTGCATGCGGAAAAGGTAAATACTTGCACACACTTCCTTGTTATGCATACGCTACCTGTGAAGGTTAGTAGAATGACTCCGAAACTGCGGGGAGGCATTAATGGAAGTGACTACATCTTAACTTCTAATGTCCAACAGCAAGATGGGTGAAGGTCAACTGTGGTACTACCACATTTGCTGTTTCATTTACATACACCATATTAGACAAAGTATAGATTTCGAGACTGGCAGGGTTATGTACGTTCAGAATTTCCAAGGAGGCGAACCAATTCCCACCATAACTGAACGTTAGTGCTGCTTGAACACGTGCTTCAGAACCTGACACAAAGAGAGGCATTAAACATCTTGGCACTTGCAACTCTGTTGACATGCAGTCAAGGAAGAAACAGGTGCACATTCCGTGTCCTCATTAACCCATTTTCTTGAATAACCTATAAAGAAAGTGACACGAATATTAAAAAGTCAAGTTCGGACTAGTAGGCCAGCGTTGTCAATCCAGGCTTTATTTACACTTAATTGCGAAACAGCATTGTGCGCATACGGATTACGTGCATATTGTACGCTGCTGCACGGACACGATTCTGAAAATGTAGTTTCAGGATGTATCACACATCATATTAATATGAGATGAGAAAATAAATTTATGTCTTAAGATTTTGAGAAATTCATCTTTAATAATGTTCCTGATAATTACTGAAGCGGGCGTTTGAGTAGATGAGCACCGTTTAGCCATGCTTTTGCTGACTACTATGCACTACCTGTCTACAAACGCTGAAAAAAAAATATTTTCTTGTTTAACGACGCTGTCAATTGCCAGGATCACATCAGCGCCGCCGGTGTGCCGGAATTTTGTCCCGCAGGAGTTCTTTTACATGCCAGTAAATCTACTGCCATGGAGCTGTCGTTTCTAAGCACACTTAACAACCATCGGCCTGGGCCGGGTTTGAACCCGCGACCTTGGGATCCGTAGGCCAGCGTCTAACCAACTGAGCCACCCAGACCGACTACAAACGCTGAGTGAGTGAGTGAGTGAGTGAGTGAGTGAGTGAGTGAGTGAGTGAGAGAGTGAGTGAGTGAGTGAGTGAGTGTGGTTTTAGGACCCGTCGATAGCAAATTGAATCATTTTTGTATATAATACCCTTCCATATATAGTTGGTAGTTGGATATGATTTTTTTTTTTTTTTTTTTTTTTTTTTTTTTGTAACTGTAGGTATTTATGTATTTACCGCACCTATTTATTTTTCATTTGTTTCTTATCAAATATGGATTAAATTATCAACTCCTTTGCGGTTTCCGCAAATGGTTTAATTTGTTCTATCCTTTGTTTACGCTGTCACTTATTTCTCTATCTCGTACAGACAATCGATAGAGGAAGTATTGCATTGAACCCAAAAATTCAATTGCCAGATTTCACAGGAAGATTCCCTGAATACCCTCCAACCGAAAAAGGAAGCGTTTTTCTAAAGCGCTGTGTGTGAGTCTACAAAATGTTTCGAAAATTTTAATTTTCTTATAAATGAAAACTAAGTACTAACATTAAGTTAGCATATAGTTAAGATAGTTTTATGACAAATTAAAATATATATCATGAATTTTCTGGGAGTAACCTCTGAAGAGCTCTTCATACCGAGTGAATTTTACATAACTGGTTTACCGCAATCTATACGGTCCTACCAGATGTAGATGTAGATGTAGATCTCATTAAAGCTCACAATTTATATCAAAGCGACTTTTGTGGGGTTAAACACTTTCGAGATATTGCTTATTGGTTTGAATTTTGCAGTACTTACACCTTTTTGAAGTGGAAAATAGTTACACTGACTTTTTTCTTTCCCTCCTGGTCATGTAAATGGAACGGGCTTTTATAGCGGTCACATAGCGGCCACCCTTGACTATCGCCTAAGCTTACTGTATCCCTATATTCCCAATGTACCTACAAGTGCATATGTCGAAGAACATGAAATAGAGGAATAAGCATTTGTAACAATTGTTTGTACAAGAGCGGGTAGAGAACGTCATATGAGCACAACAAAACAGATTTTTCTCATTTGTAGTGTGGTTTACATTGCTTAGCCACTATTATTATTTTTTTTTATCTATTCCCTATAACTGGGTTTTATAACTTTAATGATGGAGGGATCGCAGAAACATCAAACTTGTCACTTACATATTTTATCGATTTTACCTCTGCATCAGCATTCTGAATCACCAAGTACATATGATACAGCACATTACGCTTACGGGTACTATAAAGTTTTCTAATGATTACATTAAT
The DNA here is from genome assembly GCA_030765045.1 of Tenodera sinensis. Lineage (NCBI taxonomy): Eukaryota > Metazoa > Arthropoda > Insecta > Mantodea > Mantidae > Tenodera > Tenodera sinensis. Next base: position 928,356 of record JAUKNM010000042.1, read on the forward strand.
TTATCTCCTATCATTACTTTTACATTATTAAATGTTCTTCCGTATTCTAGAATTTTTGTCATTTAATTTTTTTTAATCTTTTTTTTTCGAAATCCAAGTTTGTTTATATGGGGAATCGTTCTATCTTATCAGTGTTGTCAGTCAGCGCCCCTCTTGTTTCCTAGAATTTTTACAAATAGCTTTCTCGGATACATAACAATAAGGAATAAATGAGGGGGTGGTTTCCAGGTTCACATTAAGGCTTTATCTGATTTTAGCAATACCTCAGATTATAAGAACAAAAAACAAAGATGTTCAGCGAAACCTCCCACATCAGAATTTAAGTCAACTAGAATCCCAAAAGGCCGTCTCTTTAGCATGGCAGTAGCGCTGCTGCATGAAAAGCGCAAGACTCGGGTTTGATTCCCGGTACCGGCGGCGCTTTTCTCCTGTTGGGAGACCTGGTTCGTGAAGCATTCAGTTTCATTAGGCCCTTGCGGGGGCAATTGAGGAGCTATTTGATTGAAAAGTAGGGGTCCCTGGTTGCCAAGACCGGGAGGGACTGAAGCGCTCACTAAGTCCCACCCTCCAGTACTGCACCCTATTAATTGCGGAAAGGGGATTCAATGCTCGAGAAAACTTTATGCATTGTACTACTTTTTCCTTAACAATCTTGGAACTGCTGCACACGGAAACCAAAGCAATTGGAAACTACTTTGTGACAGCATGTACTATCATCTGCCACAGTGGAAATATTTAACTCTCTTAATTTGGATACTGCTACGTCCTTCAAGCAGGCAACCGCATAACCGTAACAGAGAAGTTTGCCCCTGGGCTTCGAAGGAAACGACACCATGTTTATCATACAAAGCTCGTGTAAGAAAATATCCTTCTAAACTCTAAATTATTGTACGTGAACAACAAGACGATCTACTTTCATATAAGAGATAAGATCTAATGAGTAATATGAGAATGTGTTATTCATGTTTAGTAAAGTGATTTTCGTAATAAGGATGGAGTCACTTGTATAAGGTTAAATTATATTTTAAAGGAATTTCACACTGCTGAAAGCAGAGAAAATATGGGAAGATAAAATATAATTAAAGAGATTTGTTTCAAATTATCAAACTTTTGATGGAAGGCTTCTATGTGCACATATGTAACTTCTTTTGCTTTAGATATATACGGTTAGCTTATTCCAACACTTAAAATACGTATGCTTATTATTTTACAGCGTTTGTTATTGCTGTATATCTTGTTTATTTTTAATTCTATTCAACGTTGGTTATATATAAATAAATAACAAAACGACAGAACCGCTCCAGTTACTTTTCTATCGCAATATATTCCTCCCAAACTTTTACACAAATACATAGTTCCCTTCTACTGACGTTAACGCAGTCTACAGCTTTTCTCGACATTGCAACTTCCCGTAACCTTCCACTGTCTTTCTTCACTTTCTCTGTCTCTCATACATTAATTCCGATTATACAATCACTCGACGCTCGTTAAAATTTCTTCAGTTCGACACAACACACCTATCACGACGACCTAACACACACACACACACACACACACACACACACACACACACACACACACACACACACACCTACAAACAAACACACACATACTCACAGAGCTATCTGGCACTCACCGACACACTGACTGACTCATGTACGTAACTCACTCCTCCGGTGTTTCCTCGCCTCCTTACATGGCCATTTCTTGACTTCCACAAACACGCCAGCCGCCAGATGCCACAAGAGAGTTCCCGTAATCCTTTGTTATGTGCCACACCCATTGTTAGTCAGGTATATACAAATAATCGCGCGAAGCAGTCTGACCTTGAGTGCCTTTGTTTACTCGCTAGCCTGGTATGTGGTATGAAGCAGCTTAGTCCCGACTGTCCTTTGTTCTGTGCCGCGGCCAGCGTCACGATATCTAGTTACCCAATGCATGTGTGTGCACGTGTTGCTAATATTAGGCATTCATTAAGATATCGTCAACACAAAGCGTATGCTTAATCTAGATGTTAATTCCTAATGTTAATTTCTCATGAAAACATAAAATTATTTTACAATTTTTTAAGTTAAATATTTTTTTAAAAATTATTTTCCACTTATTGATTCACACATGTGTTTAAAACAACCAAACTTCAAATCTGCAGGCACAATATTGTTAATCTAGAGCCATGTTTAGTTTTCAGCCGTAGGATTAATCTCAGACACTACGCCGAAGTGGGACTTGTATATTTACCGCGTTAGCTGTATCAAAAAGCAATACTTCTTCCAAAAAAGTAACAGTGAAATTCATGTCCAATACACTGCAAGTAAATATAACTCTCTTGTACCTTGTATAATAGGGATGTATCTGTAGAATACACTTTAATTAAGTTCTGTTCTAAACTACTTTGAAGCCATTTGTGCATTTGTGCATTAACCTTCTTTAATAATGATTAACTTTAACAATCACCATTTTGCAGACCATATATTTCCCTATTTCTTTTAGTAAGTTTCTTTGCCCCTTTATGAATCACTTTAGCTGCCACGGGATCTAGTTGTTTTCTTCTCGTAGCCTTGACTCAGTTCTTTCACTTTCTGTCTCTCATACCAGGGATTTAACTACTCGACGCTCATAAGTAAAACTTCATTTCGACGCGACGTATCTGTTACGACGGCGGAAACACACATACACGCATATACACACACAGCTGTCTCACACTCACTGACACACTGACCGACTCATGGCTGAAAAATTGTATGGGAGAACATTAATTACTGTGAAGTGTTTTTCAAATGGGAAGAGTTGTGATCTGAGCCAATGAGATACATTTACGTGCACAGCGTTGCAAGCTCATGACCCGCACTCTTTTCATATTTCTTGGCGCGCGTCAAGCCTCAATTATGGCAAAGCAATATGGCAACATAGCAGGACTCCGACTGGTTGTCGGCCTGGGGGTGCTCAAGGACAAACTCCTTCCCATTTAAAAATCACAGATTGACCTTATAGTTGGAGTCTCAATCCTGACCTACACACGGCTATTGTGTGGAAGAACGTGAACTACATTGACACATGTGTGTTATTCTCCCCTGTACGATTTCTTCGCCTTGTTATATAGCGAGGATGACGCTACATGGACCTTTCGAGAACTTCTTCAAAAAGCAGCCGCCGGACATTTCTCGGCTCATGTGGAGAAAACCTCTTTTGCTTCTGCCACTCTGTTTTCACGTGTTTGCCCACGTGACTGGTGTGTGGAAGCTTGACCGTGAATGCCTTTGATACGCGCCGCGCCCATTGTTGTTTGTCACGTATACACAAACAGTCGAGTGGGGCAGCCCGACCTTGTACGCCGGCCTGGTATGCGCTGTGAAGTAGCTTAGCCCCGGCGATCCTTTGTTGTGCGCTGTGCCAAATTTACTGACAAAGAATGTGAAAAATAGTGTTTAGTTAAGTCTCAGTCACTCAAACCTCTTCATTAAGTTTCGGCTATCGAACGCGGCTTGTTTAAAATACAACAGTGAACTCTGGTCTGAGGCCACATTATAATTTCTATGCAGTAAAAATGTGTGGTCATTCCTATATGATTTGTTTATTTTTGTGTAATATTTAAGTATTATTGTTTTGAACCACACGTAACGGTTCTCTGCTCTGCCTTATCATTTCACAAGACAGCGGTTACCTCGGTAACCATCTGAAGAGTAACTGCATTTGGTTTCATGTTATTGTTTACTTTTTATTATGTGTGTTGGCTCTACTGTGAGCTGAAAATGAATAAACTCTTTTGAATTTTTTTAAATAATTTATTTCGAAAAATTAACTCCCGTATTCTTCTACCAGAATACCTCAACGTGTCAACATTAACAAAACTGAGGAGTGATAGCTCGTAAACGACATGCCCCCAAGCCTCCCCAACATGCTCTTATAGCCTACTGCCAATACAGTTATTGGAGAAGATAATACATGTTTAGGCTTCGTAATATGGCCAAATGTATTTTTTCCATCTATTTACTGTATAAAATGCTCTATAATTACTAGCTCAGAGAAAATTTTGCACATACAAATAATTTGAAGTTTCATAGTGGAATATCTTACAGTTCAATTTCAAATAAGAATTTTAATTTGGAACAATATGCACGGATGGCTTGCCATTCTGAATACTTCTTCATGTGATTACCCTCTTTTTATGGAGGACTTACACCCTTAAGACCTACAAGCCAGTGCCTAAGTTCAGATGCCTGTTGGGGAGCAGAGAACCCATGGACTGGACAGAGTGAAGACGTGGAAGCGGGTGGTCAGCCTAGCACCAAATATGAGGATGATATGAAATACAGGCGAAATGGATGAATGGAAAGGTGATAATGGAGCAGTTGGTGGACGGCTTCGCCCACCCTGAATGCCATATGCAGGTTCCTAGGATTGAACCCGGGCAGCCTGAGTGATAGTGGAACGATCTAACCCCTGGGCCACGGCGCTGCCCATACCGAATATACTAAACGTGTAAATAAGCTGGTTGTCCGTGTAGCTGCACACTAACTGCCACTCCAAGTGAACCAAATCTCCGGCGGGGATGACACGAGGAATTTCCACTTCTTGCCCCCGAAGGGCAGACAAAAGCCGGCGCCCACTCATTTTGTGTAGCAGTAAGGACCTCAAACTGCAACTTAGACACTGTCCATAGAAAAGTGCCGTCAGATATCGAAGGCTTCACTGTTCTTTAATTGGCTGACGTCGTAATCCTGGGGCCCTACACGACTTCAGCGCGGATGCAGTGCATTTTCTCCACAACCTTCTTCCTTCCCTTGGTCCATATGCTCTTCTACTGCGGTCTCTTATCATGTTTTATGTTCCTTCGTCTGCCAATGTTTTTACACTTTTTAGCTTATTCAGACCATCTTCCACAGGATTAATTTATCTTCCATGTCATTTTTAATTTCTTCTCACTTCGTTGCTGTCGTTTTTCAATTTCTTCACCGTAGCAGTTATCTATTTTTTTACAGAGTCGATGCCAAAACTGAGTTAGGATTTCATTTTGTCTACTTTCTTTTTCGTTCACTTGGCTGTTATATCTCAGTCCTAATACCAGTGTGACTCCGTCCAATTTCCACAGAGAACGCGACCTGATACACCATCCTGCAGCTATGTCAAATTCTTAATATAAATATTATTACACTTCTAATTATTACAAAACTACTTTGCATAAACCGGAGAAATGATTTTGTTAACCCAATAAAACTGGATTTTATAATGTATGTTAACCTTGGACGTTCTTGCAATGAAATATGCAATGGTACACACTACCCAAAAGTGCTAATAAATGTTTGCCTCAAGCTTTAACCTATTGTTGTGGCGTGTAAACGTCACACGTTTCAGAAATCTCATGTACCTTTGACAACCATAATCAACAGTAGTCTAATGTACTTAGTTATATAAATTGATGGTGTATCATTTAACCATGGTTTATTAATGGAAGTATTATGTAAGATTAATTATAGGCAAAGTTTCATCTCATACCTAATAATTTTATCATTTAGGATTTTCCGTATTCGAATGAGTGTCTTCCGCAATGAAAGTGTTTTAATTAGCAACTGCTTAGAATTGAATTAGGTGAAATCTTCATTCAGAAAAAATGTCATATACTTTTGTATATTGGTAAACCTTAAATGACAGACCGAAGTTTACTGCACAAAACGTATAGAATTCCTAAAAAAAGTACCAATAACTTTGTTTTAATTAAGTTATTTTCGAGATGCCCATTATTATTGTTTTGCATTGTTCCAAAATGTTGCTTTTTAAGTGCTGTCACTATTCAGTTGTTTCTCACGATGTCTTTAAAGGAAATATAGCCTTCTCTGCGAGTATTCTTTGGAAGTCACATCAATAGTCTTATCAATATAAAACAGTATTTAGAGAAAGTAATGTAAATCTGACACGTACGGCTGTATAATTCATATATTACAATAGTTGGTTCAGTACACTGAAATTAAGTTATCAACTTTATTTAAACATTGCTTTGGTATCTATATTAAATTCTGAGAAAACAAGTCACATAAGGGCGAGGGGCCTTGTGATAAGACTTGTGTTTAATACTAATGATCACATTAAACACATCAATGTTTTAATTGAAGAGCTATGCACAGGTGTGATGTTCCAGTTCTTCCTCATGACAAGTGTTTCAGACAGCAGGCGGTTAGAGCAGGTGTATCCCAAGGTGGAATTTCTTGTGCCCCTTAAAAATACCCGCAAGGTGATTCAACTGGAGGACCTTACAGTCTATGTTTAGCCTCAAGTGTTGCTTGTCACGGCAACATACTGCGTTCTGTGCATGTAGTGAAGCTGTGATTAAGATACGCATGTTTAGTATTCGAATGTTCTCAAAAAATATAGTGTGGTACCGTAAGTAACGTAGCAAACCCGGCGGAGGACAGTGGATTTATTCGGGCTTGAAGTTTCTTAACAGGGCTTCTTTCGGTACAGAAGTGAAGCCGTTTTCCGCATATTATCTTTGTTTGCGCATAAAAGACGTAATATCCATAAAGATGTTGTCGTTGAGCGTCATTGAGCAAAGTTACTGGACATTTCAAGTGAACAGCATCCTGCTTCTCTCCTGCGGCGCTATCCATTGTAGTGGGCTAATTATCATCATAATGTGCATCTACTGACGGAATTATGGACTATGGGAGTTCATGGGAGCACAGAACATTCTCCACTCATTACAGGTTTGTGGTCATAGCTTATTAAAGTGTTTTATCCAAATTCATCTTTCTCGATACGATTCCATATACAAATTACCCCGAACAATTTATTTGTCGTAAATATTATGTTTGTATGTGTGTGTCTGCGCGCCTGTTTGTTAATGACATACCCCTTTTTAAGTAAGTTTATCTAGCTTTTACTTTCGCAGTGAACACAGTGCAATTAGAATGAAAATAAACTTCGCAGGTTAGTCTGAGAAAATTAAAAATGCACTTTTTATGGTTTTAGAGGGTATTTTAATGACGCCTAAGAACGCTCTTTGAGAAAATGAAGAATAATGAACATTTTTCCATGTAGAGGGTAGTTAGATTATGAGCTATGCTTGAAAACCTACATAAACATTGTCTGGTAAATCATGACATTCAGTATTCCGCCAGTTTTTGGGTTTTTCGTTATAAGCACGCTCAGCCATACATCCACAAAACGTGTACTCTTTTCTAAAAGGATTTTGGATGGCTTTGAAACCCTAAACATTTATTTCCCTTGATATGTTGATCTGAAATTTTAAATGTGTGATGGATGAGATGTGGGTGAACGTAATAGAGGGGAATACTTTTCACTGCAACCCGGTACGGATATATTATGGGCTATCATTCCCAGATGGAAGAGATGAGGCGAAGGGAAACCACAGGCCTCAACGAGCGGGACAGACCAAAACTACTACAGGACCTGCAAAAGTTCTTTACAGTTCTACAGATAGATTAGAGAGACCAACCTAGCATTCGTCTGTCGACAAGGGGAAACTACGGGAAAAACCCAAGTCAGGGTGTGTGTCATTTGGAATCGAAATTACGATTTTCTGAATGTGGACTACAGATTTACGCCTGAGCCATCCCGCTCAGTTTTATTTTTTGAATGTAGCACAGTCCTACCTACTATAGATAGATGGTTGATAAGTATAATTAAATTACACAATGTGTGAAAAGAAAATGGTGAAAAGTGCAACAAATGAATGATAAAACAAGTGGGAGTCGATAAAAATGAAGGATGAGAGCAAAAGATTATGAATCCTTTTGAAGTTGGTAGTGAAGACACAGGCGAAGAAAATTAAAAGCAAATAAACATAACAGTAGTGCATAGCAGCTGGAAGAGAAAAAAATTAAGGCAGAGAGAGAAAAAATAAACACAGTGATGAAATACAAATGGTTTCGGGGTGTAAACCAGCAGCCCGGGAAGTACAGGTATGTTTTCGTAACATGAATGTAGCATGGAAAGAAACAGCATTGCCGAACTTCAAGTCCGAGTACTTTTTAATTGAATAAAACGTGTATGTTTTATTGGAACAGCTTATTATTATTAAACAGTGGAAATAAGGTAAAGTTAATTGACTTAATAATACAAGTAATTAATAAGTTGACCACCTCTATAGCGCAGTGGTAGCGCTCCTTCCTCTGGCGCGGGGGACCCGCGTTCGATCCCCGTACCTGCGTGGGGAATTTCCCTCGCTGGGAGGTCTGGCACGGGGTGCACTCAGCCCCGTTAGGTCCCGGAGGGGCCAATTGCGGAGCTACTTTATGGAGAAGTAACTACCCGTAGTCGTGAAGACCACATAATTGGCCGGGAGAGCTTGGGGCGGACCACGTCCCACCCTCCAGTGCTGCACCCCACTCATGACGCCTGCAGTGGGCAGAGGTGCGGAGATGCAGCGTCTGGGCGGTCAGCCCTGGCCCTTCATGGGCTGTTGCGCTGAGTTTCTTTTTAATTAATAAGTTAAACTATTTCAGTTTTAATTTATATTTAGTTAAGAAACTGATAAGCCTTCAATACCACTTAATCATCAGAAAAATTATTTGAAAGTCAAAACTCGTAACAAAATTCGAATACAGATGATTGGAAGGTTTACATCTGCAAACGACATAAGAGCTCCTGCAGTATATCGACCACTGCTGCTTGTTTTGGCTCTTCCAAATCTTGGTCCCTTTCTTCTTATTTGCATATAGAGTTGCAGAAATTGAGTTACTACATCTCAGAAGCATTTCTTCTTTCCTTTAGTATTCTATCTTAGATGTTGCTTACTAATCTGTTGCGTCCCATCCAGTCCACGTGATCGTTCCACTTCTTTCGGCTTCTATTTTCCCTATTCAGTAATGGGAACCTTAACCCTTTAATTGGTCTCTGCATTTTACTCAACATATTGAGCTGCATGAGGCATATACTGGATTCTGTAACACAAATCATTGGTGTTATCCCAAATGTAAAGCTTAAGACATCCTGAAATATTTGACTTGTTTTTTAACTTTTTCAAAAGTCCCTCACTGCCTATTTTTAGACTAAGTTACTAGAAGTACATAATCTGTTCGCTTAGGTTTAATTTTAACTTAATTTGTGTATCACTAGTTATTTATTTATAGTTGGAACTTCAGATAATCAATATTCTACTGATAACTAATTCATATTTTCACGACTTTTGGGAAAATAATAGACTAACTTTGATAGGATATGTTGTGAATTACGAAGAAATGTTGTCTGCGTCAATAGTTTTATTAATTTTTTAACTATTCTTTGATGTTAATGAATAATCCTTTTACTTCCTTTACTGTACTATTCATTAAAATATTAAAAAAGCAGGTTTAAAGGAGTTCCGTGGACTGATTCCCACATTTAGTGATATTTCTTGTGTAAATGGTGCTAATTTTTTATATCTTTCATTGTTCCGTAATATTAAGAGTAAATACTCTTTTCATATGTTATAAGGGTGTTGCGAAACATAGAGTTAGTCAAATTGATTCGTTAGAAAAAATACAGAGAAGCGCTGCAACAATCATAAAAAGAGGTAAATATTTTGATTCTATAAATGAGGACTGGGTCAAATAGGAGCCTCTAAAAGTCCGGCTTAAGAGGCACAGGCTATGCGCACTATTTAAAGCTTATGGTGATTCACATACATGAGTGGGGTTTAGTGAAAGAGCACCCAACATATTACTGAAGAAACGACCATTTGTTTAAAATTAAGAGTAGAAGGTACGCATGGGTGGGCATTAGTGATAGATTGGAGAACGATCATTTAAAATTAATGGTAGAAGTCACAAAACGGACATAGAAACATTTTCTTTTCTTTACGAAACCATTGAGGAATGGAATGAATTGCCTGTAGTAGCCTTTCAGGGCTGTCCTCTGTACCTGGAGATATTTAGGAAAACTTTACATAAAGTAAATGTTGGATTATTTATTATAAAAGTTGCTTAGGTGTACGTTTTGTATTTTGAAGCTTATTGTAAACTAGTAATACATGTATTGATTGTACCGACAGGATACATAATTAGTGAGTGCAAATTAGTAGACTAGTGAATGATTTGAAAAACTAGCGGCTCCTAGTTATATTAATCTTATTCGTAGAAGTAACCGTTTTATTCATATTATTATTGCTTGTTATTAAAAATAAAGCCAAATTATAAGTGTACAAAATGAAGACAAGTTTGATAGAGAAAAAGAAAATTACATGTGTGAGGCACCTGTTTTACATCACTAAATTCACAAGTGGGTAAGATGGCGGCTGGCCGCTTGCAGCGCATCTCTAGAACAAAGAAAATGCAATTTATACATGTTTTATGCTTCCACCAATATACTAATGTGTCATGAGTTGGGGTATTAAGCTGTAATTTCAATGAAATTTAGACAAGTTTATGACTTGTGGGCTAGTGAACTCAGATGGTAGGGCAAGAAACGTACACAAAAGGATCTACATTGGTAATCGGGAAATACCATTGAAAGTATAAAACATATTCTTTAGAAACTAATTGTATTAAACAAAGACATAGATTTTGCATGGACATATCTGAATTATTACATGTTGCTTCACGCGGACCCAAAGAAGTTATTTAGCGATGTTTCGCATCCAGATGATGGTTCCTAACTCACCACGCTTCAACCTTAAAAAACCGGAGCTGTAGGTTTCCACCCACCCCCTTCTGTTAAGTGTCTCTTTGAAATACCCAACCACGTTACCCTCATTCAGTGTTACTGCCGTAGTGCAGAATTCATGCTTTGCGAGTACTTTGCTTACGTATTTAAGACTTTCCCATGCTTTACAAGTTATCAAAATACTAAGCCTCGTGCACCTGGTATTTACAAAGCATAACCAGAAGATGAAAGTAAATTTATTTCCAAGTAGGCGCCACAATATCGTGTGGTTTCTTGAGTCTTCAATAAACACAATTCATTGGTGATATTATTCTAATTATGATCATAATTACTTTAATTTATGCAGTAATATAATGTAGTAGTATTGCTCTTTCGCCTAATATTTATTGTACCGAGAAAGAAAGAACAAGTTGCTTTTCAAGCAAGTTGTAACCTTCAGTGCGAGGGAAACAAACAGTAGAGCGCTATCCCAAGTTCATTTGTGACATCCATATAGCTGAATAAATAGTAGAGATCTTTCAAACTCTTAAAGTTCTTGCGGTCGACCTTGTGCTGAACGCTTGCGGCATTTAAAAAATTCGTACTAAGTGATATTGCCCCCTTTCCTTTATATCCGTTACAGGTGCCTGCCGCTCGAAACGCCCGGGTTGGAAATCAACCGAAAATATAGCTTTTGAGTCAGGGAAACCTAAACACAGCTCCAGTTCTTCACAACAGAATTTTACCTGTAGGGTTAGGAGAGGATTTGAAAACCTGTCATTTTTACGACAGTGTACAATCGCCCTCAAAAATAGAAATCACAGAACACAGGTAGTACTATATGAAAAGAAGAAAATGTGCCGGGAAACTGCAAAGGGAGAATCTGACATACCTAAACAAAAGGAGTCAGAGAGAAAGAGAAGTAACTGAGAACAAACATAACACTACATACCTTATGAATAGAGGATACACAGAAGTAACAGGATGTAGAGAGAAAAGGTAAGAACGGAAGCTCGTTGTGGCTTTGCCTGTGTAGATAATGGTGACACAGCAGCCAAATATTCCAGAAAAAGGTTATAAACTGCAAACTGCAAACGTGTTATCTCGCAGTCAGGCTGTCATAAAGTCATAAACATTGCAGCAAGGCCGGAGCGGTGATTCGCTTGACAGCTAGTCAATGTTCCTTTTTAGCCACGTTCTTATCATTATTGACACAGTAAACAACACAAGGATATCCTCTGTCTTCTTACCAATTCTCCCGGCACAAGTATACGCTCAGGTATAGTTTATCAATGACATGTTAACAGATGTTTGCCTCTGCAATGCAGAGTAATCACTTGAGCCCGGAATTCTAGGTGCTAAAAGCTTGGGAAGTATGCTGTAAATGTCAAAAATGCAAGCCAAAACCAATAAAATATGTTTTTAAGATCTAAAAGGCTGATCTAATATAAATGTACGTGGTACTCACCAGACGTTATTCGTGGAAGCGATCACTAGTTACTGAGTTGCAGTATACCACCACATACTCCCTTAGATTTTCCATCCCGAAAGATTGACGATTTTCATGAAGAATTGACATTGGTTACTAGTTAAATATTGTGTTATTTGTGAATGTTGGTCTGCTGTTATGGCTTTACCACATGGCTGGCAATACATGATTTTACCATCACAACCGAAAATGCTCTTAAATTTCGCAGCATATTGTTGCACACGGCAACTTGAACTCCTTTTTACTCAAGCGTGTTTGATCTACGGTGAACTTAAAATTGTTGATATGTTACTTCCCAACACAACTTTGTATAACTTTGCGAATTTAGAAATGATTAATTATTATACAGTGTAATGGCCATCTGCAAGTATCAGCGTATAGACTAACGGGATGTGAAGCAATAACAAATGCAAATGACAGTGAAGAAATTCCCCGTTCTTATCTTGCGGGCTCATATAGCTTTTTCTGTAATTTATGTGACTATACAAAAATATTTATTTACGTAAAATAAAAATATGGGTGCTCCTATGTGTAATAAAGCTTAAAACATTTGCTCCGGTGTGTATGTCCACACTATTAAACTCAGTTTGAAGTTCGTATTACGATGCTAACAAAATATGTATTTACCTAAAATTCTGAGCCGTGCAAACAAAAAAGGTCGTTAAGTAAGTGTATCAGCCAAGTTGCAAGTACGTAACGGAACAAGGTTACAGTGAACATCCTAGGATTTTAAAGCTCACTTCCTGAGATCTATTTCCAACTATAGAGGCGGAATTTGCCTTTAACTAGAATCATGTCCTATCTTCCGCAGTTGGGTGCTATGAATACGGTAGTAAACGTGAAAGTGTTTCATGTGGAAAAGAATATTATAGTTATATTCATATACCTTCCATATCCAATATCGTTTAGTTTTGTATATAAATCTATATTTTCCATCTACTTCATGCTGATCATGTGGAAAAGAATATTATAGTTATATTCATATACCTTCCATATCCAATATCGTTTAGTTTTGTATATAAATCTATATTTTCCATCTACTTCATGCTGATCGAGATAAACGTCTAGAAATGCTTTCATGACACATTTCTTAGTAAACACAGGAAGTTAAAATCCAGATTGCTAAGAAGTTGTATTCTTTGCGTTATACTCCAAGAAACAAAACGCATACGACTTAGCAAAGGCACTGTAAACTTCCGCAAAGGTCAAAATAATGGCAACGAATATATCGAAAATTATTTATACTACAGAGACGTAATTTGGTTTAATATGTGTGCTTGAATGAGAACTAATTTTTGTGTCTATGTGCATCTCTTATGGTTAACCATTATACAAAAAGGTTTAGAATCAAGAGTAGTTCATAAACTATCAGCAGGAATGAATATATCGAAAATTATTTATACTACAGAGACGTAATTTGGTTTAATATGTGTGCTTGAATGAGAACTAATTTTTGTGTCTATGTGCATCTCTTATGGTTAACCATTATACAAAAAGGTTTAGAATCAAGAGTAGTTCATAAACTATCAGCAGGAAAATTCAATTGACCCATTTTCACAAAATGTTATTGAAAAAATGACCATGTAAAGTGCAGTTGGGGGATTTTGTTGAAAACGTTATTGTAGCATCCTCGCAAAATGCTGAATTAAATACAAACTTTGATGTTCTTTCTAGTTTTCGTTTTGAGATATAGTTTTCACACGCGCGCGCGCACACATATACTTTTGCATAAATGGTAAATAATAAGACATAACAAAATTTTACTAAATAAGAAATGTGGATCTGGTTAAAACACAATTTATGTCAAATACTTCGTTTTTCTTTTGAGTGAACTATTTACGAGATATTCTCTCTTATTTGCTTGAATTTGCCAATACTTATACCTTTTTAAATAGGAATACGTTATTCCTTTTTTATCACCTGGCCTTGCAAAGAGAACGGAATTTCAAAGGCACCGCATAGTAACTAGCTCTTAAAATATTTCACTATCGCTTAAAGCCTTCTTTATTCCCATATTCCCTTGCATCTAGAAGAAAATTAACAATACAATTCTTTCTGAAAATGCTTATGTCGATCATAATGAAGTAGATAAATAACCATTTGCAAGGGTAGAGTATATAAGAGTGAGTATAGCTCTACATATATTTGCGAACAAGTTTCTACAAATTTAACTGTAGTTATTAGAAGTTTGTATCGCAATAGGTAATACGACGATCACTTGCTGGGTCTTCTAAGGCTGTGCACTTTACCAAATATTCATAGACTTCTTAAACGTAAGCCACTAATGAACAGACGTTTATCGCATAAGATTTGAAAGTGCTTTCGTAAATCAAACGCAACGTACATCTAATCAACCCGCCACTGCAACACAATGTACGGCTGGGAGTTAAAGAAAGGCAAAGTTCAGGTACAGCGGAAGAAAGTAAACACAAATTCCCATCTTTTGCAAAGGTTGAACATCATAGCACTATATAGCCTCACATTTCAGGTAACTTGTGAATTCTTAGTTATGTAACAATTTTAACAACCTTTGAAATGTGTAGACACTTTCCTCCATTTTTATGGTGCATAAACATAATTCTATGGGCTAATTTTTTTATTAAAGTCCTCCAACGTAGTGTAATATTGGACGGTGAATGAGCGAAATGGCTGAAATGATGCTCAAGTGAACCCGAGGTCCATAGAGCCTTAAGTTATCCGACATTCGTCTTCTCAGGATAAGGTAAAATCTCGGTAAAAGCCTTATCCGGTTAACGCACCCTAAGCGAGATTCGATCTCACAAGTGGCCCTACCACCACGCTACAGACGCAGGCAAATATTGGCTAATGAAGTCCATTTAAGCTGTTTTGCTCTCCTCTTCGTTTCTCATTTGATATAAGGACGAAACCTATTGACCATTACTTTATGTTTCTTCCATTTAATCTGAATATTATTAATATTATATTGATTACTTTGCATTAATTTTGAACAGAGAGTTTGTGTTAATTTGATTCTAAGGATTTATTAAATTCTTCTACCAATTTAATGAAGAATTAATATTTCTAGGAATGTTAATTTTAATAAATAAGCTAGTAAATTTATTTTCGTTCTTATCAGCTTAGCATTGTTCATCATTCCACCATTGCTTCTTACGCAATAGGAGAGATCTGCCTTCTTGCATAATGGGAAAGGTGGGCATTAGTATGCCCCTTGCTCTGACCGTGATAACTACACAATAATTGTTTATAATACGTAAACATACACTGTGTGACTGCCTGAGTTTTGAAATTACTCGCCTGCTCTCCACCACTCCAGTAACTTCGCCTAATTCCTCCTCTCTTGCCCATATGGAGAGTCAGGACGATCTGGAGAAACCGTAGTCAAAGATGTTTATAATCACTGATTACCAACTCATACCATTCCATAAATAAGCAAAACAATATGGGAAAGAAGCCGAAACACTGTCTGTTGCAAATCAAACAGTTTAGGCGTTAGAAATTTAAGAGTGTTGAATGTTATTTACTACTCGTATATGTTGAATGAATCAAGTAGTTTGGAATACCTTTTCCGTAAAACCACCCAAATAGTTTCAGGACCTACAATAATTCCCACTAGTCACTAGATGCGTAATTTGCTCACTAGATCGCTGCTCAAAAATGCCAGATTTAGGAGGAAAACCAATAACTTGGCAACACTGGAATCACAGAACTGTTAAGGTGACGGAAGTTTCTCAACTTGTAGAGGCATTACGCAGTAGTTTAATCTTATCTTGTGTTTCTCATGTGAGGCTGGGAGAAAGGAACTTCACTGTAGTAATGAACATGACTCCACTCTTTATCAATTAGAAAATTATTAATTACCTCTAAAAAGGATGAAATTAAGTAGATTTTCCTGTATTTTTAAAAAAGAACAACTGTTGCATTTTTGTAACTAAGTAGAAAAGTAAATGTGCAAATAATGAGATCCCCTTTCACAAAAGATCTGGCAACAATGGGCTGATGCCTCATCTGGTGCATCGTCTGGGGCATACGCTTTCGTCCCCAAACGAAATAAGTCTTCTACGGCAATGTCCTTCATGCCCTGTAGTTCCCACAGTTTATTTTCCTGCTTTGTGATGTGTCCAATACAGTCACACAATTTTTGAAGTCTTACTTTCCTAAACGCTACAGAAGAATTCAGACCTCGGTCAATGTTAGGTTGCAATAAACCTTTCGTCTGGCTCCATAGAAGTAAAATCGGATTTACCCAACAATAGGAAGGTGGCACCTAGCAACCCAATTTCCATCAAATCCTCCATAATGTGCCATTTAGTAGTCACATTAGGCTTTACCAGTTCTAATTATTCAGTTTTCAGCAAGATTTCGTCACATCCGATGCCCTTGTTTTGGACGATTTATTTGGAACACGGTCTTATCATATGATATGGTATGATGCATTCACCGTAATAACACTGCTTGGCTGTAATTTAGGAACCACTATCACTGTTTATACCATCCGTACGTTTTTTAAATAGCTGGTTTATTCTTTGCGTGAACACACCGCAGATTGAAAAACTTCATTGTGATTTAAATCTAGAACCTTTTTCAGTTGTTTTCTCGCATTGCAAATGCTGATTTTAGACACCAGTAAATTCTGAAGTTAATGTAACAATGCCAACAATGGAGGAGGCCTCTCACAAAACTTGCTGACTATGCTGAGAACAATCGTTTTCTCATCACTGTTTAAGTGTTTTTGTATGTTTTACTACTACAGCGCCCTGCTGGTTGCCATACATGCTAACATTCATAGATGTCGAAATATTTGAGTGTAACGTTCGCCATATTGCAGCAAAACAGACTTTACACGTTTAATTGCTACAAATTGCGCATATTTGCACTATTGCTTTGCACCAAACAGTCTAGAACCTTGATGACTGATGTGCGTAATTATGCTTTGGTTCACTATATCTAGGATAAAACAGGTATACATATTATATTCCACCACTTGACTATGAACCCAGTCTCTTTTAAGCCTGTAGGTATATAAGGTTCGGCTTCGGAGTAAAGCGAACCGTAAGTTAATGTGTTTTTGGTTTGTTTCACTACTATGCAGGGATTTTTAACGTTAACTCAGAAAGTCAAAATAGCCAGCTAGTTAACAAGATGGAGCAAGTAGCACTCAAAGTAAAGAAATAATTATATTAAATTATCCGTTCAAAAAATCGCATTGGCAACTAATATATGTCCAGAAACATATATCCATTAGGTATATATTACAAAAATGTTTTTCTGGACCGAGAGAACATTTATATTTTAAAATAATACATTTAAGGCTAGCATAACTGTTAGAACGCCATTTTTTCCTTAGATTGAGTGTAATTCAAGTTGTGATTTATATCAAATGGCGAAACGAATGAATCCAAAGGTTTAAATTGTAAAATTCGGCTACTAGATATGACAACATTTTTTGTTGAGAATGATAAATATATAACGACTTAGAGGATTCAATGTAGTTGCCGCAAAATAGACAAAACAACAGATAGATTTGGTTACTAGAACTGAATGCAGGAAATGCAGCTTTCCAACCATAACTACACGAACGTGAAATAAATAAAAAAGCACTAGCTTCGAAAAAAGTGTTTACGTGTGTACGAAGTGGTTAGGTTACTATAATTTTAAATAACGGCTTTTCAAACATCGCTAGCGGTTGATTTGTGCCGATGAGAGTTTCATGGGGGAGGTGACATTGAATATAGCGCTGCAATTCAAACTTTTTATAACTGGGATATCATTTATCATTCTTGGTTCATAGTAAGTAATCACTGCATGTCGATACCATTGATTTTGTCCCATCAAACAGTTTTCGTGACGCGACATCAATGGTTGTTTGACAATGGAACTTATTTACATTGGTGAATTATTTTATTTTATATCATGTTGAACGTTTCATCTGATTGATGACAGTCCACGAGATTCTATTTTAATGTTATGTATAACTTAAATATAGCTTCAGTAACTTTAAAATAAACTTAAAAATACCTCAAAGTCTTGATAAACGGTCCTTAGATGAATTTAAATAAAAAGTGGTATTTTAATAATAAAGAGCTGCATACTTGTATTAGGCTTTTCATTAAATAAGTCTTAGAATCGTTCGTTGAGGAGCAGACAAACCTATGAACCGGATAGATTAAGACCTGGATGCGGTTGGTTAGCCATCCAACAGGTATGAGAGTGAAGAAGGTGATAATATGAAATGCAGGCGAAATAGATGGTTGGAAAGGTGGTAATGGATCAGTTAGTGGAGTGAGTGGCGGGGGAAACTGGAGTGCACGGGGAAAACCCGCCTTGGCGCCGCCTCGTCCATCACGAACACCACGTGCGGGTCCCTGGGATACAACCCGGACCGCCTAGGTGACAGACAATCGATCTAACCACTCGGCCACGGTGCCATCTAAATTATCAGACCAAAATTTAACAACAACAAAAAATTGTCCCGAGGGACTTTTTAGTGACGTAACAAAAACAAACAAGTTTGATCATAGTCTTTAAACCATCCGACCACAATGGACAAAGTTCAGGTTTTAAGATGTTAGCATTACGCACATTACATCAGTGGCACAAATTTAAAGTTTAGAATTTCAAATCTTCAGTCACACATTTCCGTAACACATTGAGGTTACGAATTTGAATATAAATGCAACAAAACACTTCAAAAAGATAGTTCGTGTTTAACACTCACAACAAAAAGAAATGCGTACAATAGGACACTTAGAAGACATATAGCAGAACGCACAAGAATCGGCTGCACTAATTCTCCCTTACAGATATATTTAAAACTTATGCGGCAATCTAAGATAATTTTTTACGTTTTACGATGCCATTTTGAATCGAGGCTTGACAGTATCTAGAAGTTTTAAACAGTCTAATTGTTTATAGTCCATATATTTAGAGATAAGTATCAGTGTCTTCCTTTTTAATGACCGACCCGCTGTGCTGGTCTTTATTTCCTGAATAGGTTTTGTGATAAGAGCCCATTATTTTCTAAAAACAAAAGAGCTTAGTGAATATAAATGAAGTTTGGCGAGTTCTCTTACTTATTCATTCTTTTACTTTCTCTGCAGTTCACAGTCAGAGTTATTGCATTTTACCCAAATATTTACCATTGCAGTTTAAGCGGAATTACAGAATACATTGGAACATTATATTTTATCTTTGGTGCTTGAGCGGATAGTATGTAAGAGAGTAATATTAATGGAGCAATTGTTTTGATTGATAAGATAGTAAAGCAGTTTATTCATGAGAGACCTTCTACTACTGATGGTAATCACCAAAGAAACAGATATGGAAATAAAAAGTATACAGTATAAAGGTTTTAAGTAGTAACTGCTTAGTTATATCCATAGAACTTGGGGAAACGCACGCGCACGCACACACACAGACACAGACACAGACACACACACACACACACTCACACACACACACACACACTCACTCTACATTTATTCTTAACATTGTATAGTATTCACTGTTAATTATAATTTGTATAAGAATATGTGTGTTGAATTAAAATAAGGGGTAATTAAATAATTTGAGACCAAAGGGTATAACGGGTCATTGAGTATATGTAATCCTTGTAGGCACAGCCAAGGAGAAAATTATTGTAGAACAATTTAGAAATAGTAGGAACAAGCCCCTGCGATTGAGAAATCGCAATTTTTTACGATGTTATATCGGATGATGATGAAATATAAAACATACCATATTAAGAATATCAATAATAGCTACTTTTACCAAAAACTGACTCAATTTTGGTCTAATTTTTCCTGCAATAACTTTTCTCCTCTCAATTTTTTATGCTTTCTGAATTTTACATAGCTACATAATATTGAGTAAGAATGGAGAGACTTCAAATGGTAACTACAGAAGATTTAAGGTGTGTACTTATTCTGCATGTCATAAACTCAAGTACACAACATTTTAGTAAAATATAAGAAATACTTCGGAGGAAAGGTATGGAAACTGTTTGCAAGAAAATGGTAGTTTGAAGGTTAATTTCTTAAAAACCTTAAAGTTGTATTTTTGAAACCGGTTGAACTTAAATGCAAAGTTTGGTTCAATCTAACGTATGTTTAATTATAGTGTAAGCTCTCTCTCTCTCTCTCTCTCTTTCTTTCTTTCTTTCTTTCTTGCTCTCTCTCTCACACACACGTGCGCTCACTTACACACAGAGAGGCCATTTTTTTAACATTCCTTTATGGGCGTTTAGGTATCTTCAAAACAAGTGTTTCCGGTAAAAACTGCAAAATGAAATTTTGTTTTGAATGTAGTAAAATATGAACCCTGCAGGTTTTACGAAAACTGCAACTGTACTTTGAATATCAAGATAGATAATGGACAGATGCAAGGTGATTACGATAATACATAAATCTAGCTCCTTCCAAGAGGATACGTTTAAAATGTGCACCCTCTCATTTCATGCATATTTGTAACAGTTATTTAGATTGTGTAATGACAAGGACTGCTGCAATGACACAAAAACGACCATTTTCCAAAGAGGAACGCTTTCTAGTTGAGTCATCTGGCTGGAAAATGGATTCTTTCAACATGTAGACATATATGTGGGCAGTGGGAAAGATATTGCTTTTTTTAACGTGTTTCAAACATTGCCCTTTCTGACACCACATTCAGTAAGGCCGGAAATACCGCTGGACGGTAAACACCTCCTCTGTTGTATACGATCGGCAACACCAAGTGCATGGTGTGAATATACCAATGTTGTCAAATTCAACATTACTCATTATTACCCAGTTTAGATGTTTAAACATGTAATTTTTGACACAATTGGATATCACGAACGCACTAAAAGCGGTAAAATAGCGTTTTACTGAACACATAATTTCCCAAATTATTGTAGCTGATATTCACACAAGGGTTAAAACTAAGTATTATATTTTCGCAATCCTACAAGTAAAATAAGGCCCTTTTAACACGCGTGGCATATGCCATTTTTTAGACTACGCTCGAATTTGTTAAATATCGTTGCACTTACAAGAAGATTAGCAAATGTTTATTTCAACCAACTTGAAGAAGATAGAGGAATGTATTTATAAGTGTAGTTAGTACTAGAGTGGAGAAATGTATGTGAGTGCAACACATCAGATTTCTGGATACTAGTTCCAGTTTTATTGTTCCTGCAGCTTGTGTAATTTCACTTGGTTCTTCTATTCTATTTGGTTCTTAATTTATATTTGGTGTCATTTAATCCTTTTGTACGTTATACTAGATAAAATAATACGTTTTATATCAACGGAAAAAAGGCTGCCAATATAACATAGGAATAGCGATAAATCGTCTGAGGGTGTATAGTGTGAACAGACAACGCGAGTGCCACGAGAAAATAAAATGTAATCAAACCAAGTCGAGTTATTACACATGTGCAAATACAAATCGTAACTGCCATGTAATTGGACTTGTGTGACAATGTTGTTGGTATACAAAATTTGCATTCTAGAACTGCTTGTTCGTCTGCACTATGTTAAAGGTTCCAGCTTGTGGCCATGCTGTCTAAGATATAGTTTAACAATTTTTGTGTGATTTTTGTTATAAATCTTAAAGTGCTTTTCACAGCTGTTGGAAGTTCATAATCCAAAATTCCAGGACAATCGTTATTGGATTAGGAACCTGCAGTGGGCTATCTTTAATCCGTTTTAAAAATGTGGTATGTTAAACTTGCTTTTATTTAAATAGGTAATCCTTTTATTTGTTCTGCTCTCTCTGTTTTAATTAACGATATTATTTCTAGAATAGTCTTAGCGATGTAAGATAGGTCGGAATTACCGTGTTTATCGACCATTTGGTAGACATGCAAACTTAGTCTGCTCTTCATGGGAAAATGTTGCTTAGACCTTAGCAGCAGTCCATTCCAAAAGCATTCGCTGCGAAAGTCTACTTTCCTATGAATATAGGTGGACCACCTGGTATTTTTATTATAGGGATAATAATACGAAACTACTTTTAGCATAATGTGGTACAAAAGTAAAATTTAGTAAGCCTTTTTTAGAAGAGCTATACAATAAATCATAGTGGGTTGGTTACAAATCTGAAGGAAACATGTCTGCTTTTTAAGCATTCTCTTCATTTTATAGTTGCTTTTGTCTTTTAAAACATAAAATAATACTCCATTCTTAACAACAGGTATATCAGCTTTAAGCAATTGAAAACTAATAAATTGCTGATAGTCCAATGGTACCACTTTTCACTGTAAAGATGTACTGTGGAGTGCAAGGAAAATGCTGTGTTTTTCGTGTAATGTTATGCGAAAACCGCTCCACGCCAGCCCTGGGTGAACTAATGGCTTATTTGTTTGAATTAAAGCGTACCATAGACGGATTAGCCTGCGAAATACGAGGACTGTAAAGAAACTATAGTCGTCCACCGTTAGATCCGCACTTGATGTAAACACAAGCCATCAACAACAAACTCGCAATACGCCGAAACCAAAGCACACCTTTAAATATCGGCGATTATCTGTGAGTTTTCAAGATGTACGATAATTCTGGTAAATACTACTTAAATGTAATGCGACATTTCTAAAATTCCTGAGCAATTATCGTTGTGTTGCAACATAAATAGGAGATATGAGTCCACGTGGTGTTTGTTTTGTGTTAGTCGCAGGTGATAGCGTCAGGTTATCGCGGAGGGATACAAGGTGCGGACCTAAGGCTGGATGGAGTATAGTGGCAATATAGTCCCCACATTTGCAGGAGAGCGGGTATGAGCCAATAGGATATGGGAGCGACCAGGTGACTATTGTCGATGTGTGGTGTGCATTGGTCAGGCTGCCAGTTGGGAGTGTGTTATTGCTGTGTAGCGTTCAAGTGAACACTGTCAAGTGCACCGCTCTGAAGCATGTTTACCAAAGGTGATAAGCGTTCATGACTTAAAATCAAGGTTGCCCGTGGCACAAATGCATCAGAATGTTATCGAGGATTACGTGAAGCCTGTGGCGACAATGCATTACCGTTAAGGACGGTTGAACGATGAGCCAAGGCATTTGGTGCGGGTCGGACTGAGACTGTGGATTTGCACAGCACAGATCGGCTCAAGATCAGATTGGCATCGTGGGTGGTCTCGTTGCCGTGGATCATCGATGGACTGTCCGGAAGTTATCCGTTGAGATTGGTCTTAGCAAACGGTGTGGCACATCCTGACGAAATGTCTTCACCTGAGGAAAACTGCGTCCCTTTGGGTTCTACATTGACTCACCAAGATGCAGAAATGGCATCGGTATGCACTGGCTGGCACCCACCTGAACAAATACCGCAACGAAGGAGACACATTTGTGCAGCGTATTATCGCAATTGATGAGTCGTGGGCAGTCGCAAACAATGTCCAGCTGTTATTGCAACGGTGACATTGGGAGGTCTTGGAGCACCCACCGTACTCACCAGACATGAGTCCTTCTGACTTCGACTTGTTTCCGAAGGTCAAGGAACCCTCCGAGGCCGCCGATTTCCTGACCCGACGTGGCATCTGTAGTCCGCGCAGTAGGGCGCTCCGTCGCAGTCATCAATAGAGATCGCCTTGCCAACGGTACCAAACGGCTGCCCTACATTTGGTAAAAGGTCAAAAACTTTGTAGGTGACTACATTGAAGGAATATAATGTAATTGTACTTGTCAGTTTAGTAGATACATATTATATTGTTGCCACTAGTTTATTTACAGCCCTCGTAAGAGGAAGAAGACTGGGCAAACAGGGACATTTTAATACTTCCTTACCAACATACATACGCAATACATTCTGAAACAAAAGTGTCAGGGGAAGCTGACATATAAAATTAGTTAAAACAAGAAATGGAATCATCAGTCTTCATTTGGAACGCTATTAATACACTTACCAGCGGCATTCTAGTTCCCTATACTGGCTAGAAGGAATGTAAGAAGTAATTTCATTTTAGAAAAATGCAAATGATTTAAAATTCTTACTTCGAAGTTTTTCCTAGCACTTTGTTGCATTGTCACCGCTACATTTCGGCCGTATTAGAGCTGGTGCAACGAAAGCTTGCCAATCTGCAGGATGCACACAGGACTATTTTCGTAGTGAATGCTTGTTGTATGGCAACAGTATTCTTAGTACGGGATATTTAGTAACGTCTGGAGGTGTGCGCACCGCAGTGAATGAGTGAAGGGGGAGCAGACAGTGGAAGTGGCAGGTACAATGCGGGAAGTAGAAGTGCCATGCGACCTTCAATCGAGCGAGGCAACCCGACTTTAGCCAAAAAGTACCGACGTTTCGCGTATCCTTCACAGACAAATAATTTGCTATGAAATACATCTTTTTATATCTTTAGATTTACTGTATACCACAGTACTGTTTTATCAGACTATTGTGTGTCAAAAAGGGGAAAAATGAGTGTGTATACAAAAATAAATATTTGGCTTGTTTTAGTTGCGTGTTTCATTACATATCAATTGACATTTTGCGCATTTAACACGAGTATAACACACACGTTGCCAGGTGACTACTTTAGTTGTATGTTACAGTAAGAACAAACATTTTGCAAACTGCCCCATAGCTCACTCGGTAGAGCACCGGACTACTGTCCAAGGGGTCCCGGGTTCGGTCCCCCTCGGAAAGGGTGGGAATTTTTAACTAGGATTATTCCCCGTCCTACTTAGCCTGGAAGTATGAATAGGAGAGTGAATACGCTCGCGCGCGCGTGTGTGACCTGAATGTAATGTGTTAATCCAAAGTAATAAAAGCCCAAATTTCGAAAGCACTGTCAATCAAATGAACATAATTTCTTTTGAACAATTGTTACAAGAGGTTCAAAGCCGCCGATACGTCCTTCGATGTTAAATGGACCGTAGAGGGGGAAATAGTTTTGATAGTGTTATTTTCGAAACTAACTTGAATGCAAGCTGCTGTCCTCTCCATAAACTGAATTTGCTTTGAATATCTAATATTTGTCTATCCATAAGCATACACAAAATATTGGTGTAAGTTGAATATTGAGTTAATTAATGCATATCTTCCAGTTAGCGCGTTGCATAAATTAAAATATTCTTAGGAACAGTCTGCATTCCAAAGATTAAAGGTGATGATTGGGAGAGTGCATTTCATATATTTTTGCCTCGTTTTCCTTTCAGACTTCTGTGCCGTGTTTAGTGTAGGATATCCACTGCCGTTATGGAGTTTTCCGTAAATGGACGCAATTAAATTCTCGATAAAAAGGGGGAGGCAAGATTCGTGCTGTTGCGCACTCTAATGACAGCAGAGAGTTAAAGTGTTTTCTAATAGGTCACTACGTCACGATGATAACAAAATGAGCGCTGACGACATTTTATGAGAAGCGCCAGCTGTACGGAAACAAACCGTTTTACGAGCAGTAAACAATGGGGCTGAGCCAAGGTTCCAATTGTTGCCAACTTGTGACTTATGAAGTAACCAGACGGATGCCACGCTGACGTAGCCTTTCAAGCTCGTATTATTATTAATACGATCGTATTACAGTGTGATTTTGTATTAACTATCCGATAGCTGTGGGCCACTAATGCAACTTTGAATACATTTTCATTTTATCTCACATTGCGCCTACACTTGTAAACTTATTCACTAGCTTCGAAGTCAGTTTTCTGAAACTCACCATTTTGTATTCGTGCTCAAGTGTCAAGATATATGCAAAAATCTGATGTGTTGCACTTACCTAACATTCCCTAATCTTGTACCACTCTTACGAATTCCTATTCCTCTATTTCTTCATGTTACTTGAATAAACGTTTGCAGAAATTATTGCATATTTGCCTCTAGGTGTAAGGGGAATATGGGAATACAATATGCTTTGAGCGAATCAGATCTTTGAAAGCTGGTCGCTATATGAAGGTTTTGAAATTCCGTTCTCTTTCTACGGCCCAGAGATAAAAAAGTAAATAACGACCTACTTAAGAAATGTTTATTGCAAAACTCACACAAATAACAAGGATTATCTTCGAGATGATTCACTCCACAAAAAAAATGCATTTGGACATATCTAGATTGTGTTTAACGAGATCTACATGTTTGTGTAGTAAGATATGGTCCATCTCTTACGGTTTAACTATTATGCAAGAGTCATTAGGGATAAACAGGACTACATGGGCTATAGCCCGAAAATTCAAAATAAATTTTTCATTTTCCATAGAAATATCTTAAAGATGTGGCATGTTAACCAAAATCATTAGTGCGAACATCAAAATTTTGGAAGCAATTTTCCATGAAAACGGTAGTTTAGAGTGGAGTAATTTTCTTCAAAATCTTCGTGTTGCATCCTTGAAAGATATTGAAATTATTTAAACACTAACTTTGGTTTTTAACCGACTGTCGTTTTTGAGCTATGCTGTTCATAGACAGACACACACACCCACAAACACACAGACGGACCTTTTTCTAAAAATGTCTTGTTTTTCTATTTTTGAATCCAGGGGAGCTTCAAAACATATATTTTCGGCCCAATCTCGGACATCGAAATTGTGGGTTGAATACGATACTTCCCCTACTTGCTCTACGTGGCAGAGAAAGTACCTATAAATGTAGTAACATAAAGCCAGGAAATGTTGGCCCCCTGTATTCAAATGCCATAAATCACATAGAACGTTTTGGTATTTAAGTGCCATTAGTCATGTACTATTGTATAAATTCAACCTTCATATAACACGATGATTAAATGTGACTTAACAGTATCATTAGTATACTGCAAAACATTAATCTCGTATGTGCAGCAGTTCACAAGTTTCGAAAGTAGCGATCCAAAATGGTAGACGCGGATTTTGAAAGAGACATCGATTTCCATCATCGGTACAGGCGGAAATTTCTACAGCTACATTTAAAGCTACCAACAATTTGTTAAGCAAAAAACGCAAGCAAGGTGTATATAAAACTTTGGGCAATTCGTGTACTGAGAAAAAACTAAAAACATAACACCGTTTTCAGAAAAGGTAATTCTAGTATACTCTAAGTAATTGCCCTGGAAAATGAAAATTCAGAATACTTTCGCAATCAAATCCGATGTTTAGGATTTTGTTTCAAGAACCCGCCCACAAAGGTAATGGGTACCAAGATGGCTATCGTGATGTTCCGCAGAAGTAGAGAAGTGTATGGTTTGACGTTCTCCTCGAACCTGACCCTGACCGCGTTTCATGCTCTCAAGACTCTTCATCCGCGCTGCTCTATAACGTGTTTACGGTAATGTAACCGTGGAATAAACGAAGAGCTAAAGTAATCTCTTTCAGAGCTTGCAAGGTAGAAGTTCCACTGTATACCTCTGATGCGCAATAACAACACTAGTTCGCAATATAAAAGAGAACGTTACATAGGTGCGGAATTATTTGGCACAAGTATGGAAGATACAAGGAATAAATGGAACAGAATCTTGGCCTCAACGAGGTCAGCATAACATCTCAAGCTGAAAAATAGGAAGCCCGACAAAGGTGAGTAGGCTCGAGAAGCATCTTTGCCAAAAAGAACGATGAAAACAAATAGGAGTTTTCCTTCTGTGTTGTGCAGAGCTCCACGTAATGAGGTTATGTTGTTAATACTAGATACGTGGTTTATTAAGTGCCGAATTCT
Organism: Tenodera sinensis; assembly: GCA_030765045.1. Classification (NCBI taxonomy): domain Eukaryota; kingdom Metazoa; phylum Arthropoda; class Insecta; order Mantodea; family Mantidae; genus Tenodera; species Tenodera sinensis. Next base: position 955,983 of record JAUKNM010000042.1, read on the forward strand.
GACGGTCTTCGCTGTGTTTGCTAAAACCCATAGCCTTAGAGTTGCATGCCGCAGCGATTTGCAGCTTTGAGCTCCGCCTTGGACAGAACAAGAGGAGTAAACAACGAAAACAAAAATGCTCCATCATTACCTGTTTAGCGCCCCTAGAAACTCATTTTGTGCAACAGATTCACAGTTACAGTTTGGGAGACATTTCTGTGTAGGGCCACACCTAGTGATCATTAGGTATATTGTGAATTTATTGTACATTATGATAACATATACTTGTGGGGGCCGAGGGATTAGACCGTTCTTCTGTCCTAAGGCGGTCCTGATTGGATTCCAGGAGCCCTCATGTGGTATTAGTGCTGGGCGAAGCGGCGTCTCCGGTTTCCCCCACCACCCATTCCACCAATTTCTCTATCATCGCCTTTCCCTTCACCCATTTCGCCTGCATTTCATATCTTTCTCTACCTGGTGTTGGGCTGAATACCCGCTTCCCGGTCTTCACTCTGTCCTGTCCATGGATTCGTCTGCTTCCCTTTAGACAACTGACCTTAGGCAGTGGCCTGTAAGTCCTAGGGGGCGTAAGTCCTGCATATGGAGGATAATCACATGAAGAAGAGGGCATGCTTGTAAAATTTTCATTATAAAATGATAAATCCGATTAGATCTAAAATAGCTGGATACAGTAATACAATGGTGAGAGCAAATATGCAGGGAATTAAATATTTAAATTTCTGTTTATGTGGAACCATTAAAAGGGCTTCAGTTCGGGAACAGTAAATATGTAAAATTGAAATTACATAAAACTGGCCGTTTCACCATTTTTTATCAAGCGAACATGGGATGATTAAATAAAAGCAAAATACATGCAGCAAAAATGCTGTTCGTATGTAATCTCAAGGATGCATAAAGGGGGATTGGGCAATAGATGAAGCTGTTAGATAATTAAATTTATTATTATTGTTCTTTACTGTTATTACAATTATAGCATCCTACAAAGTTGGGACGCAATTGAGCCATCTTTTGTAGTGTTAAGTGTCTAAACTGCCTCAGCAGTGTTGTTACGTAGCTAACAACAATGAGCGCGGCGCATAACAAAGGATTGTTGGAACCTCCGACGGGCATCCGGCGGCCTGCGTGTTTATGGAAGTCGAAAAAGGTTCGCGTTATGTCATTTTCGTTATATAAGGAAGCGAGGAAACACCAGAGAAGAGAGACACAGATAGAGTCGGCCAGTGTGTGAGTGTGAGACAGCTGTGTGTGTATGGTACTGTTGTCCTGAAAGGTGCGTCACGTGAAGTGAAGGGCTTTTAACGAGCTTGGAGTTATTGCATCGTCGAAGTTAGTGTGTGAGAGACAGTGAAGGTGAAGAAAGGCAGTGAAATGACTGAATCAAGGCTGAGAGAAGAAAACAGTTGCGAGTTGTAATATCACGAAATACTATAGGCTGTGCTAATGTCAGTAGAAGAGTGCAAAGGTTTAGAAGAAAAATAAAGCGATAGAAAAGTAACTGGACTGACTTTGTCGTTTTGTTACAATATTACACAAGAGGAAATCACGCTCACTTCTGGAGTAGAGTTGCATTTATCACCCATAAGAGGCCTTGCAACAGAAGAATTTGATTCCTGTTTGAGTGTGGGGGGGGGGGGGGAGAGATCTTTATCGAGGATGATTCACTATCTTCCGCAGTTTTGGAACTATGAATGTCGGGGTGAGTGTGTGCCTCATGATGGGTAACCAATGATAGAAACTACAGTTCAACGAGTTATAGTGCAATCAGTTGTTTCTTAACCATACATCTCGAATAACCACAGAATTGCTTCTTTATGGCAACTATATTTTACAATGACTCACCATTTCTTCAATCACCCAATACAAGCGCTTTTAGAGACGGAAGCTTTCTACAATCATTTTCTAGTACAAGCTAGGGATGTCATCACTGAAAGCGCTTGTATGGGTAAAGCCTTGAAGATGTAATGAGTTTCAGTAAAATGTAGGTACCATAAAGAAAGAAGCCATCATCGTCACTTTCAGTACGAAAAAACTTGATTTCAAAATACCCATAGAAGTTAAAGGGGTTACATAAATAAAACAACTAAATACTCTTCTAGATATATTGGTTTTATTTGTTAGATTAATTATTACTTTGAAAATTTCATTTGGTACAACTTTGTCTATCAATGCCATATTTACATAAGTCCTCTATGTACTGTAGTACTCACATAAAAAGCTTTTGTAGCTAGTTATCTTACTCAGGATATATGCTTGCCTAAAAATTATTTTAAATTATGCAAGACGTGCTTATTTATGCATATTAAGCCAGAGTACTCTAATGTTTATACATTTTAACAAGCTCTTGTAAAAAGAAAGGAATGAGGAGTGGGTATAGGAATCCAAAGCTTTCTAGCATCCACCTCAGCATGGAACGTTCCAAAAAAATAGAAGGTCAATAAAAGGTCATATCAAATAAAGGGGAACCCGCAGGCTGTTGAGAGATACTTCGAGATATATGTACATTTAATTAGTTGAGTCAGTATCTTAACGTACAACTTACTTATAGCTAGCGAAAGCTGCATTTTCCCATGTGCACACTAGTATACGGAGAGAATTCACATGAGAATCTACGTCTCGTATTTCTGGACGATGCAGAGTTAATATCAATTTATGTGTTTGTGTGCAGACACTCACAAGGAGCTCTGATGCGTTTGACTCAATACGTTTCACTACACACTATCTACATTTAATTTGAGATTAACGTATGTAGAATCACTTTAGTCACAAATTTATTTTAGGTACCTACAAGGGAATAAACAAAGTGGACGTATATTCAAATTTCTAAAATAGGGCTACCATATACTGACTTTGGAATTCCACGCAGTTGGATAGTGACAGAACCTTCAAAAATGACAAAATATGATGAAGTCTAAGCAATAGAAATGGAATCTCGAAAATGGTTGAAGCTACAAAAACTTATAATAAATTGTGTTCTAAAGATACCACATACTTTTGTGAGACAATTCGTTGTCCTTTCTTATGATTTACCCGTGATACAAAATTGCCTCGGAAGAAATAGGACTTCACAAGCTTTTCCTAAAAAAATGTAAGATGTACGAGTACATATTGCTTGTCATATAAATATCTTAAATATATGGTATTTGAGTCAAACTCACTAGAGACAGTTTGAGAAAATAAAATAATCAAAATATTTAGTTGTAAATAATGTAATTTGGTGATTTACTAAAATTCATAAAAAGTCGCAACCTTGGATGCATTTTGGAGGCATGGAGTATAAAATCATGTGCTTTCGATAAAATCTTTCAGTTTTTGTGGAAATGCATTTCTCCCTCTAAGGAACGTAGAAAAAGTGTGCATTTCCGGTGAAACTTTGATATGGAATTGTTGGGAGGAGTGCCGTAATTATTATGTTTACTTCATATAGTGTGTTGATAAAGTAAAAAATACTCTACTTTCCATTCAATAAGGTGTGCTAACAAAAAGCTTAATATTCTGTATGTTTCAAGTTGATCAAGGTACACGTGTGTAGAAATTCTGTTATTATTATTATTATTATTATTATTATTATTATTATTATTATTATTATTATTATTATTATTATTATTATTATTATTATTATTATTATTATTATTATTATTATTATTATTATTATTATTATTATTATTATTATTATTATTATTATTATTATTATTATTATTATTATTATTATTATTATTATTATTATTATTATTATTATTATTATTATTATTATTATTATTATTATTATTATTATTATTATTATTATTATTATTATTATTATTATTATTATTATTATTATTATTATTATTATTATTATTATTATTATTATTATTATTATTATTATTATTATTATTATTATTATTATTATTATTACACATTTTATTGTAAATATAAGGGGAATGCAGTAGCTATTCCCCTTATAATTTGATTTTCTCTAGCTACTATCGTTTATTTTATTAGAGCTTCTGCAAACTATTCCTACAAAAGCTTGTTCTTGCATCAACTTCTGTTAATCGACATAAACATGTGCTCTTGTTGGTTCTAAGAGCATCAAAGAAAATGTTCGGTGGATTCTGCGTCATTTTCTGGGGTCTTTTTAGCTTGACGTTAAACTGGGCTTTCGTCAAGTTTTCCCCCTAGACTTTAACCCCTTCCAAGGCTTGTCCTTTACTAGCCCATGAGGTGCGGCTACCAATCATGATAAGAGGTCTGGTGACAGAATTCACTTACTCTACTACCATTTCTCTTAGCCAATACGATCCAGAGCATAAACACATTTCGTTTCTAGATCATTTTGTAAACTTTGTTGTGGTTATTGGCGTAGCCATTTACCAGAAAGAATGGCAACCGTGGCCGAAAGCAACCGATGAAATGGCCATGGCTTCGGACAACGATACATGATTTGATACAGATGCGAGCTGCATGCGATTTTCGTTGGTGCTCTTTGTACAGACATAGTAAAGTGAATCGATAGTCAGATGTTTAAAAGTGTGGTGCTATATGCTTAAGTTGAAATTCCGTGCTTTTTCTATGACGTTGCGAGGCTTATTTCCTTGTAGGTGCAAGGGGAATATTAGAATACGGTAGGCTTTGAGCGATAGTCAAATCTTTTAGAGCTTTGAGATACCGTTCTCTTGCACGCCTAATATATAATAAATGAACAACGATGTTCCATTTCACGAAAGTTTAGGTAGTGCAAAACTCGCACAAATAACAGGAATATCTCCGAAATGGTTCACTCAACAAAAAAGTTCATTTGGACTTAAATTGATCTTTTAACGATATCTACATTTTTGTATAGTAAGATTTGGTCTGTCTCTTACGGTTTACCAGTTACGCAAAAAACATCAAGAACAAACAGGATTATGTTCAAAATTTACATTTCATTTTCCATAGGAATATTTTAAACATGTTACTTTTTAATTAAAACCGTTAGATCCATTTTCGAAAGGTTTTCCATGTAAAGGGTAGCTTAGGTGCAGGAATGTTCTTCAAAATCTTTGTGTCGCATCCTTGGAAGGTATTAAACTTAAATATCAACTTTGATTTTTAGCGACTTTTCTGAATTATGCTGTTCACATACAGATAGACACACCTGGACTTTTTTCTAAAAATGTTTTCTTTTTTTATGTACGGGCCTCAAAAATATATTTCCGGTGATTTCTTGACTTCGAATTTTTGGGTGGAACACAATACTTCCCTTACTTACTGCATGTAGTAGAGAAATTAAAAGTGGCAAGTTATTGAAAAACAAAAGTAAACAGCAGAAATGGGTGATAACGCAAAAAAGTTATTTGAAGCGGTATGTGTATTATAAAGACATCCACCGTTTTATGCAATACTTTTTTTCTGTTGCGATAACATTCCAAATAAAGAGAACATCACAGGCTATTCCCAAAAAGTTATTTGCCATTTAATGTCTCAAATATGTTATCTTTTAACCAATGTCCATATAGCCATTTTAGAACACACACATTATATAAAAATTGTTTTTCTTGCAGTGGGAGGTTGGATGGCGGATTTTCTTAGAATTCTTTGCGTTTATCTCACTTCATTTTTAGTTATCCGTTTTATACACGCACGTGCATGCAACATACGCATACTTACGTGTAGTTTGTCTAATGAAGGTGAAACTCTTGCATGTAAGTGTTAAAAAATTTGGATTTACTAGGAAAAACACCGATTATTCACGTAACATACCAATATTCAGAATAATGATTACTTTTAATGCAATAGTAACTGTTTTGGACGACCTCCGTAGTGCAGTGGTAGCGCCCCTGCCTCTGGCACGGATCCCCTGGCTTCGATCACCGATACCGGCGTGGGGAGTTTTCCCATGCTGGGAGGCCTGGCGCTCAGCCTCGTCCACGTCCCACCTTCAGTACTGCACCCAATCATGACATTTGTGGAGGGCAGAGGTGGGGGACGCAGAGGTTGGGCGGTAGTATTGACCCGGAAGGGTTGCTGTGCAATATAGCAGGGGTTACATAATGCTTTGAGGTAGTATATTTTATTTTTGGTTATAGTGATATTAAACGGAGTGTCGATCACTATCACATTCATCATGGCTGCAGCCTGAGTTTCAATACTTTGGTAGCGCTCTTGCAAAATATGTTCAGCCTATGATACGTATGTCAACAGCATATGCACCTATTGGTTCAGTTTTATCTTCAGGTGCTTTCTCCATCTGAAGGTGTATAGGCTATGTCATTAATGAAACTGGTATTACTATTCAAGGCTGTATTTGATATCATTGGTATAAGAATCAAACAAGTGAAATGTATTCTGTGCTTTGCAGATCTCTGAGCTTCACTGACAATTGGAAAGAAAAATTTAATGATGGCTTTGTATGGTGATATGTAATTTCTCTGTTTTATCTGAGTGTAAACCTAAACGATCAAGAAGAACTTTATTAATACAAATTGAATGAATATAAAGGGTAATTCATAAGACAACACTGTTCGTAAAATGATACTTAAGACAACGTTTGAAAGTGACATATAATGCACATATTGTACGGGTATTAGTTTCCCAACATCGGTTTCATTTTGCACCTGTGGTAGTTTTTATCTAGAAACTATGCATTAAAGCTTTTATGCTGTCATTCTGTTAGAAAGCAATCTCTTGCTATTTTAGTTTTTCTTTTTTATAAAGCACGTTTTATAAGTTTGCAGCTCTTGCAGAATACTTAGTCTATAGTGGATATTGAAATATTTTCTGTTTACTTTTCTTTCTTGACTTTCTTCTTATTAAGTGTACCTTGAAGGAGTGGTTGCTAACTAACCACTTATTCCTTCCTTTCAGTGTTATACTTATATTCAGCCGGGTAATGCCCTTCCCATTTCTCTCAAGGTAAACAACGTGTTTCTGAAAATAAATTCGTTGCTCATAAAGTTCAAAATTTATCTTCATTTTGCTACATAAACTTTACAACTAAAGAGATTCCTGAAATATACTCAAATACGTTACTGCCTGTATTTCAGGATTCACTTGCCGCACGTTTATTTCTAAATGCAGTCATTATGAAATAAGTTTTTTATTTGCAATAAAAAGTTTCAAATACCAGTTTTATGTGTGCCTAAATGAATTTTTATTCTGTTTTTCAGTGTTACTATTCTAAAGCGTATAAAAGAAAAACTGTGTCTTCCAGTTTACAGAGCTACGCTGTTTGGTAACAAGTGATGGAAAGCACGGTTTTCATTATCATTATCATCATCTCACCAGGGATTACGCATTTCTCCTGTTCGGGACTCACGTTTCTCTCCATCTCCTCACGAGTCTTCTAACGCTTTTTCTTCCAACCGGCTGGTACTCATAACACAGCTTAAGGAAGCGTCAATTCTTGGTATATGTTGTTTCCATCGGCTTCTATGTATATTGCTCTACTTTCTCATTCATAGGAAGAATATTTAATTTATTTATTATTTCGCCCATGATTGTACATACCGTAGTAATTGCTCTTAGATATCTCATTTTGTCTGAATTAAGGGCACATATGACTGAATTTTCCAACTTCTATATTTTTTAATCAATTTTGATGAAATTTTATGTGCATGTTTATCTTGGAACCACATTATGCTGTGCACAGTTTCAACTCTGTATGTTGCTTGGTTCAAGAAATATCGCAAATTATTTAATTAAATTAATAGTCGCACTTAAAAAGTCCCTTGCGACAAAGTTTTCATCCAATCATTCTAAAATTTTGTAGAGATACACTTTAAACAAGGATAAATTAGAATTCTATTGGATTTTTATATCTGGTTATTTGTTTGGCTTACAGAAAAATGTAAATATTTATATTTCATAATTTTTAAAAAAAAATATGGAGTAACAGCGTGTTCTGAAGGATAAAAACCACACTAAAATCCATTAGATATCAAAACCCAATACAATTTTTATTTATAATACATATTACTACATACTTGCAAGTTTCAAGCCATTCTGATAAGAAATGCTCCGCAAGGAGCATTTTGTATAGAGCAAAATGCTGAAAAATTGCAAACTGAGAGAAAGGCAAAAGAAAATAAACTGACCTCAGAATTGCCCTGGACCATATGTCTCCCCCTCAGACCTCTTGTTTCTTTCTTCAGATCATATTTCCAATCTACTTCAAGCGGCATAATCAAAATAGGAGTGAAATGGCACAATAGCATTATATCGTAAAAGTGGGTGTATATGGACATTTAAATACCACGCATATGGAGCTAAAGGATGGCTTCTGTTAGCTTTAAAAATGGCGGAACTGAAAAAATAAGGAATGCTTATGATAGACGAAAGATTGTAATATTATTTGACGTAAAATAAAAAAAATTCAATTTTTTACCAAAAATCGTCAAAACTCAGTCATATGTACCCTTAATTCTACTCCAATCTTTATTTTTTACCACCTATGCTTCACATCCGTACATCAGTGCTGGTACAGCCATTTCTTTATAACACTTTATAAGTGTTTCTTTCCTTATCCTTATTTTCAATGTTCTTGCTAATGTCCCACAAATATACTGGCATTTATTTACGGTGTTGTTTAGTCAATAGTTTATATTGCATCCTTAGTAATTGCATTTATTTGTTTGTTCTAATGTATTATAGTTTCAAACTATATAGATTGGACTCTTAGTTCCTTAAAGCTCAACAATATAAATATGAAGGCCCATAGATTAGCGACAAAAGTCAGAAACAAGTACAGCTCGCAGAAGTCCTTTCGCTTTTCTGGACTGTTTATCTTCATTGTCCATCGGCTGTCGAAGCTACTCTTTAAGCCGCCCACTCCTTCACTGGACGTCTCTCTAGTGGTTAATCTCTTAATCCCAAGCCGTTGCTCAGCGTCACCAAGTGGTCTGTCAATCTCCATTTAGATCTGGTGACAGTAACTGCAGCATCCTATAGGCTTCTTTTTGTGTTTTGTTATCGTACCCGGCCCTCCCTCTTCCATCCTTCCGTTCCTTGTACTACCAACGCTCTCACTTTCTGTTCACTCTACAATTATACACGATGATTTCACGGCTTTATTAAAAAAACAGCTTTCTTCACTTTCTCATTTCCATTTATTTGTGCTTTTATTTTCCAAAATAAATCAGTAAATATGATAATAAACTGACGCAATACTCATAATAACTCTTATTCCTTTACCTTCTTCGTGCTAGTCAGGATAAATGTTTGCAGAAATTATCTTATTGTAAATTTTCTTGTACATGCAAGGGTAATATGGGAATACAGCAGGCATTGAACGATAATCAAATCCCTTTAGGCTTTGAAATTCCGTTCTCTTTGTACGGCCAAGAGATAAGAAAGTGAATAACAACTTTCCATCTGAGAAAAGTTTAAGTGTTACAAAACTCAGGCAAATCACAAGGAATATCTCCAAAACGATTCACGCCACAAAAAAATGCATTCGGGCATACCTTGTGTATTTTAATGAGATCTTCATGTTTGTGTAGTGATATTCTACTTAGTATAGCTGGTAGCGAAACTTTTTAATTGCCATATGAAAACCATTGCGTATAAAGAATTAAATATGGCTCTACTAATCACAGAATCTACTAATAATCTATTTACTGAAAGCACCCCTTGTAAAATTTCATTTCATCAGACAACACTGTTCACTGGATTAATACCATGCTTCTATGAGTAGAATTCTGAGCATAGCACTTCGCTTAAGAACACAGAAACAGTGTTGATACTGTAAACATTTTATCTTTCCTTAAGATTTCCCTCCGTCATAGCCCAAAAGGCAATATTTGCATTGGTTGTCCTTTGAAAGTTGATGAAGATTTGCTGATGAAGATTTACACTATTCAGACATTATCGGATACTAAATGACATAAAAATTTCCGCTTGTGTTCTATTGGCTTCTCAAGTGACTGCCTTTCATAACCTCAGTTTTTATTTGAGCGCCTGAGGGAGTTTTAGATAACAGAGGTTTCTTTCTGTTTTGATTCCATAAATGTACATCAAATAGCTTTAAGAGTCCTTTTCACTTTTTTTAAACGTAAGTTTATGGACACCTTTCTTTAATATCTACATCAGGACCTAGTAAGGAAATAACATCAGATGAAGGTGTACGTCATTTAGAAACAAACAAATCCGTCAACTAACATACTCTGACGCCGGGTGGCACACAAAAAACGACGGTCGGGGCTAAGCTACTTCAGACCACACACCAGGGCCGTGGGCGAACAAAGGCGCTCAAGGTCAGGCTACCTTTCGCGACTGTTTGTGTATGCGTGACTGACAACGATGAACGCGGTGCTTAACAAAGGAACCTTCGAGAGGCATCCAGCGGCCGGGGTATGCGTGGAAGTTTCAGAAAATACCATGTGACGTCATTCCCGCCATATAAAGAAACGAGGAAACGAGTTAGTGGAGTTACGGTTACAGACATGAGTCGGTCAGTGTATCGGTGAGTCCGAGAAAGCACTGTGTGTGTATGTGTGTGTATGTGTGTGTATGTGTGTGTGTGTGCGCGCGCGTGTGTGTATGTGTGTATGTATGTGTGTGTGTGTGTGTATGTGTGTGGATACGTCACATTGAAGTGAAGAAGCTTTAATGAGTGTCGAGTGCTTGTGTCCTCGGAGTTAGTGTATGAGAGGCAATGAAAATGAAGAGAGACTGTGAAATGAGTGAGAACACATTTGTGAGTTGTAATATCAGGAAACAATGTAGACTGTGTTAACGCCAATAGAAGAGAGCTCTATTTGTGCAACAATTTTGGAACAAAATAAATGGAGAGAAAAATAAATTGGACTGATCTTATGATTTTGTCACCATACAAATTTTAAAACTCAGAATTAACAGCTTTATAAAACATACAGCAAGTTTTATTAATTTGATTAATATAATTCCTCTTCTTAATATCCCTGCACATTTATTGGATCTTGCACTTACATCCATTTGACAATACTTCTCATTCACCGTGCTTTCGGTACGCATAACCTTGTGAAGTGCACGTCTTTACCCTATCAATAGTAATCGCCTCCATCATAACTGATTAATCACTTTCAGCGAAACACAAGCCAACAATTCTCTAGACAGAAACAGTATAGTAGTCTGTAATACACATGTATTGCACGGTACCTGACTGGGGTGTTTACCTTGTTGGATTTATTAGAATTAACAGACATATTCAAATACCACAGAATCCTCTGACCGCTTATTTCGCAACCTTCCCTGACCGAGCGAGACCGAGAGAGTAACTTGTGAGGCTTGCATTCAGAAAGTCGTGGGTTCCATTCTGCAGCCTACCTTCCTAACCGTTTTTTTTTGTTTTTTTTTGTTTTGTTTTTTTTTTTTTTTTTGCGATTTTTTTTTCCCGGGCCACCAGGCAAATGCCCGGAAGGCTACTTATATCTCCTGAATTTCCCGTTCCTTCATTTCACTTCAACTTCCTTTCAATGAAGGCTTTAAATGTCGGAAGTGTTGGCGATGAACGAGTGAGCGCTTCTGTGTGGGAGATTTGCGCACTATAACGGCTGTTCTCGATGGATACGTGGTCTCGTAGGGGAGGACTGCTTCGAAACTCATGCGGCTATTGACTCCTAGGTGAATCGTGGTATCGAGATAAATAAACTCCAGCACACGTTAGGGACCCTCGCGTTAACTCGCTGCTCGTCCGTTTCCTCACGCCTATAGGGCACTCTCATTACATTCCTTCCTTCCATGGGTCTGACATACAATAGCCAGCATAAGCTCAGTGTGGAATTCCCTCCGTACATACTCTACCTCTACTTCTGGAATATTTTGGACATGAATACCAAGCTTGGTGTTTATCCCACTTAATCGCTTATGACTTTAGATTGCGTGCATACACACAACGCACATGCACGCACGCAGCCCATGTTCCAAAACTAGTTTCTTACATTCAATTAACTTGCATTCCGATGAAGAATCGACATCAAATTTTGGTTAGCCAGAATATTTCTAATAACTGCTAGACTGAGTTAAAAGTGCATGCGTATCTGTCGAATAATCAACCAACATAGTCATGCACTGTGTATATGTGATTTGATAAAGCTGATTTTTGGTCAGTTTTATCAATCCAAAATGGCTCACGAAGGTTGATTAACTAAAGGGAATTAAATTACGCATTTTGATAATAATTTCCGCATATCAGAAAAAGGGAGGGCGGGTGTATATATATACTAATTAAAATCTGTGTTTTGTTTAAGCAAATAAATAAAACAATACTAAATGGTTGTGTGCAAACAAAGAACATAAAGAAACGGAATACGCCATATGTCAATAGGTTGACCAAGAAAGGATGGTGAGGTTAAAATTCGTGAATTCCAACCCTCAGCAATGCTTATAGCATGAACGATGGTGTGATGGTAAAATACGAGTAAAACTGATGTGTTTTTACTGATTATCACATGGAAGAGAAATACAGATTTTGTGGATTTTGTGTTCCAGTCCAGTTGTTAACCAGCCAGAAGTCACTCTCTAAAGATGCCCAATGCACTCTTGGGCGAAGCGTCAGATAATTCATCGACTGGACCACGGCATACAAGCCGAAAACTACCATCTATTTAATATTTGTGACATAACAAATTTGATAATACTCATGCTCTATGATTACCCAACCAAATTTAGTTAAACCGGAAACAATAAGCACCAAATAACTGATAATGTACACTTGTACGAGCTGCACTAATATAACAGCTTGATGCAGGATGAGGTTTTGAAGGTTTTACATGTAAATGTATTTCAGCATCTTCATTATTCCGTATTGTACTATGTTATCTTTAGTGTATAAGTATTTTTCCGCGTTCATCGTTTATGTAAGTAGGTATATGTACAAAACACTGGATGCTAGAGATACTGACATAATGGCTACCCTAACGAATTGAAACAAACTGGTTCCCATCATTTTATGCACTTGTGCATGACTTGAAGGTTACCCAAAATGGGAAACAAGGAAAAAATACTTCCAGGAAATTGCAGCTTCCGTTGGGATTTCTTGGAAACACTCTTTTCAGCTATGCCCACAACTAAATGTAGAATTATTAGGTCTTTTGATTTACATTGGGTACAAAATAATGATGGCAACCCTGAAATAAATTACGTTTCATTTTCTAAGTAATATATGTGGTATCCGAAATGCATCGGAGTATCCTTGAGAATAATAAGATGATATTCTATAGTGAACAGCCAAACAATATCAACTGTGTTTATAAGCTACACAGATTCATTGCATGACAAAGTACTAGCATGTCATGTGTACAATGTACCCATTATCAAAACAGAAGAAGCTTCGCAATGGTAGCATATATTATATGCATTAAAATTGCGTTCTTATCTTTCCACGCCTTGTTTCCAAGATATTCTTTTGCCTGTCATTGCAGATGTGCCGCAAATGACAAGTCTGTCTTTTATTTTCTGGTTGGTTTTACTTTCCTTACTACGTAGCTACTTGCAGAAGTAAAGGAAATATTGCATTCCACCAAAAAATGCTATAACGAAATTTCACCGGAAAAACAAGTTTTGAGCCTCCCCCGCCCCCTCTACCAACAACCGTTAAAACTCTGTGCGTGTCCGTATGTGTGCGTGCACATGTTGTGTGCCTGACTGTGAACAGCATTAAAAAAAAAAAAAAAAAAAAAAAAAAAAAAAAAAAAAAAAAAAAAAAAAAAAAAAAACTGATGTGTTGCACTCACATTTCTTTCTCTACCTACTCTGGTACTAAACATTCTTACAAACTCCTATTCCTATATCTTCTTCGTATTAGTTCAGATAAACATTTGTACAAATTATCTTATTGCTTATTTCCTTGTAGGTGGAAGGGAAATATGAGAATACAGTAGGCTTTGTGCGATAGTCAAATCTTTTAAAGCTTTGAGCTTCCGTTCTCTTTGCACGCTTAACATATAAAAAATGAACAACGATGTTCCATTTCACGAAAATTTCAAGTTTTCCGAATCTGACACAAATAACAAGGAATATCTCCAAAATGGTTGTGTGTTTTAGTGAGATCTACATTTTTTGTATATTAAGAATTTGCCTTACGAGTTATTCAAAAGTCATCCAGAGTAAACAGGACTACATAGGCTATAGCCACAAAATTCAAAATATGCATTTCATTTGTCATACCAATATCTTAAACATATGACAAAATCAAAATCGTTAGAGCTATTTTTAAGAAAATAAAAATGTTTGAAAGATTTTCCCTCTGAAAGGTAGTTTAGGGTGGGACTATTTTCTTCAAAATTTTCGTGTCGCATCCTTGACAGACATTAAACTTAAATACCAACTTTGGTTTTTAACCGACTTTTAGTTTTTGAGTTATGCTCAGACCGACAGACACACAGACTGACACACACACACACACACACACACACACACACACACACACACACACACACACACACACACACACACACACACACACACACATACACACACACACGGACCTTTTTCTAAAAATGCTTTTTTTTTATTCAGGGTGTCTCAAAACTATATTTCCGGTGAAATCTCGACATGGAATTTTTGAGTGGAATATAATAGTTCCTTCTACTTATCAGAAGAGAAAGTAATAAATACCACTTGGCATTTATGTTCTGCATCTTCTCGGAAAGACACGAAAGTTTTCAAGAGCTTCTCCTCATCCAAGCCACTCTTAAAATGGTACTCTTACTCGTCAAAAAATTTTATTTCTAAAAGAGGGCTCTAACGATTTTGGTTAAATTACCATATTTTTAATACTCTTTTGGACAAATAAAATGTATATTCTGAATTTTCTAGAAATAGAATCGGAGGTCTAGTTTATTCTGAATGACTTTTACATAAGTGGTAAGCTGTAAAACACATACAATGGGGATATCACCAAAGCACACATATTATGTCAAATATTTCTTTTGTCAACATAACCATTTCTAATGTATTCCTTGTTATTTATTTGAATTTTCTAGTTCCTTTAGTTATCTCAAGTAGGGATAAGGGTAGAGAACTGCGTGTATGCCCTTAGGGCCTTTGTGCTTCTATGTGACCCCTGAAAAGAGTTGAAGGGCGACCAGATCCGGATGAACGATAGGCGCAAGAATGGATGGGGTTCCTGTCGCTTCCCCGCTCCTGCGTGAACACCGTCACCTGGCCCCGCAACACTGAAAGGAATGAGAAAAGTCACGGTTTGAGGATGAGCACACCAGCATTCTATTTGAACGTTTCCTTAATTTTGAAGTTTCATTCACACCCAGACGAAACAGTTATATTATGTTTTTCAAAATAGTGACATGCCGGCAGTCAGGCCGAACGCGCCTGGTTAGAAATACCGGTCGAGGTGTGATCTCCGCCCGGCACAAGAACGGGCCAGAGGCGTTTACCTGCCCGAAAGACCCTGCTACCAGCGGGACAATAGAGCCTCCGAAAACAATAGCTGTTATGTAGCGTTGCGGTGTCTGGACTGTTCTTTCACAGCCACTACCGATCAACCTATTTCCAGAACCTTTCCATTGTCTAAAGAACTAGGGTGCTAGGGGGAGAAGCAGAAGTTGTTGTTCCAGCCGTGCTTGTGGTGAAGTGTTGAAGTGAGGAAAAATGTTTACGAAGCGTTCAGTGGACAGCGCCTGTGAATCGTGCCGAGTAGCAGTTCAGTGTGAGTTGTAATCTGACAGTTCTTTGTGATTCGATTCGATTGTGGTTCTGTAGCTCTGGGTTTGTACAAAAGTGAGCTAAGTGTAACGTTAGCACTACGCTGAGTAGAAGTCAATAAAATGTGATCAGTAACTGGTGTTTTCTCATTTGTTAGAAAATGCATATTCTGGTGTGTACATTTGTGGGAGGGTCTGACGAAGGGGCAGAGGGTGAAAAAATGTGATGAAAGTATGATGGCATGGTAGAGGAAGTGAGAGAGGAGAAGAGAGTAGGAGAGGGAGAGAAAAAGATAACCATTCTCGATATTGACAAAATAATGTGAGTTAAGCTGTGGGTTCTGCTAGTTAAAGAATAAAATTGCTTTATATCTGTATCATCTAAAACCGAAGTACATTTTCTTATACAAGAAATGATCTAATAACATTTATCAAATGCTGGTACTTTGCCCCATGGAGTATTCAAATTGTTCATCATACTCTATTTAAATTTTCTATGTCATTTTTTTCTTTCTTTTTCGATTTTTTTTCCCCCAATACGTTTCCAGAAAACTCAGATAATCCTACTTGTCATGTATTTTCTCGATATTTAGGTTTATTTTTCGCTTTCATAAAGACATATGTAGCATTCATTGTGGCTATCACGATATCTCTCACACGAGACGGAAACATTTTGTCAGAGAATTTATTGGATTTTGTTTTCCTTGGAGGAGGCTCTGAAGAATCGAAATGTCCTGTCTTTCCAATGTTAATAGATGGCCATTAACTAGAATGGTGTTTAAGATAATTACCTGACTTGTCTAAGACATGTTCAGTGGTATTTTTACAGTCGTTTAATGAAAGAGAAGAAAATTTTCTTCTTCAGAAACAAAGTTATGAGTTTTTGATACAATGTCCAGATTTGTATTGAAACATAAGGGGTTTAAAATAAAAAAAGAAACTAACTGGTATACCTGATACATAAAACTCCCTTTCATTAAACTAAAGCTTGTTCAGCTGCAAATGTGTGACACAAACTTCAGCAAATTATACCAACAACTTTCAGAGATAATTAGGTATATGTGAAGAACATTATTAGTTCTTCAGAAATTGCAGTTAAGCAAGATGAAAAAGTCTAAAATCTATATGCAGCTTTATTTTCCATAGTTATTTTAATGTATTTCGATTAACGTACCTCCTTAACAGTTATAAAAAAATAAGCAGATCTGAAATTTTACATGGAAGTAAAACCTGAATTTCGAAAAAAAGTCACAAGATTCATCATTTCGACTCATGTGTTTTAAATCCTTTATGCCAGTTGGTTTTTTCTTTCTCTTTCGTTTGCTTTTTAAGTGTGTAGAAACTATTCCTCGTTTCTAAAAGGAAACTATGGTAATGTTATTGTGCAAGTATGTTCATGATATTTACATTCATTTTGCGCTTTCTTAAAAGAAAGGTGCACAATTCGTGTCGACTAGCACGGTATCTCCCTTACGAAAAGGAAACATTTTGTCAGAGCTTTTATTGGATTTTGTTTTCCTTAGAGGAAGACCACACCCTGCTGCTATATTGCAACGAAAATAAAACATGCAAATGAAGAGTCAGTCTAAATAAAATATATGTGCTATAAACGTTAAAATTAAAATAGAAGTCACTGTGAAAACCGAGAAATCGAAATAAAGGAAGACATTCAGAGAATGCCTGCTGTGAAATTGCTTCCCTCTATTCGTGCAATAACGTTTGCCAGATAGCTTGAAATTAAATATTTGTTTTCGTGTAGCTACCTGCCAACTATCATGTTTTTCTTTTCAAAATGGAGTGCAGCACAAACACTGCCAGTACCGCTTTCCAGACGAAAAGTTCGCTGACGAGAGCAAATATTTAGTCCAGTTCTTCGAAATGAGCGCTACATGATACTCAATACACTCGTTACATTCAGCAAAAAAACTAAAACGGCGTTATGTTAACACTGGATGGTAGGTGATAGCTTACTTTACGAGGCGGACATTCCCCTCCATTAGGTAAGGGATTTTCAAACAAGCGTGAGATGAAGAGACAATGAAAGAATGTTCCATAATGGTAAAGTGTACTTCTTAAACGTTTGAACTGTAATATGCATCCATTATTATTAGCCATTCATTTTAACAAGAAATTACCAAAATGAAATGGTTTTAATATTTATCATTATTACAATTTCTCTAGCCCTTAGCTTATAAAATATATCTCTGAATGGTATATGCTTAACTTAACTCATAGAAAATGTTTCCGCTGTTGCAAATGTCGCAATTCAGCATTCATTTTGCTCCAACAAGGCATATTTTTATCTATGGAAAAACCACCCGACTCTTAAAACTAAAGAATAATATATTCATCGTGTAGAAGAGTTGTAAGTGTTATAATTTTTTATTTTATGTGCAAAGAAGAATGAGAAAACATATAACTAGTTTAAGCTGTAAAAACTTATTTTAGTAGGAAAGACGGGTTTTACACCCGTTTAATTCCATTATAGCTCAAATAAACGATTAAAACAACTATTATTGATCTATAACAACAACAACAACAATAATAATACTAATAATAATAATAATATAACCATAATAATCATCATAATCATAATAAGTAGCATAATCATAATATCTATTTCATCCAGTTTATGATACATATGATTTTGGACACGTCAGATATGCATTTACATATTTACAAATTAGTTTCTCAGATTTCCTTCAAGTCGTATAAACATTTATTAATCAGATACATCCTCAACTTCCTTTCAAATTGCTGTTAAGAAACATCAACTACAGATTTAGTTTCTTGTGGTAGTTTGTTATAAAGCGTGATTCCGGAAATATATACACACTACTATTCAAACTATGCCTAAAATAGTCCATGTTTCCTCTTGTGCAGTTTTCATGAATTTGGTTGTTTTTAATTGGTTTGAACTTACCTATTGCTTACGTTATTGCTCTAAATGCATAGGAGAGTAGATGGTAAGTAGTTTATTACTAATAAAGGTTTCCTTACATGATTCTCTTGCTTTTAGGTTAAAATGATTCTGATAAATTTCTTTTGATATACATATAAGCATATGCGTTTTTGCAGCAGCACTCCAGATTTCAATCCCATAAAGTATGTGTGGATAGAAATTCATAGTATATTAGTTTGAAGTATCTAAGTAAATATACTGGTTTACTAATTTACCCACATATGTTCAATATGTTCAGCTCATGTTAGCCTATTATCAACAATAAGATCTACAAATTTGTGTGTCTTTGCTTCAATCTACTTTTAGTGTCATATTACTACCGTTTTTATTGAATTGCATCATTTTAGTTTTTTGCATGTTGCAGTGTAGATTTATTAATTTAAAGTAATTTAACAGCCAAGAACTGGTATTATTTAATGATTACTTAATGTAGTATTTAATCCTTCTACCGTTTTATTCTAACGTACAGCAGCTGTTGTATCATCTGCGTAAGTTACCACTGAAGTATTCGGAAGTATTCGGGGGATATTTAATATCATTAATGTCTTATCATTAATATTATATATATAGATATATCACTAGAGATATGTCAATAGAGGAGAATTAATTTAGCCTTTTGTTATATTTTTTCTCATGTATAAGAGTCCCCAAATTATGGGTATTATAAGTATACCAAGGATGTTTACGTTAACGTTAATGACAAGAACTTAATACACCATAATGTAGATCTGTTTAAGCCCACCATGTGGCATTATTCATTTCCGAGATATGTTATGAAATTTAATTGTTTAATGCTTTATCACCTTTGAATAACATTAAGCTATTCAATTTAATTTGCAAACCTATTACAACTGGTCTTACCGACTTATCCCAAAGCGCCTGTTAGGAAAATGCTTCTATTTCCAGAACTTTCGTTAACTGCAAATGGTTGAAAAGAAAATCTTAGGGAATTTAAATATCTATTTCCTTCCTGTGCTTATACAACAATTCTTATATTTATCAGGTTTAAGTGTGATCATGTAGCCTTTGCTTCCGTTTGCATCATTTACATATTGCATTTAGTTTCTCCCCAATACGTATATAAATGATTCCTTATTTAGCTTATAAACTGATGTAGTGTAACATTATTTGCATGTTACATACAAATGACTTGCATATTTACTATAACACACTTTACTCTGAAGTTTGATGTTAGGCAGGGAAAAATCAGCTTCACTTAAAGGATTAGATCCGCCACTATACACAAAGTGGTAATGATGTTATATAACTATAGTTTTGGAAGCACACATGTGAAAGAATGTGTTTAGCCGTCACAAGTAATGGATGAAATAATAGTTTAGACAAAATAATGTCGCGGGGCTGGATATGTTGAAGATTCCATAACTGGTTATTAAAAGCTATACCGTGTACAAAGAAGTCTCACTATATTAGATTTTCATACTGTTAAACGCTGTGGTCTATGCTAATTCTCTGCATTTTTAACTTCATTGCTGGTCGCAAAATATAACTCAAAATAACGTTACGGTTGCGAATCTCATTAATAGTTAAAACAAGCTTTCTTCGTTAGAGCATTCTTAACGCTATGAATGTGTAATATTATTACACCACTATAAACACTAAAAACTGCGCAAGATTTTCTAATAATCGAGATTTCAGCACCCAATAAGGGAAGGAGATTTTCATTTTTACTATCTATGCCTGAGCTAACGCTTCTCTTAAACGTAATAAATAATTATCTTCCTGCAATAACACTGACACACTTGAAATCGGTACTGCTTTAAAATGGTGCAAGATATTTGGATCCTGAACTGATGATGATGATGATAATGGAGATAAAACAAGTCGACCTCCAAGTGTTCCTTATTCCATCAGTGACATATAGCCAGTTGGATTTCCTTCCTTGGGTGTATCCAAGAGTAACCTGTTTTGACAAATTTGGAAGGAGAACTTCAGGAAATACAACCTGCGATATGATTTACGCATAGTAAAAGTGACTGCACTAAAGGAAAACCAAAAGCATATATTTCTTGAGCATATATTTCTTAACTGTGTTCTACAACTCCTGGTTTTGATTTAGAAATTTAAAACTGTAACATTCTAATTGAAATGAAATGGTGAATGGAATATAATTGCGAAGACATCTAAGGCATACGCAAAGAAAATGCCATTTTACTTCATACTTCTATGTACAGAGAAAATACTTCCCCTATGTCCTTGGATTGTACACATGAAATAACTCGCGAACCCTGATTGACATCATTTAAATCCCTGCATAAATTTTTTGAAATGAAATAGGCGGTTCAAAAAATCGTAGCAGCATCAATATGATGCAAACATGATTCATGCGGTGCTGGATGTTTAAAATATTATTTTTATTTGTTTCTTTCATTCTGTTTCTACATAGTATACCGTGGGTCAGTATAAATTAGATTTCTCAACTCTTAACAGTACAACCACTCCACAACCAGGAGTCTGAGAAGCTAAATACGTAAATACCTATAACTTTTTTCGGCTTGGTTGTATAATCAAATAACTCCATCATTATTAACCTTTATATTTATTGGACAATTTAATGTGGACCTCACATAATATCATGCTAGGTCAATGGCTGACAGTGGCACAGTGATCTGATACGTGGCTCAAGCCCTGATTAAGGCACTGAATTTTTCACTCTCATTCTACGTTTGCAGTTTTAGCCTACACAGGAATAAACATTGATTGACCCGGTAATCTTTCTTTCTTTCTTTCCCTGACCCTCTAGAACTTACAAGCCAGCCTAGGGTTAGACGCCTGTCAGGGAGCAGAGGGACCTCTGGACCAGACAGAGTGAAGACCTGGAAGCAGGTGGTGAGCCAAACAGAGACAAAAAGATACACGACTCCTCAGTGATTGATAACATAACTCAAAACACAGTTCAAGATAGCAGAATCAGAATGAAGAATATCACATCTTAGTGACATTCATAGTTATATTGATGGCATAATTACTTAAGTAGCCATAGTATTAACTATAATTAACCCGTTGCCACCACTCAAAAAGGAAAGAAAGTAATGAACATTCGGAAATGTTATGCTTGGTCATGCAAGACTTTTTCACTCATAATAAACGAATATTTAGATATATTTAGGTCTTGTCTTCCTACTTTATTATAATACCTTTGATGGAACCAATAGACCATGCGCCCATACATGAGACCTAAGTGTGCGATATAGTTTTTGCTTTTGTCGTTTCTGTGCAAACGTGTGCTGCAACGCTTCACGTTCTTCTTTCCAATTACTTCCCCAAAAAGAATTATGTCAATATGTTTCTTATTTTATTAAAGGTAGCAGTCGCTAAGCAAGCAGATGTAAAGTTCTAATCTAAAGGTTATTCTTAACCCTTTTTGGTACTCAAAGTAAGTATTGAATATCTTAATCTCATCTTGCTCATCGCCATCGCGAATTCATTCAGAACCTCATTGTTCCCTCGATGTTTTCCTTGTACGGCAGAGCTCTTGTGTATCAATAAATGTAGAGATTTTTTGTTTTTCCCGTTCTTTTCATTACTGTAGGATATTTCTGCCAATAATGTCTTTTGGAAGGGTAGAAACACAATGAAAAGCCAAAGACATGCCGGGATTTGAGTCACTGATTTTCTGGTTTCCCTCCGGTGGTTTTAAGCAACGAGCTCCCATGTCAACGTGCCGGCACTACATTCAATTTAGGAATTTACTTTGAAACGTGAGTTTTTATTTATTTTATTTGTTGTTCTCGGCATCCCTTCAACATTAGGCAAGAAAGCCGCTTGATTTGGCTCAGAGGCCTCTTTGTTATGCTTGAGGTTCTTTTGCGTACTGTAAATCTATGACACGGGACCACTGGATTCACTTCCCTTCCGAAGGAACTCAAGCTAATCATTTTTACCCCAAAAAAAATCTGCCACCCGCCGAGTTGGAACCCGCGACCTCGAGAACCAGAGGCTTTACCTTGACCATATAGGGCGACAGATTGTTTTAGACGACATACTCAATGACGATTAAAAATGTCCTAAGTAATCTAAGTCCCTATCTCACAATTTATTTAATTTTATAGTTTTATTGAATTATTTTTTGGTGTACTAAGTATTTATATGCTAAAAATTGCCAATTACTCTCGAATTTCAAGGTTATTTATTCCTCTTATGATCTAGCTTCATATCTAAAAAGTTTCATCTTGGTTTTCTGTTTTATTTTTCTTTCCTTTTTCTGAGTCATGTTTCACATAATATTAGAATAACAATTACATTACACAAGCGTGTGAAATTGTTAGAATGTAAGTATTTAATTTCACTAATTAGCGTGTTTTAAAATGAAAGATACACACTGTTACCTCCTAGGGTTTAAACGTCTACTTTTGGCACCTTTAGATAACATTAATGCAGTAAGAGCAATCAAATTGCTTTGAATTGCCGGACATATAATTTTCCACAGCTTTGGCTGATTCTTTCATCAGAACCTTCAAGACTGGCTAACTATACTAATGTAACAGGCTATTATACCAAGCAGTTCCTAAATGTCGAATTTCTGCAAACACTGCTAACATAGGAACATTAGTAAATTTTTTTAACAAGGATACAATGCAGCTCAGCAATTTTGCAAAATAATTATCCAAAATGCACCAAACAATTAAAAATTATTACTAAGATAAAAGCAGGTATGCTAACTGAGAATATGTTAACCCATATTTAATATTTAAGTTATAATCATTCATGGTTTATGCTCCATGAACATTTTGGAAGAATCAGGCAAATGAGAATGTTACGAGTAACTAAACAATATATCTAAAAGTTCATGTTGGGTCATTTTCACGTTATCTTTAAGGCTAACCGAGCGGGATGGCTCAGGCGGTAACGTCTGCGGCTTGCATTCCGGAGGTCGCGAGTTCGATCCCCGTGGCCGACCTTCCTCACCTATGGGTTTTTTCGGAGGTTTTCTAGGGTCACCAGTCGAATGCAGGGAAGGATTTTCATATCCTGCGAATTTCCTATCCCTTCATCTTGTTGCACAAATGAATTCATTGCAACCTTCATTCCGTTAGGTTTCTTTCGGAGTTGGAAGTTTCGGCGTCAGCACGACAGGAGGAACAAATGTGCAGTGGAAATCTAGTCCCCCGGACTGGTAGGTGAGCCACTGGTTCCCGAGCCCCCAATGGGGTGGTACAAGCCCGAGGGAGGTGGAAGGGAGCTAAGCCAGCCTCTGTTGGGGTGCTTCTAACTGAGAAAATATAGGGACCCTGCCACCTGCTCTGTCGTGGCAACGTTCCGGCCGTCCTTAAGGTCCATTCGCCTCATCCATCCTCCCGTGAGGGTCCCATGAGGGGCGTAGGCATACAAGATAGTATTTCGGTTGAGGTGCTAAGTTCCCCTCCGCAAGTTGTAATGAGTCAAGACTAAATATAATATTTTGCATATATAGTGAAATTCGTAAAATTTGCTTAGTATTTCATCGTTCGGATAATCGGGAATGTTGCAGCCCAAACAGTTAAAATTATTGGCCCACTCTATTGAGTTCCTATTTATGACAATATTTTATCTGTTACAAAATTCACGTATGAAAAACTTAATTTTAGACTACTTTTTACTTCATAATTTCAAGATTTGTCTCCACAGTGGAATAACCCATTTTCTTCTTATCACTCATTATCACGGGGAGATTGCAACATATTCCTTAAAATGACCTCACTTTGGATATTCCCTGTTTAACACTGTTATGCCTGTGCAGCAACGCGATGTTGTGTTTTTCACGCCGAATTATTACCACGTTTCCTCGCATGGGAATTTACGACCCCGTAAAGTTTTTAACGAGTTTCCTTCAAAATGGAACCTGCCACTTGTTAGTAAGCCAGGTTTTATGAGATGGTAAATGTCACTTGTTAAATAATGATTGTGATCCTTGAAGCGAATATTGTAGTTTCAGCAATAACCTCGGATTACAATGAAGCTGTCCTAAAGATGCTGTGCATACACCAGCTGAAATATTAATTGCACGATCCTGGGTTGACACTTGCTACGGCAAGCAAATACTAATTCAGCGTCTTGTAATTAATATTTCAGCCTTTCATTCTGTCTGCTCAACCTTATACTCGTGAACTGAAACAAAAAACACAACATTCTCTTAGTTCCATAATATTTCATTCAGATCTATATGTATAACTCAGGTTTAGTAGAAAAATATATCACAATTCATTTTTATTTGATTTTGTCACAAGGTGGTAACAAATATCTGTGAATTTGTAAACTGTAAATTACGTCAAAATAATATAAAGTACTCATAGTTTAATGTCAATCATGTTTTCATTAATTAATATTAATGTAAAATAATTATGGTATGGTAGGCAACGGTTATTAAGCACCATAATGTTAATGCAAAAATATCATTTCCAGCTTAGGAAGTACAAACAGTGACTTAAATAAACGTTAAGTGGAAGACAGGCCTAAATGTCATTTTGAGATATGCTAAAGCCATTTTTTTCAGTCAGCCCAGTACAGTTGTCCTGTGTGTGCCTTTTACATTGTGATATGCCCTTTTTAAAGTTTCATTAAATTTAAAACGCTTTAGCTCCTCTAATTTTAAATATATTGATTCGTTTTAACTACACATTATTTACATGAGATTTAAGAGTTGTCATACGATAGTATCACATTTAAAAACATGCTAATAACATATCTTCAAACCAGCTTTCAACCTAAGTTGCGTTTAGTAGAAAATAGTCCGCATGATTTGATGAACATACAAAAAAGTTCATGCTTTACCTTTTTTACATACCTTATCCAATCACCATCCCCCATAGTAATTAGCTGTATTACATGGTTTATGTGACCTTATTTATCGTACTGTTGTGTTGAACGAATTACAATAATTGAAAGGTTGTGTTGACAATATACTGCACAAATGGCCCCAATATTTGTTCACCTTGGGCATTCCCATAGAACATATTCAACGATTTGCTCATATAATTTAATATTTGTTAAAGCTGAAACGTTTTCTGGATGCAAGATGTAAAGATGTGTAACAGAGAAAGATTCCAATAACGTTGGAACTAACCAAAGCAAATACGTTTAAAATTGATTAAACTGACTGCCTAATTGGTCCATAGAGTGCAGAAAGGGCTTGAATGATTTATGCCCAGTTTTTAATTCATCAAGTAACATTTTGGAGTAAAATTGGTCCCCCAAAACATAAAAAAATCAAATGGGATGTGTAGGACTGGAAAGCATGACTGAAAATGAAAAATGGGATTAATACCAAGTTTTGTATGAGTCAGGCAGCTTTCATGTACGCAAAGAAATTCTTTTAGGAAATTAATACATTTAAAAAAAAATTTACTCAAGTCCTTCCTTATTGCTTTCTCGCAAATGAGGTCCCAATCCTATATAATTTGTGATATCTCCATAAGAATGTTTTTGGTAAGTAACCACAATCAGGGGGTTAAAAAAATTTACAAAAAATACCCGCAGCACAACAGCCTTTTCCGGGCCAAGATCTACCGCCCGGCCACTGCGTCCCCTACCACTTCCCATCACAGACTGCATGCGTGGGGTGCAGTGAAGTGCTGCAGTGGCGTGGGACGTAGTCAGTCACTCGGTCTTTGCAATCAAGGGCCGCTAATTCTCAATCAGTTAACTCCTCAATTGGCCCCTCAGGGAGCTAATGCGGCTGAGTGCTCCCCGGACCAGTTCTCCCAGCAGGAGAAAATCCCTACGCCGGTACCAGGAATCGAGCCCGTGTCTCCCACTGGGTAAGCAAGAGACGACCAGCCAAGGGGTAAAGGTAAAATAGTTTTGAAATAAACAGGCGAACATGCATTACATGCTGGGAAGCAGACCTGGCTTTTCTTTGGCGAAGGGAGTCCTTATTTCCCCTGCACTTCTCACATCAGCTTTTAACTTCCTCTCCATGAAAGTACGAACATTACACCCATACTTGTATTTAGCTCTCTTGCTTCTAGCTTCAGCTGTACCTTTGAGTTCTCCCTATTGCTAGGGCCTTCTTCGTATACAACGATTGAACCAAATGGTATTCAAGCTTTACATTATCTGTCTACCATAACGTGGGCTTTAAACTTTTCCTTTTCTGGCGGTGCATATTTTAATATCTTCTTCAGTAGCTCGTCTTCCTTTCTTTTGTCCTTGGTTTAGTCTTTTATTCCTTTTTTGTTTTGTTTTGTGGTGCAAATCTATTTTCTATATGTTAGTTTGAAAATGTGCAATTCTTGTCTAGCCATCTCTTTTCTTTAATGTTCTCTGTAGTGATGTTTACCCAGCACCAGTCCAGAGAAATTTAATTTAATTTATTTCACCTTCGGTTTTGCTGTTGGTGTACATCAATATTGAAACCATTGCTTTACAAAGAATGCAATTGTATATCTCTTGAGGTCTATTATAGTACATATAATATAAAGATCTCCATTCTGATGCCTGGAGTCTACACCAGGACTATAAGTCCATCTCCCTTTGTTTAATTCATTCTACAGTAATTATTAACAAATTATTTTGGCAGGTAACTTAAAATAAACAACCTGCATAACAGGAAATAATTGGTTTAAATATAAATTCTGATATAGATCAAGGCTTCTCGGATGATCAGCCGTGTTAGATTTATAAAGGTCGAGCTTAAAAATCTTACAAAATTCTGATATAATTAATATATTTATAGAAGAGGTGTTTGGCCTCAGGATGACACATCACTCAACACCTAGCAGGTGTTCAATTCTCCAGTCCCTTCTGCCACTACTAATCCAAAAATATTTTCTTCTTCTTCCCGGAGCCTCATTGGTAATATTTATTCGCTCTCCTCCTTCTGGGAATAGAGATATGGTTGGTGTTATTGACATTCCAACTGACCTTCGGATTATAGATGATGTTATTGTGGGTTCGTTTGGAGGAATTTCGGATAGGTAGATGAAATTCTTTTTGTAAGATTTTACCAAAGGCTTTCTCGTAGTTCATGGGTAACATATATATTATTTTGTTTTATGAATAAGTTGTACAAATTGTTCTAAATTAACAATTTCCAATTTCACTTCACCAGCTGGAAGTAATACTTTCTGCATGAACTTTAATGGGTGAATTAAAGTAGTTGACGTCTCGGTGTTCATTAGAATTCCAACGATCGCCTTCCCCCGCCCCCGTTTCTTTTTCTCTTTGTAGCATCAGAATACTATTTTTTCACCATCCCACTCCGAGGGATGTAGAGCATTGTTGCTAGCATTCCACTCTGCCTTGCCGAAAACACCCACACTACTTGTCTTTTCTCCTTTAGAAGGTAATTAGCACTTCATCTTGCGCTGTATAGTCAACTGCTAAGAACCTCTATCAATCCCTCCCGCCGATAACGTCAGCTTCTTTTTCTCAGTTGGTTCTTACAGCTACCTAGCATCTGATTCTGTTATTTATCCCGAGGAAAATCTAGAGCAGGCCTGGAGAACATTACTCCGAAGGCGTGAAGAGAGAAGTTCGCAGAAGCACGCGTTATGTAGAACTTTTGTTTTTCCCCAGTTTTCTGCTTTGATCGTCACGACAGAAGCGGAAGTAGGTGAATATTTTGACACTTGGTAAGTACTGTTTGCCAGGGCTGATCTAGAGGAATGGAACCTAATAAGCATTACGATAAATAACCCAGGCAATTTGCTATGGGCAGATGCAAATAATATAGCGTGAGATCGCCAAATTTAAAGTACAAGTGACCTAAACTTATAGAAATAGGAGTTAACGTGTTAAAGCTTCATATGCGTTCTCCAATATACAGGATGACTCAAAAAACGTTTATAAAGTTTGTGGATGTGTTCATTACACTCAAATAAGAAGAAAAAAAGTGCTCCCCAAAATTCATCTTCGATTTATTAAAGTTCAAATTGTTATTAATGAAAGAACTTTAAAGAGACCAATCTGTGTTGGCATTGTCAGCTTGTTAGGAACTGTTCAGCATAAAAACACATATGAGATAGTCCAAATGTTTTCCTCTTGCATGTTGTTACACATCTCCTAGTGGTGTAGCATGTAAACAATTAAAACATTAAAGACAGACTGACAGGTACACTTTTAGTAATTCACTACATGTAAAGAAGTGATAAATGTAAACAAGTAAGCATCGCAAAACATCGCCGACTATGAAATACAGTGAGCCACAACCTTCTGTGAATGGGTATAGATAACTGATGCGTTGGACCTGGAAAGCCATTGAACTTTTATTAATAAATTTATAGATCACTAACACGAAAGCAAAGCATTTTGCGACGTGTTTATAATTTTTCTTGTTGTTTCATATAAGGAATCCAGCCTCAAACTTTATAAAAGCATTGTTTTAATCAACCTGTATATCCGTGGGTCTTTTCATTAAGGCAATACTTTGAGTCTAAAGACACCCCCCCGCCGACCCCCCTGACCTGAATTATTGCGAAAGGTAAGAAGATTATTGGAGATTATTTAATGAATTATCTGCACAGTCTGGCAACAAGTAGGATTGAACATGCTAAGGATTTGTTTACTAATGTGACTTTTGCTCCTATGCATACGTTCGCACCTACGACAGGGAAAGTCTAAATTAGACCAGCCTCGACAACTGCAATGCTGTATACACATTTTTCCTCGTATCTGTGAGGCACGATTCATCAGTTTACATACATACAACGCTAGATAGCGTAAAGCTTATGACATTAAAATAAAAGCAAATAATAAATATATACATAAACTAGGGTTTTGGATGCTATAGCGTGTAGGAAAGTGCAAGTTATGTGCGCATTTAAATGTTTAAACATTAATGAAGCAAGAGCTTCTTGCCGTAGCTTGTGAAAAGCGATTCTATGCAAACAAGCAAGTTGTGCGATGTTGAAGAATCGATAAGCACTGCAGTGGGTTACTATCACGCGAGATTCCTGTTGCACACGAAGGGGTGTGCTGCTGGCGCTAGCGAAATGCCTGCCATGCTCTTACCCTATCGGAGATCCTCGGCAAGAAATCCACTTTGACAAGAGTTTCGTATATGTAGAGGATGTTAAATTTATTTTAGCAAGATTTCATAGCCACAGAAACAGAACTATTGTATTGCTTCAGAAATCTTTTATTAAGCATTGGAAATGTCCTGAAATATCAATTTCTTCTTTTCTTTGCGTTCGCATTACCACATTTAAGCAAATAACTCCAAAGGAGAAGGATATGAAGTATATTTCAATGAATTCTAATTTGGTTCAAAATTATCGGAACGCGCAGTTCTATAGAATTTCGTTGACTGCTGAGTCCCTTGTTCCTCTCTCTCTCTCTCTCTCTCTCTCTCTCTCTCTCTCTCTCTCTCTCTCTCTCTCTCTCTCTCTGCAGTGCGTTCTTTTGGTAGATTGTTTTCATAGCCAACAGTAAACGTGGTCTTGCAGTATCCAGTAATGAATTAGTGAAAGGCAAGGAAAAGAGACCAAGCTGAAAGGTTTCCCTTTTGGCATGAGAAATAAGGGAGAACAAAAAACTTACGAATCGGCTACGCGATGTTTTGCCTGTCCGCATCTCTGGCGCTCGTTGCCGTCTGCCGATATCATAAAAAGGCAAGGATGAAACCTTATAACATTTTTAG
Source organism: Tenodera sinensis (assembly GCA_030765045.1). NCBI lineage: Eukaryota > Metazoa > Arthropoda > Insecta > Mantodea > Mantidae > Tenodera > Tenodera sinensis. Next base: position 986,116 of record JAUKNM010000042.1, read on the forward strand.
AACTACTTTTAAGGGCTTTACTTACCAACTTTATGAAAAAATATGCTGAAAATGTCCACCGTCGTTGTCCGTGTATTTTTTGGTCCTCTTTAGGAAACTATCCATCGCTCGTGTAGTTCACGCTGATAAAGGCTGGCAATTTCCTGGCGGATATTTTGTTTGAATTCTTCCAGGGTGTGTGAGTTTGTCTTGTACACTTTATATTTTAAGTTAGCTTTGATTTATAAATTAAAGGGCTACAGTATTTAACGCACTAATAAAGACCTTTGATTCAACAATAGCCCTTCTGGAGGAGACGAGACGTTCAGAGACAAAAGGTGCGCATATAGAAACGTCCAAGATTGAATGTTTTCGCCGCAGGCAGAACAGACTTCTAAGATTTGTTTTATGATTCCACTTGTATGTTAAAATGACGTCTGATGAAATAATTATTGTTTTATATTGCTATACCAACCTGAAGTGTCCGACGTTGCCAAATGTGTGTTTATGCACATTTTTTTACTTCTCTGAGGCCTTAACAATTCTCTCTCTCCCTCTCTCTCTTCCCCTCTCTCTCTAGTCATTAGTCTCTAAAAGTTGAATAAAGGTGGAAGAGAAATTAAATAGCATATAATCTATTATTATTATTATTATTATTATTATTATTATTATTATTATTATTATTATTATTATTATTATTATTATTATTATTATTATTATTATTATTATTATTATTATTATTATTATTATTATTATTATTATTATTATTATTATTATTATTATTATTATTATTATTATTATTATTATTATTATTATTGTGTTGAAGGTTGAAGTTTAATTATCTTGGTCTTTGCTATAACTTAGCCAACAGCCATGAGTTTCTGTGGAAATATTTTCATAGCTATTATACAGGACAGTTTTTAAAAAGTTCTCAGATGTTAGATGTGAACAAAACATGGTTTTCCCAGCCTAGTGTTTTTCACTAGGTGTAATAATGCCCATCCCTTGACGGCCACATTCATAGAAGTTGTAAAACCGTCCCTCAACCTTGTTCCACTGTTAATGACATGAACAGAATGGAGAGGATCCTCTCAATATACTCTTAGTGAAAGAATCTGCTCTTGCCAGGTCTTCTGTTTCTGCGCATTCAGAGTGTTGTTAAAGATTTCTCAGAGCGACTGAAGCAAAGCGTGTGATAGCACCGTCCCCGTGAACAGTTGGCACTCTAAAAGACAGTGGGATGAGGAAGGCCGCTAAGGCATGAGTGATACTATATGTTAAATGTTCAATGCCACACTTGTCTTGTGGAGTTCACTGAATATTACGGTATTCGCGAATGCTATTCTTGTTCAGTATAAAGAATACGTTATAACGCGGGCATGAAATGGTTAGCTTTTTATAGGATGTACACACTTGTAAGTTCATTTCATTTTGACTGGTAAGTATATTTCTTAGCGGCGGAATTCATGCAGCGCACTCTTATTGTGCTGAATCAGTGACCTTATGCACCCAGTTCAGAATCCTAAGGTACTTTTTTTCTACTTTACGGTTGTCTGCACATTGCTTCTTTGTGATTGTATAATGGATGATATATGATGCTTTAAACACTGAAGTAAACATTCAACCACGCTCACATTCATTCTTCCGGACTCCTTGAACGGTTGATAATCTAATTAAGGAACCCTTCCCTCAAAGCTGGAACCCGTGGGATGAAAAGCAAGATCACCAACAAATAACTACCACAGGTGTCAATTGTACTTCGGCACTTCAAGTTAGTAGCATTTTGCTGTCCAAAAATTCAAATTATCCGCAGCAAACATCTCTAAAATAATACTGTCGGAACGAGTTTTAATTTCACATAAGTATCATACCTTAATTGGATCTGCGTTCATTTTTTTCTGTGGTAAGTTCAAGCGTGCCCACAGGATGCCAGGGTATATGCAGGTATTTCTACTGGTAACTGATAGTACAATGAGCAACATTACATCAATATTTGTTTCGTTTGCGCACTTATTATTTCAGAGTGGCATATTTTCAGGTTGGTTAGTAGCTCCACACATGACGCGCCACGAGATACATGGCGTAGAGTGGATGGAACGAATGCTGTAACGCGGTAGCGAACGGCTTATCGGAACCGTGTACGAAAGGCAGCCGCAAGGCCAATAACTTCAAATTATCTAGGCCAAAAGTTTGCGCATTGAGGTGTGAAGCAAAACGAATAGTCTTATCTGACATGCGTTGTTCATTTTGCGGCACATTTATGACCACAAATAAAAACGTCAGGTATTAAACTATGTGACTGCTTTGTGGGAAAACTGTTAGAGAAAGAGAAAGAGCAAGTACACTATAAACTGGATACGTATTAAGGAACCTATCATTTATGAAACTATTTGCACTTAAGCCCCTAATATCCTGTGTATGAAGATTTCCCAGTTAGATGTATGATGTTCACTAAAATTCAGTAAGAATTTTCAGAGAAATCTTCAAAAGTGGATCATCTTCAGGATGAATATTTCATTATTTTCTCTACTACGTATACAGGAACTATTGTATTGATCCAAAAATTTCGATATGAGATTTCAGTCGAAATATATGTTTTAAGGACCTCTGAATCCAAAAAGGGGCGTGCGTGTGTCTGATTGTGAACAGCATAACAAAAACGAAAAGTCGGTTAAAAACCAAAGGTAGTGAATAAGCATCTTTCAAGCATGTGACACGAAGATTTTGAAGAAAATTCGTCCATCCTAAAGTATCCCATACCTGGAAAATTGTTCGAATATTTCCATTTTCTCAAAAATGACTCCAACAACTTTGATTAAGGTGCAATATGTATGTGTTAGGGCAAATGAAATGTATATTTTGAATTTTGTGGCTATAGCCTATGTAGTCCTGTTTGCTCAAGATGATTTTTACATAATTGAGATCCCGGATCGTCTATACAAGAAAATGTAGATCTCGTTATACACACAAGTTATGTCCAAATGTATTTTTTGTAGAATGAACCATCTCGGAAATATTTCTTGTTAGTTGTGTGAGTTTTGCAGTACTTAAGCTTTTCTCAAATGGAAGGTCGTTAATCATTTTCATCTTTTTGGCGTGCAAAGAGAACGGAATTTCAAAGCCTACTGTATTCCCATATTTTCCTTTCACCTGTCTGCAAATGCTTTTCTCGACTAACATGAAAAAGACAGAGGAATAACGACTTTGTAAAAATAGTACAAGAGTAGAGAAAGTTATGTAGGTGCAACACATGATATTTATTTAAGAAGTAAAGCCCTTAAACACGCTTTATTTTAATCTAGGTCGCTCGAGAATCTTTTTGAGATATTAAAGCACAGCCGTAACTGTTTTACCTAAATATAGTTAGGAGGGGGCGATTTCGTTGTGTGTGATTCAGTTTCATTTCTTCATGCCTTTTAACCACATTTATGTGCCCGAATGATCTGTTTGTGATAATGCTCCCAATGCTTCCTGTTATTTTTGAGATGGTAGATAGTATTTTGTAATTCCGAATTCAAACACCCAGTTCAAGTACCAAACCATGCTTCATATAGGACATTGCTTAAGTTTGCCGATAAGTCTATTAGCTCTGATGAAGGTTGACATGACTGTTATTGTGTGGCTCTGAATGCAAGGTGCAACAAACAAAAGATATGCAGCGTAACGCATGCGTTACGTGTCTCAATACTATCTGCTATTAGCATTCTGAGCATTGTAAAGATACAGTATGCATATGTTTAGTACAAAGAAGATTAAGAATCGCGTGATACTTTGGATGAGCGAGACTCCTCCGTCATGAATGTGTTTTTATATTTGCAGAAATAGCAGTTCACTTTCAGGTTTGAGAAGGATTGAAAATCGATAACAACAGTCGACCACTCATCCAACATCACATTTCACACTTTTAGTTGAAGATAATAAACTCTCACAATAACAGAATGGGCACAAAAAGGCTTCAGTGGAACAAAAACGGGGCTTTGATTTTGTGCCAATAAAATCGTTTTATTTTCGTATGGAGATAACCTGGAAGGGACAATTGCGTGTAGAAGGGAAGCAACGTGATAGAGGAGAGAGTAAAACAGCAAGTTAAAACGTTAAAATATCGGACTCCATGTTATGATACGAACAAGTGTTTGTATAAGTCGCAAAATGTAGGAGTAAGCGCTGGCTGAAACGGCAAGAAAATGTTTACTTCTATCTATAAACACCCTAGAGTTAATAAACTGCTTCAACGTATGGTTACAAATACACTTAACAACACCACTACTACTCTTTCTACTGCTGCTACTACTACTACTACTACTACTACTACTACTACTACTACTACTACTACTACTACTACTACTACTACTACTACTACTACTACTACTACTACTAATACCACAACTACAACAACAACAACAACAACAACAATAATAATAATAATAATAATAATAATAATAATAATAATAATAATAATAATAATAATAATAATAATAATAATAATAATAATAATAATAATAATAATAACAACAACAACAACAACAACAACAACAACAACAAAGGTAGGGAACACTCAAAAGCAGGAATTCTCATAATATGGAATGTGTGGTACTGGAAAACGAAATTAAAAATACCAGGCCTAGCACTTGTCTGTTTGAGCTTTACCCGGGGGAAGAAAAGCGAAAATATAGAGGATAGTATAAAAATAATACATGTTAGCTTTTACAATATATTCTTACGAAAGCTCATTTTTTCATCTACCTCACGTTAATGGAGATAAACCTTAGCACAAGCAGTTTCATTACAAATTTCCCTGTAGACCTGCTAGAGAGATACAGGAAATGCAATCGATTTTCACATGTTTAAAGCGGCTCGTACATTGTCATTGAAATCCCATACGCTTTTCATATCATCGCCAGTTAAAGAAGTTTAAAAAATAAATGTGCAAAGATTGAAACATTGAAACTGATATTAAGAAATATCTTGCAGATACCGATACCTTAAAAGTGTATTTGAAATAACAAGTACAATATGCTAAGATGTTGATATATATCATACTTTATCCGTTGTATAAAATTCCATAAAGCATCTTTTAAATGAAGTGAACTTCAGCAACTATTCTCCCAGAATTAAAGATATGCTTTCTGTTTGTCGTTTACGCTTATTTCTAAATTCCTCCATTTATTGGGTAATTTGGGGTGACGGAGTTTTCGTGAATCGTCGTGTCACATCTTTGGAAGTATTGTATTTAAAAACAAAGTTTGGTATTTATTCGACTTTTTGTTTTTCAGTCATGTACACACGCACACATACGCCCACGCGCGCACACACCCAAAAGCGCGCGCGCGCGCACACACACACACACACACACACACACGTGCGTTTATATGAACAGTATAACTGAAAACAAAATGTCAGTTAAGTATCAAACTTGCTATTTAAGTTGAGAATCTTCCAATAATGCTACACGGATATTTTTTCAAGAAAATTCCCCACCTTAAACGACCGTTTATTTGAAAAATTCTACAAAAAGTGTTATTTTCTCAAATTTATGTCCCATTTTCTTACTGTAATGTTGCCTGCTCATTTTCTCCTGTTGGGATTAACTCTGTCATTATTATGATTTATTTTAAATAACACTACTGTTACTTCAAGGTAATACCATTTAATTAGTGCATATAACCGTCGTTTATATCATGTTTACATTTCCGTTCTGCAATGGTTTCAACAAGTCCAACTGTTTCTTAGTTAAACTCCTTATTTCCGAATGTTGTATGAGAAGCCTTCAATGGCATTAATATTCAGAAATGATGTTCCGTTTTGATGCTGTGACACTGAACTGGAGCATGGCAACATGTACTGATTACATTTTTGTTCCCCACTGTGACGGTGCCACTTTGATTTGTTAGATAGTGGCTAGAAGTGGTGGCACGAAGTTGTGCTCCAGATTCTCCTGCCACTCCTCAGTCAGCGCTTTTTCCAATATCTTCTTCAACCTCGTAGCTGCCTTAATTATTGTCACATGCTCCACATACGTCACAGGAAGATTTATACTTTGAAAATGGGTTGTATCGTTCTCCACGCGGCTTGTATGCTATATTATAATGTTTGCGGCTTCATTGTTATTCCGTAAAAGTGCACTGAAAAATAGAACAGAATTGCAATGTTTGACTCACGAAAACCTCTTAAATTTGTGGTTTTCAAGAGTATGTTTAGGTACGCTACTATGCTGCGAGTTTACCGAAGTGTGCCGCCGAATTTATGACATTGCAATATTGCTAACAAATGTCATTAACGCTCTGAAATTTGTATTAAGTAGCGTTTCTTTTTTGTCTGACAAACTCTTCGGTTGTATCCTTCTGTCTTATTTTAAAAGATATGACTATGGCCGCATCCTCCTTCACGTGAAAACGTGTATTGACTTACCAATGTTTGCAAAATTTTTATTATGACTAGGAAAATCAAACGTTTTAAGAATAACGTGTAGAATGGAAGAGAAGGTTCCAATGGTGCAAATGCTGCATTACATACCAGTATTTTGATTTATATTTATTTCCAATAAATTTATTCTAGTACATAAGCATAAGAACGAACATAAGAAGATAATAAGGAATATTATTAATGTTAGTGTTCATCTTTTCCAGGTGAGTTGCAGAGAACCACTTTAACCAGCAGTAAAGCTAACGTAGGTAAGTCACTGACTTCTCCCTCTCTTGATTTGCTGTTACACTTTGGGTGCGGTAATTAAATTCAATTCGTATCCTTGAATACAATGTATCGTCGAAGTCGACTTTATTGCCATTCTTACTCATCAATGTTGCATTAGAATAATCTCTCGAATGCAAAACGGGCATTTGAGTTTAACGGTTCTTGCGACATCCAGCTTGAGAGTGAAGTTTGAAGTATAATTATGAAATGACGAATAAAATCAATTTGCAATATAAATTTTCTCAAAAAACTAACGGATTTATATTAAACTTGATAATATCATGAATATTTTACACTAAGTATCTGAAGTATTCTATTCTGCCCAAAAATGGAATACGGTATTTCAGCAGAATTACACGCTTTAGGACTCCCTGAAAAAATATCTGATGTATTCCACTCGCATGACTTTCTCTACTCTTGTACTAACTATTCTTATACTCTCTTATTCCCATATCTTCTTTGTGTTAGTTGAGATAAAGATTACCGGAAATTATCTTATTGCTTATTTCCTTGCAGGTACATGGAGGATATGGGAATACAGTAGGCTTTGACCGACAGTCAAATCTGTTAAAGTTTTGAGATTCCGTTCTCATTGCACGGCTAAGATACAAAAATGAATAACATTCTTCCATTTATAAGTGCTGAGGCTTTCACGGCCGGCATTCTCAACTATGTTAAGTAGATTTTCCGGGCTTGTGGGCCGTGGTCGAGTTGGATTGCCTTCCTCCGACGTTTCGCTGAAAACTACGTCCAGCATCTTCAGGGTGATCCCATTAGTGAACTATTTGGACTCGGGAGTTCACTAATTGGATCACCCTGAAGATGTTGGACGCAGTTTTCAGCGAAACGTCGGAGGAAGGCAATCCAACTCGACCACGGCCCACAAGCCCGGAAAATCTACTTAACATAATTCTTCCATTTGACAAAAGTTTGTTCTCCGAAACTCACACAAATAACAAGGAATATCTCCATAATGGTTCACTCTAGAAACAAAAAATTATTTGGACATAAACTGTGTGATTTAATAAGATATGCATGTTTTGTATAGTAAGCTTTGTTGTATCTCTTACGGTTTACCAGTTACGTATATAAAAGTCATCCAGAGTAAGCAGGACTATAGTCAGAAAATCCACAATAAACATTTCATTTGTCATAAAAATACCTTAAACATATGGCATTTCATTCAAATTGTAGGTTAATCATTCTAAGAATGGATTTATCAATACCCATTAAAAGCTTGGCTTATAAGTAGAATGTTAATGTTAATCTCGAAACAGATAAGCCGATTTGCTTCATAGGTGAATCGAGTCTTTGTACTCACTTGAAAAAGTTAAAGCAGCCGGACTAATGGAGAGAATTTTAAAAAAAAAACGGAGCATTTTAGAAATTATGTACTCCAGGATTTTTTGTAGACTTTTAATTTTATTATTTTAATTTTGTATATTTGACCAATTTCAACTTCTTTATATAAACATTTGCAAATTGTGTATTGAGTAGAGCAGGATTATTTTGACTATTCCATTCATACCCTGGGAATTTGATATTGACCAATTAAGTTTGGCTATATCTTGCATGTAGAAAATCTAGGTCGTTTATTTTAAAACCTGTGTGCAAGGATGCGATTTTATCGAACAAAATGTCATTGTATTGCTCAATTGTGAGGGTATCAGAATGCAGTGATACTATTATATATTAGTTATTAATTGAATTATTATTGACTAATTCAATCCTCAACACCCAACTTTAGAGTTATCGAAAACCAGAAGATTTCTCAACTTTCTGCATTCCTCAGTGCTTCTTAAAATAACGTATTTTCCTAATACATTGTGTTCATATATACTTATATGATATACATATACATATATGTATGTAAAAGCAGGATATACATGTATCCTGCTTTTACCTTATCCTACTTATCAGGTTAGTTGGTCACTTCCACTATTGAAAGCACTGGTTATTGTGCATTCTAATATTCCTTCATTAATATGAGAACTTCTGCAACAGTGATTTGTTTTGAAATAAGTAAGAAAGTCTTATTTATATCATCTATCACAATTTATTATGGAACAATCTTAATAAATTCCGTTCTGTTATGAAATGTGTCGGATAAATTCGTAATCTCTCATGGAATTACCTACGATATATCAATGTTACTGACATTATACTGACAGAAAAACAAGTTCATAAAAACTGAAGCATTACTGAGGAAGTTAATAAAAGCGTTGTTAGTTTCTTGGTTGGATCTTTTCCCTCCATTACTTCGAAACCACTTTCACCAGAATTTCAAGTGGTATATCAGAATTTGTTGTAATAAGTGCAAGTGTGTAAATACTAAACTTGGCATAATTATGTGGATTATTACAAACCTAAGAGAAGACCAGACATTGCGAATTGCAGAATTGTATTAAAATTATAATTTTTAAGGACTAAAAGGTATAACCCTTTCCGATAATCTGCTGCTATAATTTTATTACGGTAGAGAGGTACTTTCTGGACTAGGTTTTTGACCAGAAAGGATAGAAGTGGTACTACAGATCATTGATATAAAGAAGCATATTTAGAGATTTGAAACAGGTATTTGTTTTCTCGCATTACATATACCTTTCTCTAAAGACTGTCAATGTGGGTGGTGAATCTGCTAAATTACTGTACCTTGTTAACAAATGATTCGAAATCAGAACAAAACTACTAAAAGAGTTTAAGTGTACAAGTAAATGTATTGTTAAAACGGATTAATGCCACATAATAGAGAGATAGTCATAGTTTATTTATTCTCAACATGGAACTATGTCCATAAATTTCATTCGCTATGAGCACCCTTAAATAGTTAGTAGGCAAAAGCAATTTGACCTTCAACGAAGCTTTGCTCTCATAAGGTACGAAAGTTGGACATTCAAGATATTTCGGAACAAAATGTTTCCTTTATTTGTTCATATTAATGGCTGATACAAATGCAAAGCTAGAGAACAAAAGAAGTTGACACTCAGGGCGGTACAATTATTGACATGACTTAACGCTGCTGGTGAGATAGCAGAAACTGGCATTGGCATATCGTCACGTTCTGGCGTGACTCAACGTGACTCTTTTACTGCAGATGTTTAATCTCTGGCTGTTCTATCCCGATGCTCCTTGCCTAAAGGAAATGCATAGGAAGCTTCAACTTTATATTACAGTTGAGGGAATGCCATGTTAGAAAATGATATTCTTACACCATTCTTATTCCTCCATCGTCTTCAGGTTAGTCGAGATAAACATTTGCAGAAATTATATAATTGTTACTTTTCTTGTAGGTTCAAGGTTATATGAGAGTACAGTAGGCTTTGGGTTAAAGTAAAATCTTTTAAACTTAGAAATTCCGTTCTTTTGCACGGCCAAAAGATAGAAAAGTGAATAACAACCTTCCATTTGAGAAAAGTTTAATTATTGCAAAGCTCACGCAAATAACAAGGAATATGTCCAAAATGATTAACTCCAAAAAATGCATTTAGACATAACTTGTGCTTTAACGAGATTCCAATTGCTGTATAGTAAGATTTCATCCATTTCTTACAGTTTACAATTTATGAAAAATAATCACGAGTAAACAGAACTACATAGGCCGTAGCCGAAAATTAAAGCATATACATTCCATATACAAATATCATAAACATGTGGCATTTCAATCAAAATCGTTAGAGCATTTTTGAGCAAATCAAAATTATCGAAAAAAATCCATGTAAAGGGTTGTTTAGGGTTTAGGAATGTTCCTCAAGTTCTTCGTATCGTATCCTTGAAAGATAATAAATTTAAATACCAACTTTGACTGTTAACCGACTGTTAGTTTTTGAGTTATGTTGTTCGCAGTCACACAGAAACACGCACACACGGACCTCTTTCTAAAATTGTCTTGTTTTTAATTCAGGAGGCCTCAAAACATATATTATATGTAAAATCCGCTTCTTCACAGAGAGTCTAGATGGTACACTGCAAAACATTTTCTTGCGAGAATAATGTAGCCTAAATGGAAGAACATTTTTATGAGACTAATATAATTTATAACTGATGTGTTATTAGGATCATAGAATAAGTCTGCAAGTTGGGCAAGTCCTTTTCTACTCATGAGGTAGTGCATATGTTTTTTATTGTTGTTAACATGGATTAACCTGTATTTTAAACAGGTGAAAAAAAATTATGCGCAGATTAAGTAAAATGTGTGTTACTATGGTTGAAACTATTGACTGATCTTTATCATTATTAAGAGCAACTACACATTAAAAGTAGACGTTTGCATAATAACTGATTGAAATAAGCGGCGTTGCCCTTGGTTTCACGATTATCTCTACAGCTTTTAGGCCTAAGTTGCACTTGTCCAATAGCCTTGTGTTTCTTTGGACAGTTTTAAAAAATATTATTCAGTATACATAAACAAAGACTTAATTAAAACTCTTGGGACACTGTAAGGAACAAAGATAAAGCAAATAAATAAATGAATAAATAAGTAAATAAGTGAGTAAATAACGAGAAGACGCTATGCTTTTAAACAACAAGTACCACCGGGAGAAAAACGAGTAGGGAAAACTGTATGACTGTAATACATTGCATTTCTATTTCAAATATACACAATTGTAAGAATTTTTTGTAGAAAAGGTAGCAGAGAAAGACGTGTGATTGTGTTTCCTAAAAGAAAAATGACTGAAGAATGTGAATGTGATGTGTTGCATTTCTATTTCAATCATAGAAAACTATGAATTGTACGCTAAACAGTGAATAGAGAAATACATATGAATGTACTATGAAAAAGAAAAGCAAGTAAAGAAAATTGTGTGAATATAATAGCTGCATTTCCTTTCAACGATAGAAAATTCTATGGATTGTATGTTAAAGGGGTCATAGGCGTGCTCTTAGGGGTTTCCAACGTCATTAGATAATCTAATTCAGTACAAGAGCATGCACGCCAGGTCCAGACAAGTCATTAAGGATAGCAAAAATACATCGTTTCTACATGAACATGTGGGAATGTGTTAAATAAAAGAGAAAGAGAAAATCTTGTGAATGTAATTCGTTGCATAGTAAAATGGATAGCATAAAAACCTTCTCTATGACAAAAAGTTATGATTTGCTGCACTCACATGACTTTCTCTTCCCCTGTACAAACTATTTGTACAAATTCTTATTCCTATATCTTCTTCGTGATAGTTGAGATAAATATTTGTACAAATTATCTTATTGCTTATTTCTTTGTAGGTGGAAGGGGAAAGTTAGAATACACTAGGCTTTGAGCGATAGCCAAATGTTTTAAAGCTTTGAGATTCTGTTCTCTTTGCACACTTACCATATAAGACAAATGAGCAACGATGATCCATTTCACGAAAGTTTTAAGTTTCCGAAAGTTACACACATAACAAGGAATATCTCCGAAATGGTTAACCCTACAAGAAAATTCATTGAGACATAAATTGTGTGTTTTAGCAAGATGTACATTTTTTGTATGTATGATTTGGTCTATCTCTAACGGTTTAGCAGTTATGCAAAAGTCGTCCAGAGTAAATACAGGGGTTATAGCCAGAAAATTCAAGATATACATTTTATTTGGCATAAAAATATCTCAAACATACGACATTTTAATTAAATCGTTAGAGCCATTTTCAAGAAAATCAAAATTTTCGAAAAAATTTCCATGTAAAGGGTAGTTTAGAGTGGGGCTATTTTCTTCAAATCTTCGTGTCGCATCCTTGAAAGATATTAAACTTAAATACCAAATTTGGTTTTTAATAGACTTTTCGTTTTTGAGTTATGCTGCCCAGACACACACACAGACAGACAGACAGACACGCAGACTGACAGACGCACACGGACCTTTTTCTAAAAATGCTTTTTTTTTTTTTTTTTTTTGATCCAGGGTGTCTCAAAACATACATTTCCGCTGAAATCTCGACATCGAATATTTGGGTGGAATACAATACTTCCTCTACTTACCAGTAGAGGAAGTGAAAAGAACATTAGATATGCCAATTTCCATGGTGATCGGTCAACCAGTGGAGTTTATCAGCTTCATAATACTAACATCCATTTTATATTGTGTACAGATACACTGATCTATTGAAACTAGTCGCGTTCTACTTATTGTGATATGATTTGACCAACTCAGAAACCTTCGCGGAAATGTGCACAACTTACCTAAGTATAGGCACCCATAACACACACATGCACGTCCACATACTGACACCCCCTCCCATACACACAGACATAAATTACGAAGTACAGAGAACATGGAATTATTTATTATCGAATTTGCTTAAGAAAAAGTAGAGGAAGTGAAAAGAACATTAGATATGCCAATTTCCATGGTGATCGGTCAACCAGTGGAGTTTATCAGCTTCATAATACTAACATCCATTTTATATTGTGTACAGATACACTGATCTATTGAAACTAGTCGCGTTCTACTTATTGTGATATGATTTGACCAACTCAGAAACCTTCGCGGAAATGTGCACAACTTACCTAAGTATAGGCACCCATAACACACACATGCACGTCCACATACTGACACCCCCTCCCATACACACAGACATAAATTACGAAGTACAGAGAACATGGAATTATTTATTATCGAATTTGCTTAAGAAAATATTTTAAAACACAATGGAAGAAATCGATATGTTTTATAAAGAAATACATTTTCCATAGAAAAATAGTGCAAAGCGTAAGTTCTAGAGTTGAAATGAGAACACACCGAAAATGGAATTTAGGGATAAGAAGAACATAATGTGCAGAGAAAAGAGCAGAAGAACGAAGACAAGTGAAATTTTACGACCGTGGGGGAGGAAACTGAATCTGTTTCATTAAATAGTGCCGGAACATGGGAATTTGTTTCTTCCATCGACGTGAAGGGAGGATGTGGAATGTTCAACAATGGGAACTGGAGGGAGGGAAAGCTATCCGAAAAATTAATCAACTCACACGGGGTGGGAAGAATCTACAACATTGCTGTGCTGGTTAATGAAAAAGGAGATAACTTTAGAGGGAACAAAGAGGATGAAAAATGTGAAAGGAAAGAACATTAATATCCGACATTAGAGTGCACGCAAGCTTCAGGAAACCACATATCCTACTCTAAAGAAAATATAACAGCACATTCTTATACATATACAATATTACTATACGTACTTGCCATTGATTTTGCATCTGTGAGATTAATACAGTCCGCATTGTCCATTTTAATCAAAATGGATAA
>JAUKNM010000042.1:1005000-1265000 GCA_030765045.1 Tenodera sinensis
GGTTACTGTTGTGGAATAAGAGCATCTCTTTTTAAAACATGAAAATCTTAGTATTCCACCTTTGATGGACGTAGGGCAAGAACTCCATAGAAGAAAGAAGAAGAAAGAGCGAATGAGTTAGCATATTCCATGAGAGCTTTCCTCACGCAATCAAACATACATTAGGTACCCACTTACTCGGGAAATCTATAAAAGAAGCTTTTGGAAATACGTTTTGCTAGGTAGCATTGTTGATTGACCCATAAGAAATTACGTAAACTTACGAAACTTACCTCACATTACCTCAACTTAATCATTTGTCGTTGACTCTTAACATATCTTAACACCCTGAGAGACATCAGAATTTCAGATATAAAGGACATTACCGATAATCTTACATCAAATTACCTCCCATTTTGATAGTGCTACCCATATAAATCCAGCACTAAACCTCTCTTAAAGGTCTCTTAAAGTTATGCATCATATCCCATTTTGTGCTGTGGAATCCTGTGAAAGCTAGATTCGCATTCTGCTCTCATGTACTACCATATATTTGTCTCCCGAATCTGTAGTACACAGCACTAATAATTCGTTCGCTTCTCTTGTACTGAAGGTCCATGGTTTGATTCCCCGCTCTGTGGTGATGCGATTTTAAGTCAGCTCTTTCAAGCCTTTATCTCTGACTAGCTCCGGCCGAACGGTATAAGCTGTAGGTCCTTTCATCCCACAACCGTCCTCCTCAGCACCCTATTACTTGACTCCATCCGCTGGGTACCTCCACCTGAAAAGTGAATCCAGCCATCGCTTAGTATAAGGTTAGCTCCAAAGGTCACAGACTATATATGGAGAGCGTTAGAGACGACGGAGACTTCACTAATTAAGAGCCATATTTGGGCAAGAAGCTTTATTATGGCATATCGATTTAAATCTCTAGGTTTAATTGTTTCATCCTTTAGCACATTACTTTATTGTATTGTTCCTAATAATAACACCTAAACCAACCTCGAAATTACAAATTGCCAACAGCAAGGACACTATAATAATAATTCTGCTATGACCGTAATAACCGTTGAACGCTGTTGTAGAAGTTTCAATGACACGATCTGAACTCATCCACCATGACTTAAACCTGCAATGACCATGGAATGTATAACGAAACTGATTACAACAAAGTGTGCAGGCCGCTTTAACGCTGCTCATTCTGTTTCTGTTTCTCTCAGGATGTAATTATATTTAAATATCGTTATTTTAAAACTTTTTCTGTGATTAGGAATGAATCTCTTCTGAAAGGGATCATTTATAGCAAGATCCCAAGTCATATCTCACCAATTTTAACAACACTAATTTCATTAGCCATTAACACACACAGAATGTATGACCTAGCATTTTTAAAGGGTGTAGATACGTGACTGTGTTTCATTATGGACACATTATAATAAAATTTATTAGTAATTAATAATTAATAAGTAATTAATAAGTAAGCTATTAAAAATAAAATGGAGGAAAACAGAAATTCACGCATATGTATTAAGAACAAAATCACATCTTAAACAGTAGGAAACTTCCACATTCACAAGTAGTACCAATTTGAAATTAAAAACTTCCCCTAGAAGAGGAACTAAAATGTACATCTCCGCTCTAATGAGTTTAGGCTGCGGTTGCAGAATTATTTGTTAAAATGTACTTAACCCAAGTATGTGGTTACAGTATATAGTACTTGTCGAATTAAATAGGTATTCCAGTTTATAAAACTGCACATTTTCATTCAGTCTTCCCTTAATTTGATTCATTTTGGGTTTTCGTGCACACAAAATGTGGTTCTAAACAGAACCAGGATGGTGCTCTCATAGTCAATTCCGTTTATAACGGTTTTCTTTCTTCCGTATTGAATTTAATCCTACCAATATTGATATTTTAGTAAAAATGACCATAATTATTTATTATATGTACTTCGCAACAATTATCTGTACTTTCATTATTTTTACTATAAATCTATTCTATGGCTTTAGGCCCGCCTCGGTAGCGTGATGGTTAGCGTGTCTGCCTCACGTTCAAGAGGTCGCGAGTTCGAATCTCGCTTAGGGTAAGTTATCCGGGTAAGGTTTTTTTCCGAGGTTTTCCCTACCCTGAGAAGACGAATGTCGGATAACTTTAAGCTCCATGGACCTCGGGCTCATTTGAGCATCATTTCACCCATTTCATTCATTCGTCCGATATGACACAATGTTGGAGGACGTCAATTAAAAAAAAAAAAAAAAAAAAAAAAAAAAAAAAAAAAAAAATTCTATGGCTTTAGATTTCTGTCTAAATACATCTTAAGCGTTATACTTCTAAATAAACGATAAAAAGATTCTAATCACCATCATGAATATTTTGAGATTTATGATTTTATTTATCCTGCTCTAAGTAAGAAATAAAAAATTATATAAAGAAAAAGAAGTAGCAAAAGAGAAAATATGGTAATTGTTAAAATATGGTAATTTTTAGAATATTAACTACCTTAAAGAAACTGAGCTTTTATCTTTCACAGCCAATAGTATCCTTTATAAGGATATATAACTAATTTCCAACTATGATTGAAACCTTTTGCGTACCTGCATTTAATATATAGTGGGTATGGAATTTTATGACTACTTGTTCTTGTACCAGTTCCCTGAAGATCGTACCAGTGTAAATAATAATAATAATTACATTTTAAAATAAGTGTTGACATTTCCCATTTTGTATCAGGACATTGTATGCATATGGGTTCCTTATTGTTTTCTTTTTTCGCCATTATTTTTTTCTTTCTACAATGTGGGCCTAAATGATGATTTAATTTTAAGGGCACCCAACTACTTGGTCATCAATGGCCTTATAAAAAGACCATGGCAAAAGCCAGAGATGAATTTCAGTACGAAATTAAAAATAGTAGGAAAAAGCAAATATGGATAAGTATACCAAACAAACGAGGCAGAAGCCGGAGCTTAAATTTATAAAAAGGCCGAAAAGGTATGAAATTTAAGTACCAAAATTGCTAAACATTAGGTTCATGTTTACCGTTGCTAATATCTTCAAAGTTTTTCCTGCCCCTTGTTTATTGTCCGCTAGGACTTCTGTAAGTTCTGATAGGCTGTTGTAGGGAGTCTGGAAGGTGTGTCAGGGAAACACACACAACCAGCACGTTTCGAACCGACATGATTTTGTTGGACAGCGGACAAAGGGTATCAGGGTTCTGGTTAAGAAGCTCTTTTTGACAAGGAAATGCCTCTGTTCATATGTTGCAGCTGAAAGGACAAAAAATATCTTACTACATTACCTAGTTGCCCCTAAGAGTTTATAAACAAAATAGGTGTCACTTCACCTCTAGCGATAATGCCCAAGATAGTCAAAGTATTAAAATTATTAAAATTGGTATTTAAGTTTAATGTCTTTCAAGGATGGTACACTAAGATTTTGAAGAAAATTGCCGCACCCTAAACTACCCTTTACATGGAAAGTTTTCCGAAAATTTTGGTTTTCTTAAAAATAGCTCTAACGACTTGGATTAAAATGCTATGTGTTTGAGACATTTTTATGACAAATGAAACGTGGAGGAGTGGAGTGTGGAGTTTAAGGGCCCGTCGACAGCTGGGTCATTTGGGCCCCAAATGAAACGTATATCTTGAATTTTCTGGCCAATGTATTCCTATATACTCTGGATGACCTTTGCATAACTGGTAAACCGTAAGAGACAGACCAGCTCTTACTCTACAAAAAATGTAGATCTTGCTGAAGTACACACTATATGTCTGAATACATTTTTTTTTTTTGTATAGAGAACCATTTCGGAAATATTCCTTGTTATTTGTGTGAGTTTTGGAGAACTTAACTTTCGTTAAATGGAAGACTGTTATTAATTTTTTATAGCTCAATCTTGTGAAGAGAACGGAATCTCATAGCTTTAAAAGATTTCATTATCGCTCAAAGCCTATTGTATTCTCCTTGTACCTACAAGGAAATAAGCAATAAGATAATTTCTGAAAATGTTTATCTCAAGTAACACGAAGAAGATAGAGGAATAAGAGTCTGTAAGAATGGCTAGTACAAGGGTAGAGAACGTCACGGGAGCGCAAAATATCAGATTTTTTCTCTTTCTGAAGACTAAAATATGATTACATTGAGCCTTGGAGGATTTGAATCGCAATATTCTATTCGAGCATGCTTTAGCGCGGTTCTAAATTCTTCGTAACCACAAAGAAAATTACATTAGCACGAAAAAGGATCGTTTGCACGAACCATGGAGAGTAATATAAGAAAGAGAGCACATTAAGCTTTGGATTTACCTCTAAGGTGAATATCGGTAGCGTGTCTTCCACCTATTGTCACGCGGGCTAGGGTTTGTTCTAGGTCAGCAAAAGTTGACTACTTAACGATCTATGCGGATTTTTCCCCCATGAATTCATGAATTCCCAAAGCCTTTGGAGGTAACGTAATAATTTAGGGTATAATTTCGTTCGTTTCATGACCTTTGCAGCGGTAGTTTAAAGACACT
Source organism: Tenodera sinensis (assembly GCA_030765045.1). Lineage (NCBI taxonomy): Eukaryota > Metazoa > Arthropoda > Insecta > Mantodea > Mantidae > Tenodera > Tenodera sinensis. Next base: position 1,009,493 of record JAUKNM010000042.1, read on the forward strand.
GGAATATGATTCTGGTCCAATTCTCGCTCAAAAATATCCTTAAAGACTATAACAGGGCTGAGCACCTGGTGCGCTCATTGAGTGCAACCTACTCATGGCCTTGCACTGATAACTGTATGTTTAGTAGGTAAAAAAAGGGGAAGGTCGCTCAAGATACCCCGCGAGTCACCCAGGCCTGGCTTTTAATTAACTGCCTCCTTTAAAATTTATGAAAATGTGCTTCTACACTGTAACATAATAAACATACTTATTACAATATGTTTACTTTACATTCTTTCAAAATTGATCACAAAAGAGGCACGAGTATTTTAGATGTACCTTTGCACTATGTTTTCAGCTGCAGATTCTCCAGTTATTCACGCATAGTCATATAAATTACAAGCCATCAGATACTGTATTTTTACTGAGCAAAATATAAAAAGCAAACTACCTCTAAAATGATTTAAGAAATATACTAAGAATGAATGAAGAACGCTTTCCTAGGCTGTGTTATGAGTATCAGCCAATTGGAAGAAGAAGCGTCGGAAGACCAATGAGCAGAGAAAAGTGAGGCCTGAGCAGGAGAAATCCTTAATCCGTGAGGAGACGTTGATGGTGGTGATTTAAATTTAAACAAGTAATATACGAGCTGTAAAATTTACCCAAAAGTGGGACTTGTTTATTAAAATTAATGCGCGGAAGTTATAAATTAGTTTATGCGTGAGCATAAGTACTCTATTTATTAAAATATATTTGTTTCACATTCTCATTTGTTAGCATTAGTTCAGCTCTCAGAGCTACGATATTCATTGTAGATGAAAGCGATTTTTCAGGGTATAACACGACACAGGGGAATTGGGGTTAAGCAAAGCATCCATGAGTATAACAATAAGTAACCTTTAAGGGGTAACACTAAAATATGGGTATAACCTTACTTTAATTATATTTAGTTACTTAAAATAAATATCACCTATTTCATATGTTTCTTGTCCAAATTCAATCTCCATACTCCCCTTAAATTTGCATCTATTGTTTGCTACCACTATGTTTAGCATTACATTATGTAACTAAATAAAACCACGATGAATCAGTCTTACAGTCGTATCTTCCACCTCGATCACACAATTATATGCTGTTACAAATTGATGTGAGGAAAAGCTGAACCACCTCTTAAAACTGTGCAAGAAGTTAACAGTTGTAGTTAGTTATTAATACTGTGTAATTGCGTAACATGAGAACAAAGCACGGCTTAATTGCTACGGAAGAGTCTTCGACTTCTTGTTGACACATTTTACCTAATTAATGGTTCTTTATTCCTTACCCAAATATTTTCGTCACTCAAAAGATTCGTGCCGCAGCTGTAAGCGCCAAGGGACTCCAGCTCCATTTGCTTTTTCACTAATTAATGTCATCTATCATCCTGAACACCTATGGTTGTCGACTAGGGACATTAGAAGCTTCAAAAAAGGCGAGCAAACTAATTAAAATGGATCCTCTCTTACCACTGAACAAACTCTCAAGAGTTGCGGTTATTTCAGACAACCGAGAAATGTAAAATGTTAAAATGTTAGACATCCTGTTTCTTTCATATATAGTTGTATATGAACTTCTCGACATGGCAGAAGAGATCAAGAGACCGAGAGCAAGATGGAAAGATTAGTTCTAAACTCGGAAGGGGCATTAGAAATATGAAGAAAACCAAGAACAAGAAGAACAAAAGAAAAAACATGATGTTTTGTTTTTGTGGAAAATAGTGCTGTGATTCATCTCGAATAGGAATATTTATGAATTATTTAAAGCTTAAAATGCATTATACTGTAATGCTTATCATGGCTTCTGTGACACGTTAGAGACCCTCACATGGGCTCGCTGCTCGCCCGGATTTTCTCATGCCTGTAGTGCACTCTCATTCCATTCCTTTCTCCCAGGTGTCTGACACACCATAGTCTGCATAGGCTATGTTTATCATCCTTTGGCTTACTCTGTTTTTAGTTTCTTTATCACGTACATAATAGGTATACATATGGCGTTACACCCCTTAACTCGATACTAAGTTTTCATTAGAAATAATGTTTTCCAGCCCATAAATCCATAACAAAATAAGTAAATATGTTTAGCAAAATGTGTGTGGGTGTATGTGTGTCCGTGTACCTGTAAGCAACATGAATTCGGTTAAATACCAAAGTTAGTATCTTTAAGGATGATACCAGTACCCATCAATATTAGTGCGTCACAAATATTTTCAAGAAAATCGCCACCCTAAACTACATTAAAAAATGACCAAAAATGTTGATAAAATATTTATGTTGTGATTATCTTAAAAATAGCTATGACAATCGTGTGTGGGCAATGTTTAAGAGGTGGAGTCAGGACTGAAAAATTGTACTTTCTTACCAAATTCTAAAATAATCTAATTTAGTGGCCAGGAACTAGTCGTACTTACTGTGTAGTTTGTTCGGCTTTTATAACAACCGTATTGAATAAAATACCATGCTTTAATGAATTTCTCTATATGACTATGATTGCTTTTAGGAGCATACTCACTTAGGTAAGCTTTTTTCATACTTTTAAGCAAGAAAGGGTAGGAGATGCTTACATGGCACATTTCTGTTGTCAGTACGTCATCAGTGAACTGCATGTGTTCCAGCACCTCTTCCTGGCGATTTTCCATGGTTGAATTGAATAGCAAATGTAATTTTTAAGGAAACTATTAAAAGCAGTGTGGGGGTCCCTAAAGTTCGCCCCCCCCCCCTCCCGTGCTGCAGTATCTGCGAGGCCGTTATTTACGCCACTGTTGATTTTTGACTATCACCTAAACCTCCTCTATTCCCCTATTCCCATTGTACCTAAAAGGAAATTGAAATATTTCTACAATTTTCTATCTCGGCTAATATTAGTAGACAGAAGAATAAGCTGATGTAACAACAGTTTATCCAAGAGTGAGTTCAATATGGCATGCAATTGCAACAACATTCTCCGTTTTTCCAAAGTTACGAAATTACATATCTGAAAGTTCGTATACTTACGTGAGCAAATAGTCAATATGTCGAACTCATTTACCTGTTATTATAATTGAAATGTTAGAGTGACCGCATGCCAAGAGAATACATATATAATTTAATTCTGTTAAGTTATATTATTTAATATAACTGTAATGCAGTAGTTTAAATGGAATGGTTTTAACTGGAATTGGATTTACAGATTCCTGAGCATATTGTGTTCAATTCGGAGCATACACCTTAGTTCATTTTCCTTGGTCACTAGTCCAATCCTGTTTAGGATTACTTCCTTCCGCAAACTTTCTTATGATTAACTCTATTGCTTTATTAGCTTTTTGACCATCATATCCTTGGTTTGATTAGATAACCTGCTTGTTTTGGATGCCTGGCCTTAGACGTTTAAGTAGAAAAATAGAAAGACAATTCGAAGTCGCAGATTCGTTTTTTAGACAAGAGGAAAGGTTTAAAGGTTTAAGTACTTTGAATTTCTCTGGCCCAAAGGTGACGAAAAAGGGATTCGTGAGTAAATAGGATTGGCATGCTCCGCTAGCTAACTGACATTTGTTTCTCTCACACAGCTGAGTGTGTAGCGAGCCTTAGAAGAAAGATATTTTCACCAGACATGCTCCAGTTCATTACTACTAAATAGGACGCCTTAAAGTGCAGTATGTCTCTAATTCAAATCGTTCAGTAGAAAAATATGGCAAAAGGTGTATATTTTTGGTCATTTTTTAATATATGAAAATAGTACTTACGCATATCTTTCTCTACTCGTGTCCTAACTATTCCTGCAAACCGTTATTCCTCTATCTTCTTCATGCTAGTTGAGATAAACATATGCAGAAATTAGTTTATTGCTAATTTTCCTGTAGGTGCAAGAGAAATATGGGAATACAATAAGATCCGATATTCCATTCTCTTTGCACGGCCAAGAGATGAGAAAAATGATTAACGACCTTGAATTTGAGAAAAGTGTTTAATGACTTTGGGGAAAAATGGTTATACAAAGAAGGTGCAACATAGTTTTATTATTTCTGATGTCAGTGTGTCGCTTCCTGATCTGCAGTTTTTGGTCTCTGGCGAAATGAGGACTTCTTGTATATGAAACTTGTTGGTTAAAGAATGTTATGATAAAATGAAATACACAATTACATTATAAAACCCTATTACACAAGGACTACCGTCTCAACACACACACACTCACACACACACACACACACACACACACACACACACACACTCACACACACACACACACATACACACACACACGTACGCACGCACGCGCGCGCGCCTTTTCTAGAGATGCATTTCTTTGGATTCAGAGGGCCTCAAAACATATTTCCGGTGAAAACTCGACATCGAAATTTTGGGTCGAATACAATATTCCCCCACTTAGTATAGGTACGTAGTAGAGAAAATAAAAAAGCAACACTCATATGGCCACCAAATATTTAGAAGAAAACCTGCGTTATAATAAAACATTTACATTATTGTGTTACAATTAGTTATACATATTAGAATATTACAGGTCCAAATATTTAAGGGATGCATTTCCTGGCTCCGAATTGTTGAACCAAATTCCAATGCCCACCTTAAAGAGGAATGCAGCAATAAACGAAAATAACCGCGGAGTGCAAGGCGCTGAGATATTTATATGCCAGGATGGCGCTAACGTCTTTATTGTGTGAATTTATACGGACCATAAACCGTGTCTGTGGGTTAGTAATGTTGTTTTACAAGGTGCGGTGCCCTGCATTATATTGAGTTTTACTGCCCATAGCTTCGTTATTCCCTATAGTCACGAGACAGCCACCACCCTCTGGCTAGTTGGAAAATATAGAAGCAAAAAGAGAGAAACCTACACACCAATGTGCTTACACTTTCTTTATTTCATTAAAGAAAAAATATAGTATATGGGACCTCCATACCTCGCAGGATCTTTTGGGATTGGTACTGCTAGAGTTAGTAACATAAAGAATGTATATGGTTAGGAAGTAGGCTTCCAAAATATCACCTTTGGTGCAATAATAATGAAACTGGCTGAGTCACACAGGTTACCACTGTGGAAGCGTAGATCAATGCTATACAAAACATTAAATAAATTCAGAACCGAGTTTATTGGCTCAGTGGGATTGCTTGGGATTCGCATTCGGGAGGACCGACCAATTTTGCCAAAAGTTTTTTTTTTTTTTTTTTTTTTTTTTTTTTTTTTTTTTTTCGCGCTTTCCCTTGGTTACTACCTGAATTCTGGGTTGGATACCTTCCTCTCCACGACTTCCGGTCCCTCCATTTCTTTTCAACTTCCTTTGAATACAGTCTTTTCAGGGTCGGAATTATCAGCGACAGGCGAAGGTGGAACTGTTGTAATGCTATTCTCGGCGTAGGGAAGGAGTTGTATTCGTCTGCCCTGGTGGGGCTGGAGGTTTGAATTATTACAGCTCAGTTTAGGGACCCCAGCTGGCTCATCTCTAGCCCAGGTTCCAGCACGTCCCTAGAATGCCTACATCTCCTTCCTACCTCCCAGGGGATCTGACTTACAATCACCAACTTATAGGTGAGGTGCGGAATCCCCTCTGCCTTCAGTCCAATCCAATCCAATAATAAACCATCAAACCAATACAGTTTATGTTCACGAAATCGCTATAGCTCTAGCTTCTCTAGCTGTTTCTTGTTAAACATGACCCAAGTTGCCCAAAATCATATATCCACATAGCAACGCACAATAAACAAGAATGATAGTGACTAACGAGTTCTCGATATTTTGAGAATATATATTGATCGGTATTGTGTTCAAATATTTGTGTGTGCAAATAGTGCAAGAACTTGTAAAGCGAGTTTCCTGGTATGGGTTTTTATACATAGTGTTTTTTTAACTTCAAAATATTCCTGCGATTCAGTTTTGTCAAGGTTTTTTTTTTTTTTTTTTTTTTTTTTTCCCAGACTTTAAATATACGTTTGGCTTTTGGGTTTTGATAACCTCACAAATTTTTGCCTATTAAAAGCTCTTTTGCCCTTTACTATTTTCCCTGGAAATTAATCCTTGATTTGGAGTATTTTAGATAAAATTCATTTTTATTTATTCCATTAAACATTTGGCTACCTGTGACTACGGACATAAATTTGTTGTGTAATTATGTAGAGAAATTTTGTGATAAATAGTTTAAATTAGTAAATGTTATCAATTCCGATAGGTCGAGTTCTAACCAGTTAGTTGATCCACAGGAAAACCTCTGTGCGCGGCCCGCCGGTGAGACCGGGTCATCAAGCTTGGAATGGTTAGGGGGCTCTGAGCGTCCCAGCCTTTACTTTGTGACTTATTGTCTTCTTAGGTTCGTCTCATTTACTCCTTGTATTGGTACGTCCAAAAGGACTGCATGATTCAAGGCGTCTGTAAATTAAGTAAATATTGATGTAATATTGTTCATTACATTGTATTGAATTATCCAACACAAATATCTGCACTGTATGAATAACACTACGCATACAACCTGTTTAGTGATACTTGAGCTTGTGCCCTCTTGTTCTTGCTCTGCGTATTTGGAGATATCATGACGCAAAGTGGGCTGGTTCCGCGATAAACCAACGGTTTACTGGAACTGAGTTCCGACACTTCTACAAGGCCAATAAGCTCTCCCTACCTCGGCTAGTAGGTCACGCATTGAGCTCTGAAGTAAACCGGGTAGTCCATACAGGCGTTATTCATTTCCCGACGCAGTTACGACTATGCAACAAATATGAGGTGGTAAACTATGTGATTCGTTTGTGAGAAAACTATTCAATACTAACACACCGAAATGGATATACATTAAGTTATCGTTTATAAAAGTATCTGCACTTATATCCCATCGTGCTAAGCGCAGGCTGACTCACGTGATATAACATTGCATTAGCTGTTTTAAAAAGGTTTCTTTATTTAAAATATTACTTTTCCTACATAGAGAGAGGTTGACGAAAAAATCAAAACGTCTGCTTTATTACTGAGTTTTGTTGTATAATAAATATTTGTATGCATAATCTTGATTAAAAACTGCATTTTTGTTTGAATGGACTTCTAAGGGCCTTCACACTTTCCTTAAAATTCCTGCCCAACACTTTATGGTGGTTTTGTGCTGATGAATTTTGCTGATGTTTTAATACTGACTATTCCATTCATATTTTGCGTATTTGATATTGACGGATTAGATTTAGCAAAGCCTCGGAACACCAACATCATGGTCATTTGTCTTACATTGTGCTACAATAATGCGATTTTGTCGGATGAAACCAGCTAGTTATTGAATCATAGTATCAGTTTGCATTGATTAATAGGCTACACCATCCATCTCGACAGCAAAAATAATGTATTATTCAGATCGGAATACGAATTGGAATCAAATAGCTGGCCACACCAACACAACTTCAATTGTCATATTTGCAAATAAATCAGAGCCGAATCATGAATTATGGAGAAACTATGAAATCCTATTACATTAAAATATGTTTAAACCAATTTTAGTTTCCAACACAGAAAAGCGACATATTCCTTCAATTTTAATTTTACAAATTCCATTCTAAATCGCTAGATATTTCAAAATAAAATATGTTATTGAATGAATATGTCTTTATTGCACTTCGATTTTAACTTATCTTATTTTTGAGGCTAAGAAATTTCTCATTTGTACTGTTGATAGCATTGCTTAATATTTCGACACATATTATATAGTTCATTCAGTTCATACTGTGATCGGACAGATGATACAATGTTCATTTTAAGCGACACAAATGAGAAAGTAATCATTAGCAAAGGCCTTTTCAAAGTTACTAGTTTCATTAGATAAATTAGTGCTCTCCCTTAGAATTACCTGCAATAATCACCTCATCAAAAGTATTTATAAAAGATCCGCATAAACGACGATGTAGAGGAATGTGGAGGGTAAGGAAAAGGGAGGCGTAGAAATGGAGGAGACAGAGAGAATATTTGCAATTAATGCAATAACTAGAGCTGTGATTCTCGGTTCGTTTATAATTTGAAGCTTTTCTGGAGTTATGAATGGCAAACTGCTAATTTTTATACACGGCTCTATACTAGCTCTGAAGTTCTTACATTTCATTTTCCTCCTGTTGTAAGGTTACCATTGTTCGCAAAGAAGTAATGAAATTAACTATGAAGATATTTCTGACAAAAACGCTTTATTATAAAAGTAAAGTAGTGAATTCTGTAGTAATTTCCAGTGAACTCGCAACATTCAGACTCCCATTGTTCTACATTTCATGTTACCAGCGACCGCTCTGTTTTTCGACTTGCCTTTTGTTGACCTCTTTCGCGCTATATTTTGAGATTGAACATCTATACTACTTGGGATAAGTCTGCTAGCTCTGTTTTATAATAAGCATGGCTCCTATTAGGTTTCTGCGACTGAAGGACAGGACAAACAGAACGTTCTTAAGTAATACACCTGCAAAATACAAATATGCAAAGGAAATTTATTGTATAGTGAAAATCACAGGTCATTGAGAGCACCAATCTCTTTAATTTCTAGAAGTAAAAGGATTAGTCCAAAACATTAAGATTTTTTACTTTCTCTACTGGTAAGTAGGGGAAGTATTGTATTCCACCCAAAAATTTAATGTCGAGATTTCACCGGAAATATATGTTTTGAGGCCCCCTGAATCAAAAAAAAAAAAAAAAAAAAAAAAAAAAAAAAAAAAAAAAACATTTATTGTAGTGTTTAACGTCCGCTATTACTACATACGACGCCGTAAGCAGTGACACTGATGATACATGGAATAATGAAGATGGAGCACCGGTGGAATGAGATGGTGGAGGAAACCGGAGAACCCGGAGGAAACCCGCTCCAGCGCCTCTTCGTCCATCACAAATCCCACATGCAGTTGCCTGGAATCGAACCCGGGTCACTTTGGGGAGAAGCGAATGGTATTACTACTCGGCTACGGCACGACCACATTAAGACTCCAATAGATAGTCTATAAGGCAGAAAAGCAGACCACAGGGCTATGTCTGCTTTTTGGCATCCTTCCTTACCTTGCGGAGAACGAAAGCGTTCTAAAAATGTTTACAAGAGTATTTCCTTTTTATGGCGTCCCACGCCGGACTTATCAGAGAGCTTACTTCACTGTCCTTGAAAATATTTAATCACCTTTGTACTTCAAGTTTTTATTACAGTGAGGTAATTAAAACAGAGACTTTATATACGAATTCTTAGCACGAGGGACATGAAAAATTCTCAACGTATATTGCTTTCTTTAACTTTTTAACTCTGGCCATTTCTGATGCTTTCAGTGTTGACACAGCTGTGTTACATTACTTGCCTTATTTTGATATAATGTTACCTATGGTATTTGATTCCATTCAGAATTTTATGTTGAGATATCATCGGAAGTGACAATTTCTAGGCCTACTTATCATCTCGAAATATGTATATTTTACAGTACGTAAATGGACTATACAGTAATCTTCATTGTTACTGAATTTTATCTACCTTAGAGATCTGAAGATACACAACGCTAACTAAACAAATACAGCTCAGATTTCATGTATGAATACAACTTTCTTTATCCTGAGAAATTCACATATACTCCCTCCCCATATATTCACGAATAAAGCGAATTTTAGTAAAATAGGCTGTCGAGTTCATTAAGACTTAGTCCTTTGAACGTGACGTTCGTGGCTCACATTCTACCACGACGATCCTCGCTAATATTTTTTCTCCAGTTGTTCGCAGTCCTCGTAACTGACAAATTTGGTGGGGTACCCTAAACATACGACTGTAAGTGATATCCCTTCCAAATTTCCTTTACGAATAATATAATTTAATTTATAGCATTTTAGACGTAGTGCTATTTGCAGACGATCTGGTCTTAATAAGTGGCTCAGAATTAAATATGTAAAAGGCACCATATCAGTTCAATAAAATAAGCCAAAATTACAAAATAAAAATATTACCACACAAAAGTAAAACGATGGGTTTTAGAGGACCGCAAACAGTAAGAGCAAAAGCAGTAATGCAAGATAGAATATTAGAACAAACAACTGTTTTAATTATTCAGGCTGCAATGTATGATAGTTACAAAACTATGTCATAAACAACATTAATAAGTGGAGACATACGAAAAGAATTATGAATCTTCAACTTGCTAGGAAGAATTAAAGAAAATCAATACAACCGGAAACATGTAGATACGACGGATGATAACCGCTATACGAAGTTGGTTTTAAGATTATACATCAAAAGGCCAAAGAAACATTGGCAGACCTAAAAGAAGGAGGACAGAACAGTTTAAAAGATGAGACGGAACAAGCCAAAAGGCTTAAACAGTGAAAGACGATGATACTGGTGATGATGATTATGATGAATTAATTTATAATCCATATCCACTGCCTACGGGAATGTATATAGTAAGAATGGACCTTACGTTACTCAGGATGAATTTTTTCCTGCAATTGACTTCAAATTAAACATGAAATGCTTACTAACAAAACTGGAAGCAGTACTCAAAGGAATATTGGTTATAGGAATTTCTTGTCATGAAAGAAAATACAAAAATATTCGGCAACTTTAAATAAGTAAGTTGGGTGATTCCTGGCAATTTTGAAAACAGTTAACTCTACGAATAAAAATGGTTTAAGAAAAGGTATACTTTTGTGTTCCTGCAATAAGTTTTTCTCTGTGTGTGTTAAGATTTTATGGTTATTGAAGTTATACAACATATATTTAGGTTTTCTTAAATTGGGCACTACTACTATATTATCTATAAACGTCTTAAAAGTAAACGATTATTATTCTTCTCTTCCGTGGTCTCATTAGTGTAAATCTGGTTTGTGATAGAAACACGTTTGTCTTCCCATTGACCTGTAACCAAGGACGCTTGCACAGGCTCAGAACGATTATTGTTAATCTAAAGCGGAGAGAAAGTTGTACCTCATGTCAATATTGGAATAAAATAAAAGGGATACCTGTTAGCTAGTAGGAAACTGTATGTGACTAATCAGAAATGTGTTTATTAAACTTTTAAACCCACCAAATTCACTCTTACTTTTACACTCTGGCTCGGTGAGGTAAGAAACTGTTCAAGATTGACTACCCCGTTTTTTGGAGTAGAATTCGTGGTCCCTGTTTTTAGGCTTCTCTTGGATGGCAAAGTCAGGCGAAAGAATGGTGTTTTAAAACTTAAAATTTCTTTTACAGCAGAATTTGAACAGAGTTTTAAAGGCAATTGATCTGATGTGTTGCAGAAGAGCTTTGGAAAAAGTTCAAAAGCCTGAAACTGTTTTTCGTTTAATTGTATATTGCACGTGAAAAGTAATAATATTTTATGTTATAGTGGACAGGAAGGCCTCATATGCAGTTAATGAAGCATTTTATCACGATGCTGCTTATTGAAGCTTGTGTGTGTGTGTGTGTGTGTGTGTGTGTGTGTGTGTGTGTGTGTGTGTGTGTGTGTGTGTGTGTGTGTGTGTGTGTGTGTGTGTGTGTCTGTTAGTACGCGCGTGCACGTTAATGCTATTATTAGCTCGTGATTGATAAATTAAATAAACGTGTCATTGCTCATATTGAAATTAGTACTTAGAATGCAGCGGCCCGCAACCAGCAACAAAATCACATTATCTCGTAATAGGTTAATTTCATATACATCCTACATATATACTGTATTGTCACGTGTACGTCATCAGCAGATGTGACGTAACATCATTTTGAAAACGGGCTACCTGCACCAGATGTAATGAAACCACAGTGACTTCACTAAATTGAGGACTGCACCCCCTAATTGGGGGACCAGAAGGGATGAGTAAGGTTGTGGCTCAGGGATATAATTGAGAGGGCTATTTTTTGCGGGGAGCTGGAAGGATAGTGAAGGGTGACACTTGTAATTCTCGTTTTAACATAGCTTTTAATTTCTCTAATGTACAGGGCCGGAACGCACACAGATATATATATAATTATGTGTGTGTATGTGTGTGTGTGTGTGTGTGTGTGCCTACATTTATACTTACATTTCATTTCAGGTACATAGCTGTAGTCTCAAAGATCATATTAAAACTGAAACGATAAGAGAGCAATAGAGTTTTAATTTAAACGACAAAATCAGGGAGTATAAAATGAAGTGGCAAGAGCATATCTCCTGAATGCCAGAAGAAAGACTAACCAAACGGGTCTCGCAATACAAACCAGTTGGTAGAAGAGAAGTTGGAAGACCGCGAAGTCGCTGGGAAGATCTCTTCCGAGTCGAAACAGATCATCTGGCCTATCTTGAAGGTTGATGATGATGATGACGATGATAATGATGACGATTTATACTTACAGACATACACGCACATACATGGCAGATAGGCAGTCAGACATACCTACTTGTTGAGAACTGCAAATTTTTTGGTACTCGTGTAGTTGTTCTCTGCCTGGCGTTCCAGACATGACATTTTTTCCACGGGTGTACATTATCCAGGGAGAGAGATAGAAGAAGACAGCGAGAGAGAGAGCTAGACGACTTTTAAGGTTCTTTGGTAGATGTCTTATCGGTACAGTTTGCCTGAAAGCAGAGCAAAGTTGCAAGTTAACAAAATAGGTTTAAATGGATTGGTTTCGCATAGCGCACCTAAACACGTAACGAAGCAAAACAAGAACAAAAAAGTAAACGAGCACAAAAAAATAAATAAAAAAATAAAAAAAACCAAGATATCTAGGGATACCTACGCCACAAGTTGCCACAAAATGGCTCTCTGAAGTTTTAAAGCCAATTTGATTGACTAACGTAAATTTGTCGTGAATAACTTGCACTCCATAAATCATACCTATGCCAGTGTCATGCTATAAGTCACAACTGAAGAAAAGAAAAGGGAAAGAAAGGAATGCAGAAGTATAAATGTATTCAAATAGTGAAGAAAAAAAATACAAAAATAGATAGCAAATTGACTATCATTGGGGAAAAGGTATAATACACGAGGGAGCACGTAAGCACTTGCCGAAGCACAACGTTTTACCACGTGAAACGAAAGTTCTGGGGAGCACACCGGCATGAGCGAGAGTGAGATTGAGTGTTTTTTCTTTTCTTCTTCCATTCAATGTTGCCGGAGATTCCACAAAAATATAGAAATATCTGTTTTTTCTTTCTTTGCCTGATTACCCTCCCCTTATGAAGGACTTACATCACCTAGGACTTACAAGCCTGTGCCTAAACTCCGATGCCTATCGGGGAGCACAGGAACCTATGTACCGGACAGAGTGAAGATCTGGAAGCGGTTGGTCGGCCCAGCTCCTGGTATGAGAGTGAGGAAGAGGATGATATGAAATGTAGGCGAAATGGATAATGGGAAAGGTGATGAAGGAGCAATTGGTGGAATGAGTGGCGGGGAAACCGGAGAACGCGGAGAAAACCCGCCCAGACGCCGCTTCGTCCACCACGAATATAACATTGCGGGTCCCTGGGATCGAATCCGGGCCGCCTAAGTGATAGGTAAACGGTCTAATCACTCGACCACGGTGTCGCCAAACATCTGTTTATTCACAAATGAAAAATATTCGTATATGCATACAAAGTGTGTCCTTATCGCTTAACAAGATATTTTAAGATAGTAGAGTAAAGATGCACTGTTTGATAAGACTATCTGATGTGGCACAAAAAGGACTAACAAATGTTGAAACTTCTTGAATTTTATTGCTGGTTGCTTCTTGATGATAATTTAATTTTGGATATTGTTAAGTTTCATCAAATGACGGTGGTGGTAGCATATTGGGTAGCAGGATTACTGTTATGTTAATGAGATATATGAAGAAGGTATTATGACTGACAAGTTACTGCCGATGGGACATAGAAAATGTCCTTCAAAGTTGGTGAATCTAGCAAGTTACATATCATCTAGATGGCTGTTTGTAGTCGCAAATAATAATTGGTATAAAAATGATCATCGGAAACATTTGCTAGAATTTGGTCGATTCCAGTAACATTAACCTAATCGTCGATGCATTGTGTGCAACAAAACGCATTTTGAAGGAGAGTTTCTGACGTTCTCTTCTGATAGCACACACAAAACTGTTGAGCAGAAAAATAGGTGCTGATCCTGAAGCTTCATGCTGGTAGACCTATGGCAGCCAATGCGCCCTCGCATGTCCAGGAGGGAAATCAACGCCCTCCGCTCAAGACGGCATGATGAATATAGCGCCGTGGCTGCGTCCCGGGGGTGTGTTCTTAAAGAAGAGCACTCCAAGGAGCAGTGGGAGAGAGCTAATGTATCGTGAGTGGCGTGTACAGCAAGGTTACATTTGGAGTGAGCGACTCTCTTATCCTAAAACACGGTACCTAAATACAAGTCACCCCACTTCACCACCTACACTCGATTGTCTACATACTCGGTGGCTTGGTGGCGTCACTTTCTGGTAGTTTAAATTTTTTCCATCAAGGGGGACAAAATCTTACGTCAAGATTTATTTTCCCGAAATACATGTATTTCCTGTCCCACTACTGGTGTTAGCTTGTCTAACGCCGAGGCACAAAGAGAGAATATATAATTTGCCCTACAATACTTGACTTAGATAACGGGTATTCCTTGGACCATAAAGTTTATGTAACTTAGCTTAATTTCCTCTTTTCCAGCGAACTAAATTTACCTCAGACATCTTACACACAGTGCAGTAGTACGTGAGCGTAAAAATATTAATTACATGAGATTAACAGACTATAATATACATATAAAACTAGTCACAAAAATACAATGAGTATTGGCATATAAATTTGGTGTGAGAAAGTTCCCATGTCACACTTAAGCAGCAAGGGTACATACTGTTTAAAAACAGAGAATGGTGGGATAATAGAGCTAGTTAGAGACTAGGATCAAAGTTAAGAATTGGATCATAAGAACCAAGATGAGAAAGGGGGAGAGACATGAGTTGGTAACAGCATTTTGAAAAAGCAAGCCGCCATAAGACCATGATCTCTGATTAACCTTAGTTACGAAGTTTTTGCGCATTGTTGTTTTAGCAATACATAACAAGACCAAAAGAAGTGGATCTAGCAAACACAGCTGTAGGTTAACGGCCAACAGACAAAGTAATAATAAGAGATAGCACTTCAAATGAGTACATATCCATATAGTGACTCTCGCCACCAACAAAATATACTTCGTCATGAGCGGAACATAGTACCTCAATGTGATGTGCTTCACCTCCAAATGATAGTAAGAATAAGAATAGCTCTTGCTGGCTTCCCAGTTGTACCTCAGGGAAGAACGTATTTTCTCCCCAACCCCTCCAAAAACAAAGAAGTAACCAAAATGCTCAAAATTGAATAAGGCATAGCAGACTTATACATATCATAAATTACGAGATACGCCTGAACAGAAAAACGTATTTTATCACTACATTAATATGCAGCGATAGCTCCATATTTAACACAACAACAAATGTTTCAGCAGAGACCTTGAGGTTGAATATTCTCCTATTAAACATAACAATCCGCCAGACGAGAGGGTAATTATCACATAAAACACATCAGGGGTCTCTGAAAGCTCATATCTTCAACATAGAACACTGTCACTAGTGCAAAATACAAAGGTAACATTAGAGATACACTTTTTTTTTTTTTTTTTTTATTTTTTATTTTTTTTTTTTATTTTTTTTTTTTATTATTTTATAGTAATAATTTCCACGCTGTTATTTGCTTTATAATGTAATTATTATTACAGCCACCTGTTGTGGCTAGGCAAATTACATAATCTTTAAGTTTATAACCTTCCTTTTTTTTTTTTTTTTTAATCAAAATTTCATATTCTTTTTTTTTTATTTTTTTTTTAATTTTTTTTTATTTTTTTTTTTAACCTTAACTTTAAGTTTAACCTGTTATTTTTTTTTAGGTGACACATGGTCATTTATTTTCATAACAGATACTCAAAGTTAGCTTTTTTTTTATTTTTTATTTTATTTTTTTTTTTAATTTTTTTTTTTTTTATATGTATATATTATTTTGATTATAGGTGCATTGTCGTATTTAAAGTGCAAGGCGTGTTATGTACGGCTGCATTGATTTGCTAAGACCAGAAGTTATCAGTTGCCAGCGTGCCTGTCTAAGAAAACTGACCCAATCCTTCCTCTGCGCCACTGGGCCATTATTCTGTTTAAGGATCCAGTACATTGTTCCCATTACCAGCCAAACTACACAGCGTTGGAGTGCAGTATTCTGAAAATGAAATTCCAAACGCTGGAGCTTCTCAAGGCATGGTGGAGCTTGCGGTGGGCACCATTTGGCGACGTAGGTCCTGAGCTCTACCCAGATGACTTCAACCTGCTTACAGGAAGCGATCCGGTGGTCCAGTGTGTCGACGGCGGCACAAGATGGACATTGGTTTGACTGTGCCCTTCCATGTCGCCAGAGTTTATCCGCTGTCGGTATAGTCTCATTTAATACTTCATAGGTGGTTTCCTGCCAATCACTGGGCACATGTTTACAAAATAAATTCTGCCAGATCACTTTCCACTCCCTGGTATATTTCTCTGCCACTCTGGGCACCAGATGAACTGTCGTGAGCATACGGTAGTGGTTCCGGGTGCATTCGAAGGCCGTAATGTCATCGTTGTTGTCCAGAATTCGTTTTAGGTGAAGGACAGTGGGTTTAAATCCGTTTAGTGCCACCTGAGGGTTATGCAGCTGTTCCTTCCAGAAATTTTGGTCAATGGATGAGCCAGATCCGCGCAATGATTGTGTGGCGGTTTTCCCCAATAAGGCCATGCATTTCTTGGCAATGTCCACTAAGCCGCAACCACCTTTGGACGGAGGCAAACGTAGTTGAGGCCGGCTCACCTTATATGCTTTTCCAGTCCACAAAAAGTAACCAAGGAGTTGTTCCAATTTCTGTGCGTCACGTTTTGCAATCGGCAGAATCTGTGCCACATACCAAATTTTGCTTAGACCATAAGTATGCAGGTACCAGATGCGTTGTAGCAAATTCAGGTTCCGGATCCTCTCCATGGATAAGGAATGGCGTAAACTATTAATTTTTTCCCTCCAGTTAACTGCAATCGTATCTTCTATATTTGCCATAAAGCATATTCCAAGTATCCTTGTAGTAGTCACACATTGCATCCCCAAGGTCTGTGGCGGTTCCGGCCAATTTCCTAATATTAGGATCTCCGATTTCTCAGCATTTAACACTGCACCGGACATCGTTGTGTACTGCTCCAATCCCTGTTGCATGGTCGTCATGTCTTCATTATCTGCAGCCACCACAGTCACATCATCAGCATAGGCTGTAAGTGTGAACCGTTCATTGTATACACTGACTCCTCGCATGGTTTGTTGCAACCTCTGGAGTAAAGGATTCAATGCCAATGAAAACAATCCCATTGATAGCGGGCAGCCTTGACGTACTGATCGTTGTATTCGTACCGGCCTGGAAAACCATCCGTTCCATAAGACTCGGGACTGTGCCGTGCCGTAGAGTCCCTGAATAAGGTTGATTACCGGCACTGGAAATTTCGCAGCCGTTAAGCAGTTCCACAGATACGAATGGCGCACTCTATCAAAAGCCTGTTGAAAGTCGAGATTGATCAAAGCCACCGCTTTATTTTCTCTGCGTAGATGGATCAGCGTGTCACGCAGTTCCGCCAATGTGTCAATAATGTTCTTTTTCGATATTGCCGCTTGGTTACAATGCATGATTTCTGCATATGCTCCTTTTAATCGGTTAGCCAGAACTTTCGCAAATAACTTATAATCGGCGTTTAGCAGCGTTATTGGACGATAGTCCTTCATGGTGGCGGTTTTCTGTTTCTTCGGCACCAGGGTGATAACACCATCCGCGAAGGTTGCGGGAAACACTGCTGTCTCCCACAGTTCCGCATATGCTTCCATCACTTCGTTCTTGATTATTGGCCAGAACTTTCTATAGAATTCATAGGTGAGCCCATCAGGACCTGGTGATGTGTGTCGACTGGCTTGTTCAATGGCGACCAACACCTCCCGCTCCGTGATAGGGCTGGTAAGTATTTTTGCGGATTCCTGGGTGATGCCGGTGTCAAACAGTTCATGTTCCATACGCCTATAAGGGGTGTCTGCTTCTGGCGCTTCTTGAAATAAAGCCTGAAAGTGATCCGCTATAAGCTGGAGCTGGGCGCGCGTTCCAACATGGGCAGTTCCAGTGTGCGCGTCCCGTATTGTTTGAGGATATCTTCCATGTCCCTTCTGCCGCTCCTTTGCGAAATAATAAAATGAGTTCTGTTCCGCTTCATGCATGGATTTCACTTTGGCTCGAACTTTATGTCCTTCCAACTGGTGTAAGTGTTTTAATTTGATGATTTCTTTTACTTTTTTTATCTCCGTCTGCACCTCATAGCCCTCCCTTTGCTTCAAATGCAGCCCCCACAGCGCCTCGTTGTAAAAATGTAGTAGCTGCTTCTTGGCCTGTGCCCTCACAGTACCCATGGATTTAAATAGGGAGCGAATCGCTGGTTTTGCCGTGTTCACCCACCAAAAACTCTTCCGAGTTGAACTTCTAAAGGCCGACTGTAACTGAAGCCATTTGATTTGAAATTGTTCCCTAATGTCTGTGTCCTCCAGCATAGAATTATTGAGTTTCCAGTAGCCACGGCCGGCCGTCTCAAGCCTTATTTCATTTATTTGCAATTGACATAGCACTGCATGATGGTCACTAAAAACCACCGGAATGACCCAAATTCGATGGACATTTGGAGCCATTCCGGGAGATAGATACTGTCGGTCGATGCGTGAGGCAGAAGTGTTGCGGGTGAAAGTGAATTCCACTTCGTTCCCATGCTTGATCTCCCATGCGTCAAGCAGTTGCAGCTGTGACACTAGGTGTTGTAGCATGATGCTAAAATTCGTAGCACCTTTTTGGTCCTTCGCCTGCAACGTGCAATTGAAGTCGCCTGCTAGCAGAAGTTCCTTGCCTTGTCGCAAATGCGGGGTTACCTCGGTTTGGAAGAAACGCTCTCTCGCTTGTCTATTCTGTGACCCAGCTGGAGCATATATGTTAACCAGGACGGTCTCTTCCAAAGTAGCGGAGAGGACCCGTCCGTCGGGATCCATCTGAAAATTCTGCAGGGGAAGTCCCTTCCTGTACACTATTGCCGTTCCTCTGCCGTTCAAACCTAGGTTAACTTTATAGTCGTAATTGTAAAGAGCATCCAAGTTGTAAGTATTTACTTCTTGGAGAAAGCATATGTCAATGTTGTTCACCTGGAGGAAACTATTGAGCAGTTTTTGGGTTACTAGATTTCTGCACCCATTCACATTCACTGTTGCCACCGTTCGTAGATAGATCATTATGAAAGCGACTGTCGCAAAGATAGTGTAACTCGGGCGTCTACGTCCTTGGCCTCGTGCATTGCTGCTAGTGTGCTACTGTTCGGTCTCTGGATGTCTAGCTGGGGTTATCTGTGCCGGAGGGTTTCCCTTAAGCCTTGGGTCACATAAGGACACCTGGGGCTTCCGTGTCACCTGAAGTAGGATCGGCGACTCCGCTTCTGTGGCCCTCGCATCAGGTTGAGAGGGATGAGATCCACCAGCCATCTCTGCACGCCGATAAATTGCGACTGCTTCAGCTGACCGTGGTTGGTCCTCTTGGGATCTGTGTGGCCGTTCGAGTACTTGCGGTCGAGAATCACTCGCAGATGGTCGTGCCGCTACGGTGGTGCCGGGGGTGTCCTCCCGGTAATGGGAGTCTGCTCCTATCTCCACCGCTGGGCACCTCACACTTTGTTGTAACTGTGCTGCTTCGTAATCACTCTGGGGGTTGTTTCCCGCGTCCCTCCTTGCAGGTTGAACCTCACAGGTGTTCCTGTCACCTCCCTCCTCCAGGATACTGCTGCCAATCAATGCTGAGGCAGGCTCTTGCGTCAGTACTCCAGCCGTATCTGCTGTGTCTGTGGACGGGACTTGCAATAGACGTGCCTCCTCATGGGCTTCTTCCACAACTTCCTCCAGCTCCATTTGGTTATTCCAGGATGGTTCTTCCTTCTGGGCTTTGCTTGTCTTCGCCCGCTTGGCCCGTTTCTTCTCGGTCGGGCGTTTCTCTTCTGCTGCAGCTGCCTCCGTT
This sequence comes from Tenodera sinensis, assembly GCA_030765045.1. Taxonomy (NCBI): domain Eukaryota; kingdom Metazoa; phylum Arthropoda; class Insecta; order Mantodea; family Mantidae; genus Tenodera; species Tenodera sinensis. Next base: position 1,029,512 of record JAUKNM010000042.1, read on the forward strand.
ACAAGTGAACCCACCTCGGGTGGTATTATCTCCTCCGGATTGGCCAGATGTACTCGTTTGCCTGTGGTATCTCGAACTATGGAGGCATACTCCCTTTGCGGTGCAGACCTTGCTGCTTCCTGTTGACTGTCATTCACCAGGGACGTTTGCCTGTTTTCATCCGTAGGATGCGCTCCCTCACTCTGCGTGTCCACTACCACCTTCGTCGGTTCTGTTTCGTTTCTCCGTCCAGTCGCCACTGGGCGTGTTGCGGTCGGACGGTGGGGGCAAAATTCCTTTAGATGTGCCGTGCTACTGCAGACGTAGCAGGATCTGGGTTGGCCGGCGTAGGACACCGATAATCTGTAGCTGCCAATGATGATAAAACTAGGGATGTTCGTCTTCAGTTGCATCTTTACCGCTCGTACCCCATTAAACACCGGGACGCGATATTGTCGGCTCCATTGTTCCTTCCGGACGTCATATACCGTTCCGTAACGCTGCAACGCTGCTTTTAAGACCTCTGCCGGGAGCTCTGGGGGTACATCAAACACTCGGACATTGACAGCATTACCGGTCACGTGTTCGATAAGCACTTTAGTCATCTCACCATTCATGTATGTGAAAGGTGTTTCCGCCGAGAAGGTATTGAGGGTTTTCTCCAGCAAGAGTGCTGATATTAATTTAACATAAATTGCCCGTTCACTTGCAATTAACTGTATTGTATCCACTTGTTCCGCATTTAACCGTAATGTATCTGCTATGAAATCATGCACTTCATATGCCGACGGTCGCGTTGCACTTAAAGCAAACTTGATCCTGAGGGTATTTTTCCTCGCGTACATTTCCATTTCTTTTCACTGTTAAATTTAGCTGAAATACTCACTTTAAATTCCTACACTTGGTGATCGATAATATCACTCACAGTGTTGTATATGTCTTTCTTGCGCTCACTCACTATCAGGCCACACACGCAGTAGACAAAACAACCGGTTCTCCTGGTACGTCTGCTCTGTCCCAGCGCACTGGCTTGACTGTTTCTTGTACTTAATACTCTTAATAAACTTCTGTGGGTTACATAATTTCTATAATTTTTCCTCTGACATACTAAAGCGTAAAGTACGTTAAACTAATTATATATTTTTAAATTTTAAATGATTGGGCCAACACCATTCATAAATAAGGTTAGCCCCGGGAATCAAACAATCCCTGTATAAAGTATGGTAAATCTACGCTCACAACGCAGTTGAATCGAGGTGGCCTGACATTTATCCAGAGTGGAAGAAAAGTACATGCAACATAGACGTATAGCTTAACCCTTTGGACCCTTTTTCTCTCCAGAAAAAAAAAAAAAAAAAATCCAGAAAGCGTGAAGTCGTTGTGCTTTTAAACATTTAAAGTAAGCCGAAAAGACAATGCATTTGAAGTATTACACCAAATGTAGTATATTGGTGTAAAAAAGTACAGCAAAAAGATGCTAAGCGTCCATCCTAAAGTGCGGTAAAACAACTCACTGTCCCGTCTACAAGTACGCTCGGATTTGTTGTGAAACACTAAATTGCGGCCGAAGAAGCGTCTGGCTAATGCGGCCGATATAGGCCAATGGGGAAATACAGTGACAACTATAACAACTAAAGGAAATCGGGTCAGCTCAATCATATCTCATTCAAATGAGATAGGGAGATAAGTGTATTTTGCTCTTGATGTGCCATTCTGCTTAAGACAAATAAGTACCAAAAAAAAAAAAAAACAACAACAAAAAACAATAGTATAAGTCAGTCGTCATGATATCTGCTGCCAGTGCAGAGCGACAATAGTGAAAACATTTTTGTTGCACACATCTACATCTGAACTCTTTACACCCTAACCAGTGTTTTAAAAATTACCAATTTATATATCAGAGGCGGTATATGTCTTACATACTTACGATATTGGGTTATGCAGTTAAACAAAGAAAGAAACACACACACACACACACACACACACACACACACACACTCACACACACAGACACACACGCGCGCGCGCACGCACGCACGCACACACACACCTCACTCAAATTTTCAAATGCTGTTTTGGTATAAGGAAGAATAGAAACTCTGTTTCTAGTGAAATTATTGTATGTCTTTTCTTGGATCGAATGCTCTGCAAGACTTCCATTGCCTTAAGAAGGAGGTGAAAATATGGGATAGAAAGAAAAGGTCCCTTGCTTGAAGATCTTTAAACTACATGTTATTCTTAGAATTACAATATTAAACATATTTGTGATGCTAAACCAGAATCACTTCTAGACGTGACAGTGCCTTTTACTTGAAGTACGATGGTAATCTTATTTATGGAATTAACCGAATGCCTTATTGATATGCATATGTCACGTAGACACCCTTTGATCGACAAATTGGAAAAAAGAATCAGCTCAGCCTCTGCAGAAATGCCAGCGGCTGAATCACTCGAGGCATATCCTAGTCGAAGTGAAATGTAGGCTTGCGATTTTCTTATTAATGGTGTAATTACAGAGCATTTATCTTTCTAACTACACTTCCTGAAATATTATCTTTTCATTTGCTTTCGTGAACGTCATTTCATTAGAGATGTACAAACATTGATTTGTTTAAACAAGTGCTGATTTATGTGCATAAGCATTGTGTATCTTTCAGTGTAAACATTTTAGCCCTTTTTTCGTATTTGAAAGTTGGCAACAGAAATGTTACGCCATTAGTTCCTGCTGTTTACCAAATAGTAGTTTTAAGCGACGATATTTGGAAAAAAATGTTACATGAAGCTTAAGTAAAAACCGCTAGTTAGTTTTATATGAACAGTATTATATTTGCCGGTCCGAAAAGATAATATGTGAAATGAATTTTCTGTGCGTTTATGTTGACTCTAGATGCCACTGTTTAACCCCCACCATTAACTTTCATTTTTCAATAACCCCTTCCAGCGTAGTGTCATCGGACGGTGAATGAATGAAATGGTGAAGTAATGCTCAAATGAGCCCGAGGTCCATAAGCGTTACCCGACATTCGTCTTCTCAGGATAAGGGAAAACCAGGAAAAAATCTCTTATCCGGATAACGTTTTCTAAAGTAATCATTAAAGAGATTGAGAATTAATAACAACTAAAATGATCCTTTAGTCCTCAATTTGCATATCTGTATTTGGAAATAGCGCCACAGAAATTGGACGTCTCCTGGCGTCGGAAAACTTCAGGTCTTCAAAACTCAGGACACTTTGGTACATCTTTCCATAGATGATTACAATATCCGTGTGTAGCACTGTCTGTGAATATACTACCTGTTACCTGCATGATCTGGCTCGAAATGCAAGCAGGTGACCACGTGATGCTTATCACTATGAAATCACAAAGTATACTCTTAAACAGAACAACTATTATTATCCAATCCCTCTTACTGCGCATCTGTACTGCTCCTTTGAAAATCAGAGACGCTGCAACTTCTTTTGCATTTATGTATGCGGGAAACATACAACTGCAAAGAACCGCTGGTTTGTGCACCTGGCGTAGACAGGTCGTACGTTTGAGGTCAATTGGTGTGGTTGCCCCTGGCTCTGCTTTGGGGTTCTGGAATCCGAGGAAAACATTTCAGCCTCTTGACAAGCAATTAAAATAATGTCATTTCTGTGTTTTTGTTATTTGTTCTCCTATATTCTGTATATAAGTAACATGCTATTTATAATAATATGGGCTGCACCATTTATTGAAACTTGAATGAGCCTGATATTTACTACTGATAAATAAAAATACCTGATTTTTTTAATATTTCAGTACAATGTTAGTGATATTTTCATGAATTGTTATTATTCAGTTCGTGGTTACAATAAACAAAGTACTCTGAACCATAACTAAATAGGTTATTCAAACAACCTCGTTTTTATGAAGATTCAACCTGTTTTCATTTTATGTGAAATGCAATAATTCAGATATTATGACAAACTAGAATTTTTAAGAAAATCTGCAAATACATATCTTCTGAGTTACATGATAGCGAGGCGTTTCATGACTACATTTGATCAAAATCCCATTTTTTAATTTAAATTTTTAGCATTGTAAAATATCTTTCAACTTTCAGGGACCGGAAAGTTCTCCAGTTTGTATAGCGCATCTATCTATTCGGATGTCACAATCTCCTATCACACTGTGACTGTCCCCTTTACCATTATCTGTGGATAGGCAGTTTTTGAAATCTGAGAATAAATTAAAATCTACTACTTAAGAGCTGCCTAGGAATGATGAAACGGGTTAGCGACAACTTACGTTGAAATTGAAAGAACCAGGAAGCCACAAAAGGGCAGCTTTCAAAAACGAAGATTTGATTAATAAATACATTGCCGCCAAATAGCGATACTCGGGAAATAGCTTACATGTACACGTCTTTAAATGTTTGCTAACTCAAATATTCTTTTTTCTTTTTGTACAGACTTTGATATGGTAGTGATTGCACGGTTTTTCACATAGTTAACATTTGCAGTCTGTATTTGGTTCATGGAAGTGTGTGTTTTTGCACGTTATGTGATGAAATACGTGGACAAATAATCTTGTAATGACGTGTCTCATTTCAAAATTTGCCTTTGTCCATGATCTGTGTACCATGGTTCCTGTGCCATAGAAATCTAGTTGTACTTATTCTGTTTTCCTGGTCAGCATTGCCAGCAATTTTTCCATGTAGAGATTTTATTCAAGTGCGTTATCTTATATTAGACTGTGATATAATACGTAATACTGGGCCTTATTTCAAATATTTGAAAACAAGCATTTAAAAGTGTCATGAGTTTATAACATTAATGACTTGATCAGAAGCATTCAGTTGCATGGTCCTAAGCCAATTTTTACCATCTATTAAATTATTATAATTGTTGTTATGAATATCAGTATATTGAAATTAATTACGTTAATTATGATGTTGTACTTTCCAGTTGATATAGAGAGCTCGCGCTTGTTTTCACCTTAAGACTGGGACTGCAGATGGTCTAGGTGCTGGGAATGCAAAATACGTAGTGTAATGGCCTTCTTCAGTTTTGTTGGAAGCTTAAATAATAGAAAATTTCACTCAAAATACTAAACAGAATAAAATGAAAGTGTGTGTATTTTATGTTAAGGTATTTATACTTTCATTTACATTTTATTGCAGCCATCTTTGAACAAATGCCGAAGCATAAATTGGTTATTTGTTGTTTGTGCCTTATGTATCATTAAACTGACTTGTTCTGATGTAAGGTACTCATTGGTTACCTTCAACTGTTGCTTGCTATTTTTCTCTCCTTCCTACCCATTTCATTCGAATCATATACTTGCATATACAAAAATCCAAAACTCACTTCTTCACACTATTAAGCGAAATTAAGATTGCTGATTCGTGATATTCCTGTACTCAATCATGCAAGGACCAACCATTTATTTCCCTTATTCATAGGCACTCGCTTCAAAATATAGTGTCTCTTAGGATTTGCTTAGTCTAAAGTAGTATAAATCTTTCATGTTTTAGCTTGTTCAGTTTATTCACAAGAAAAGTAATTCTTAAAGGCAACCTCACAACTAAAAATTGGTCAGATTGAGGCGTGGAGATCACGAAGGTCATGTTATTCAGAAATTGTCTCTTGGTATGCATTTTGAGATATCTCAAATTTCCTGAGTCCCTATACTTGCTAAATGATCATGGCGTACTCTTGTTAAGCCCTATATTTTCCCATACCATAGAAAATACCCCTTTTCGTTCATAATAGCAGTTGTATTATATAATTTAGAGATATAACCGTGGTTTACCAACAATTTAAGCTTCATTTGACAAAATGGTATCTATAGCAACTGCGGAATACAACAATAAGAAAAAAATATTGTTATTTCTCCAATACACTGATTATTTGTTTTCGTTCTAATTTATTTACCATAATATTTATAGTTGGGGTGATTAATGAGGCATTATATTATATTACCAAAACATGAATTAAAATGTGAGAACTAAAGTTTCCGATTTATAAGTTTTAATATCAAGTGTAATTTTACAAAATTGTAGTTTAAACGTTTGAAACACTTCTATTTTAATCATCAATGGCATATTATGCTATAAGAGTAGAAAGCACGTTATTACCTATAGATTCGCGGAGTTGAGACTTGTATTTTCGAGCATTTCACAACAGTTGTGTATTGAGTGTTGAATTATTTTTGCAAGATCGTATTTTTAATTGTCTTGAATGAATTTAAAGAATGTCTGATAAACTTACTTATTTCTCCTCACATTTCCGATCATTATGCAATGCTGCCATTTCAACAGATATAACTAATACGAGGGATTAGCAAGAAATTATAATATACAAGGCTTTGAGTCAATTACTTGATAGTTGATGCCGTAACTCAAAACCAGCTGTTTGAGAAATGCAATATGGACGATAATGCAGGTATTTGAAGACGAATTTCAATTCGGAGACGTGGGTTATGAAAAGGCAATCGCATGCGTGTCATTGATTCATGGAATATTTGTAATGAGGTTTCAAGTGTCAATAATTTTCAACAGTATTTGAAATGATCTAAGTATATTATATTTGAACTATGCACTCAGTGTAATGTATTATTAAAGAATAAATTAAGGTTTAAAGTGTAGATTACTTCCCACCCTGGTATGCTGTTACATTTATGCTATTCAGCAATTGTATTGATAATACAAGTTGCCTTTAAAGTGAATAAATATGTTAGAATTTTAAAAGACAGTAAACACGATCCCGCAAAAACTTAAAACCTATTGCTCTACAAATTTGATTGGATGAACGACGCAAAGCAGGCTTGTGAAACATTACATTTTCACGGACTGCAGCTGTTAACCTGTTTGTTACTGTTAACAAGAGTTTTATCAGCGGTTTTGCAATTCTCTTGTAATATTTCGAGGAGTTTCGGTCGTCCTCTGCACAAAAACAGCTGATTTATTGCTCACCCCTTCCGACGCCTTGCTGGGAATTCCGACATATTTCCCTGTGCGAGCATTGGAGATGCGGGTAGAAAATATGACGTCTAGCAATATCTACTGCGCTTCTGCATAGTTGTGCCGCACTTTGCTCACGATTATGTGGTCGGGCGCTGCCGTGCGCTGTGTGGTGTTTATTAATGATTGCAGTGCCGCCTGCTGGGCTTCCTAAAGGGAAGGCCACTGGAAGAACTTTTTGCCTCAATGATCGTTATTTCCTCTGCAAACTTCTGGCAGAGCTTCCTTTCCCCTATCTGTGAACTACATAACGTATCCAGTTCACCGTATAAATCTACAATTGCAACAGCGGATCCTTCTCTCTCAAAAGTTGATGTTTGTACGCTGTTTCGTCGTCAAGAGCTTATAAAAGCAACTCTCAGAGACTTAAAAAAAGTACAAGAAAACGCATTTCAATTGAAACCTCCGTCTTTACCAAATAAACAAACCATTAAAAAAATAAAAAGATAGAAAGAATGAAAGGCAATGGAACTGTCAATAGTGATTTGGAAAGTTTAGTTTTATGTCCACAGAGCACTGTGATCAATTTTATCTTGCCTTTAAGATTGATTACTTTTTCCTTTGGGAGGATATCAATGTGTTCTGTCTCATTTTTAATTGGTCTGTGTTTATGCCATTGTTTGCACCTTTTGTGTTTTTCTGGAAACAGAGATATTTAATTTTGATCGGATTATTGCCACAAACAGTCATCCTTATGTATCTTAAAGACAAATTTATGGCATATTTTCATGTATGCTAGTTCAGCTAGATCATTAACCTACGCTTACTTACTTTCTGTGATTGTATTTTATGGGGTATATGTTTTTACCTTAGTGCTAGCCACTTCTGAAGTAATCGCTGTTGTATGTATATCTTTCTCAATTTAATTTAGGTGTTTTTGAAACAATAAGTATGCACTCATTTGCTTCTTGAGAATATGTAGTTGAATGTAATATCAGCCCAATACATACCACAAAAAAAAAAAAAAAAAAAAAAAAAAAAAAAAAAAAAAAAAAAAAAACCTCTTAATTCCTTCTACGTTGTTTTAAAATGTCTTTGGTGAACATATTTTAAAAATACTTTATATGACGCAGAGGTTCTTGAGCATTACCATTTTGAAGCTATGACAAGAACTCCTGTTCAGTAAAAGGAAATACAATTTTAATTAACAGTCTCATGTGAATAAACCACTAATAAACCTTCATTAATATTGCACACAGAGGAAAAGTAAAACAACTAATCACATGTAGACAGGTGAATTAGTTATTTGGGTAAAATGTTTTATTCTATGTAGAATTTGGCTTCCAGGCTTTGCCAGCTCGTCTGTATAAAATTATTGCCAATTTGACATTATTATACACTCTTATTATGCTTTTGGAAAAAACATCTGGTTATCACTTTGCAATATCAACTTCATTTTTTTTCTTTTTTGCTTTGCTATCTCTGTCATTCAGCTAAAGTAAAGGTACAATTAAATTTGTACATCTTTTCGCACAATTACGTGCTAAAGTAGTTTTGAGACCCTTTTAAAAGTAAAACAGACAACTTTAAATAAAGGCGTGTCACACACAGACATACACACACAGAGAGAGAGAGAGAGAGAGAGAGAGAGAGAGAGAGAGAGAGAGAGCTTTTTTGTAAGTTTGGATAAGCAAATATTTTCGTACAATTCCATTTGTCCTAAACGACTGTAGATGGAATACTTTTTGCTTTTCGAAACGGACTGAAACATTTGCATTAAAATGTAAATGTCATAAAAACAATCTAGTGGTATGACAAACTAAATACAGATAAATCTTATATTTTAGATAAACAGCTAATGGAATTGCCTTTAGTCTGGCTGAAACTGTCAAGCCACAAAGGGGAAAAATAAGCAAAAAACAACTACAGGAAAAGTTCTGAACGTGGTGCAGTTTAGATCAGGATCTGCTAACTGGTGCTCAGAGAGCGCAGATTGCTCACGACCTTGGCTAGTAGCTATGTTTAGCAGGTAAAAAAGTTAAGGCCGCTCGAGGTATCGCGTGAGTCCGCGCGGGCTTGGTTTACATAAAGAAAATAATTAGGTTACTTAGATCTGACAGTGTTCAGCCCTTTGTTTCTTTTGCTTCATTGGGTGACCTACTGAATGCTATGATCAAGTACATAAAGTAGCAGTATATTCACGAATCAATAGGTCCTATTTCTCAACTCAAAAGTTGGAGTGAAGTAATACTTACAGGTATTTTGTGTAAAGCCACTGCTGTGTTTTCTATGTATGCTATAATAACGGAGGTTCAGTAACAAAATATTTGTGCCAAAAATGATTTACTGTAATGGAGAACTATTGTTGTCACTACATCAACAGGGCGGAATACTAGCTTCAAAATTAAGTTTTTCATTAATTTTCCTAAACAATTGATATTGTGAGTTCAAAAAAAATCTCAACATCTGAGAGAAATTACCGGCCGTATAACTGTCACTTTTCCTTTAAGCCAACTAGCATAAAACATTAAGTTTCTTTCATATTTACTGTCATTTATAGGGGAATAGTTTTAAGAAATGTATGTTACACAAATGCCTTCTTTGAGAATTATACATATTTAAAATACTCGTAAATATAAACACCAGTAGAAACAAAATGCTGAGCATCCAGCCGCAACACAGTTTCCAGGAAAAGAAACGTATGGGTGCTCCGAACTTCGAAGATTTAAGTGCCCGTGTAGTTTCTGCTACATTTATAAGGAATCACCACCCTATCTCTGCCCCTCTGTTTTCCATCGCACCGTAAATCTTTATTTTGAGCAATCCACGTTCCTAACTTTCCCGCAGAGGTTCCCATGATCCCCATAAAGAATGGGAAGGCCCAACACTAACTCCCAATACACCCCATTAACCACTGCAGCTTTTCTCCGTAACTTCTCTGGAGCATTGAGCTTTACGAACCCTCGACAGCAATTGTTTGTGGGAACATTCTCAACTTTGTTACCATAGAAGCAGTTTCTACCTTTCAGGTCCTTCCTCAAGCAAAGAGAGCAATAGTATTGGTGTTTAAAAACTAAAATATTTTCTATAGTAATACGACTAGAGGGTTTGATATGACGATAATTTTGCGAGCGCAAAGCGGAGAAAAATTGTCCCAATATGTAAACCTTGAGTGTCATTTGTAAAGGGTACTTAGCGAAATAATGAATAACTTATTTACATGTACAACACTATTTAATATTAACATAACTTTAAAAGTAAACAACTTCCAACTTACACTCGTGCATTTTAATCATGATTCATTTTCACAGTTGGCACTACAACTAATCCAGTAGGCTGAATGGCAACAACAGTTTTAATGTTTAATCCAGGCAAATGAGAAATTAGACATATGATGAATATGAATGAACATTTTTGCGTCAGTAGGCTGTACACTAAGGGCAGGCCAGCTCTATTTAAGATTATTCTCTTGAATTAAAATATCAATATCTTCACTAGAATATTCGCCAAATCTATTGCCTGCTATTTTTCAACAGCCCGCCAGTTGTTTTTACTGTGCATGGATACTTCAGATGTTCAGAAGCATTAGAAAATGTTTAGGTAAGCGGAACCGTAAGCGGGAGGTAATGTAACCAAAGTGATAGTGCCACGACCAAGAGTAATAATTTGGCATGAATGCAATAGTGAGTTACTCATATTTACTAGTTTTATTATATCTAGTGTCCACTTCGTTTGATCTGCGACATAAAGAATTAACATTTCATAGGTACTGCTGGTATGATTTTCTTAAGAAGATAATGCCATATGCTCGTCCAAAACGGAAGGACAAAATGGAAATTGAAGTCATATAGAATAAGGCTTATGTATTTTGGGGCAATTTAGGCCGTTGAACGACCGATTCTAATAACTCGAACTTCAGTAATGGGCGGAACTACCAACAAGGTAAAGTTTACTGTTGCTACCTTGCGCAAACTGGCAAATATTTAATTAACTGCCGATGGCTTTAATTTTCTATCTTTATCTTTTGTGCACTCGACCCAAAAAGGTAGAAGCGGAAAAGCAACTTTGGCTTCTTTTATTACACATTGATGTAACTTATAGAAATTATTTACGGCAATAATTATTTCTCTATCCTACCATCGTTCCGTCATTACTTAGTTATATCTTTTCGTCAAAAGTACGGCATTGAAACAATGTCAGCATGGAGTGTGCGTATGTGTTCATAGCAAGTATGCAGTTACAGTATTCTGACGTTGGGCTCGGCGCACAACAACGAACGGACGGGGCGAAGCTGCTTCACACCACATGCGGTGTCGACGAGCGGGCGAAGACGTTCAGGGGCGGGCTTTCTCGTGCGACTGTTGTGTGTACGTGACTGTCAAGAATCGAGGCGGCAAAACAAAGGGGTTTCGGGGACGTTCGCGAAACTTCTGACTGCGTCATTTCCGGTGCGCGCGCGTGTGTGTAACGCGAGAAAAGTCTGAGTGACGTCATCCGTGGTGTATAAGGATGCTAGAGAAGAGCAGTGTTTTTGAGGGTTTCAGTTACAGATACGAGTTTGTCACTGTGTCAGTGAGTGCCATACAGTTGTGCGTCTTGGTACGTCGTAAGAAGATTCAACGATCGTCGCGAGTGATTACATCGTCCTACAGAAAGAGGAAGTGAAGAAAGAAATAAAGGGACTGAGAAAGTTTATGAGAAGTACAAACTGTGAGTTGTGATAGCCCGAAAGACCGCAAACTGTGTTAACCACGGGAAGAAAACTGTGTATTTATAGTAAAATTTTAGATGATAAGTGATAGAAAAGTTACCGGACTGATTTCGTCGATTTAATCACAATATTTTTAATACTAATATCTGCCTATTAGATTCTTGAAATGGTGTACTGTTTACCCTTAGATATATAACGGCTTTTTTATCAGTCCGTAAATAAACTTTACAATTCTTCATATTTGCCAAACTAGTAGGTTTATCAGAGGCATTCCACTGCAATCCACATTTTGTAATATTTCACGTACAATTAAACCATTATTTTGGCCTAACTCAATCCTAGTTAAACCATTATAGTGACACCGGCCATTATTATGGTGATCTCAGAAAATTAGTTTTTTCGCATACGGTATACTGCACCAGAATCTGAAGCTCAAATGAACTTCAGAGCTGCGGTACGAACACTCCATTTACACAGCTTTCGTGCAGCAGGGAACGGTTTGAAGGCAGAACACCACGCGAGGAGTTTTAAACATTTCCTTAATAACTGTTGTAGAACTTGGTAGTCTTATTTTCACCATAGAATGGCGCAATTACACTCAAACTCCTAATTCTGCTTGATTTATTACCATCTTTACAAACCCTTATTTTCATAGTCTAATTCTTTCATGACACCGAGAATTTCCAACCTTAATACCTCTGGACTTCGTTTTCTGCTTCTAGCTTCTATTATGCATCACGTTTTTTGAAAGCTATATTTATTCCAGACTTTTTCTCTCTTACTTACCTATAGTAAATAGGGGAAATATTGTATTTCATCTGAATTTTCAATATCGGAATTTCACTGAAAACAAATCCTTTGAGAGTCCCTTGATAAAAAAAAAGGTATTCTAAAAGGTGTGTGTTTGTGTGTGCGTTTGTGTGTGTGTGTGTGTGTTTGTGTGTGTTCATGTGTGTGTGTGTTCGTCTGTATCCGTGTGTCAGTGAACAACATGAATGGAAAACGAAATCTTAGAAGTTCAACATATTCCAAGAATGCAGTTTCAAGAATATTCAATATTCCAGATTCCCTTAATATGGAAATAATTTGTTTCAAAAATTTGAATCAAAATATTTATTTAATATATCTATGTGGCACACAATATCTATATCTAGACTTTCTGAAAATACTCTATGAAGTCCTCTGTTTTTTGACTGACTTTTGTGTATTCGGAAAAGGCCAAGAAGTTACCAAAATTTTACTATATACAAATGTGGTTCTCGTTAAACTACGTACCTTAGCTGAAATACAGATATTTATGGCTTTAACCGTTTCGAAGATGTTCTTTGTTATGGAGTTGCATTTTAAAATGCTTATACTTTTCTCAGGTGTAAAGCCGCTACTCCTTGTTTCTCCTAGCAATACAAAGAACATTTAAAACATGTGACAGCGTCACGCTTTCTAAAAATTTGACTATCGGTTTACTCTTGTATCCTTATTATGTCTACAACGAAATATGCAAATATATAATTATGCTTAATCTGCTTTAACAAGAAGTATATAGAAAAATAAACGTTTGAAAGCATACATTCTGAAAAAAATTCATCATATATTCTTTTTGGGCAGGGGGGGGGGGTGGAAGATTTCAAATAAATGTTATAAAACGCCAAGAGCTTCTATTTCGTTTAAGGACACCAATGCTCATTCGATTAGTCTTTGTAAGAAACTGGTGTGTGGGCTTCTTTGGCATATGTGCCACAAGTCTGTATTATCCATACGATGTCACATTGAATGTTGCTGGGCCCAAATTACCTCGCTGTCTACCACACTCGCTCAGTCAATCTCTCACTCACTCATTCAGTAACGCACTCACTCTGTCACTCAATCACACACTCCGTCACTCACTCACACACTCACTCACTCATGCACTCATGCACTTGAATGTTGCATTTTATCAGTATACTTTAATAATTTAGTGAATGCCAGTTATGTCACAGTATTTCACTGATGCTCCTTGTTAATAAAATTGTGCTTTACAGGCATTTGAAACAAATAAAGGTGTAATTTGCCAATAACATATGCCTACGCGATCGTCTCTTATGTTGCGGTGGTAGTGCTGCTGCTTACCAAGTGGAAGATTGGGGTTCGATTCCCTTTACCACCTCGGCTAAGTGGTCCAGGGTGCACTCAGCCTAATTAGGTCCTTGAGGGGCCAATGGAGGAATTACTTGATTTAAAGGTGGCGGCTCCGGTTTCGCAGACCGCATAATCCACCGGGAGGGTTTAGGGCGCTGACCACGTATCACCCTCCATTACTGCACCCCCCTCCCCCTCATGACGCCTGTGGCAGGCAGAGATTGGGGATACAGCTGATATGCGCTTAGCCTTGGTCCGGAAAGTTCTCTTGCACCTTGGTTTATTATTATGTACATATGTATCACATGTATACGAAGAAATCTATCGCCAAGGTTTTTCTCCTTAATTTTTAGTTGAGAGATCTTTTTCTTTTAAATCATTAATACGTTCCAAAAAATATAGGTTGTCACTGACTCCTTGCTGATAAAATTCGATCTTAAGGTCTCAAAATGTTGGATTGTTAGTTATTATTATCAGTGTCTGTGCAGAAAATGCATAATAATTGTTTTAAATATTAGGAGCCAAAATAAATCCAACAACGTATATACTCATAAGTCATCCAGAAAAAATGTCCACGTTACATGGTTAGCTAAATTGTAAATGAGAAGAAATTGTATTTTATTTTTCTGGGCATTGGATAGAGGTGATAAGTTCTGTATTTTTGTCCCCATGACTCAATACTTATTGGGTACAATAATATAGTAACACCGCGACTCAAAAGATTTAGTATCCAGTCCGAAAGATACGGGTGAGATAGAAGCTATTGGATACCTGCCAAACGAGGATCCCAAAACGGATGTCACCATCTTGCCCTCATCAATCACATCGGCAGTATCCTTCGCACAGTCTTAAGTTCAAGTGCGTAAGCACATGCTTTTAGCCTTACCTAACCGCCAAGACATTTAATCCCCAGTAAACAGTCTATTAATAATTTATATTCTCTGATTTCGATGTCTTCAGCAATGGACAAATAAATGAATATAAACTGGTAAACATTATCTCAAGAAAACAGAAATAGAAATTCATCTATTGTTATCTGGATCTACAAGTGTCGCAACTTATTCCTTCATTCAGGAGTTGAATTGAGTGGACTATAAAGTACAGAAATATACGCATATAATAAAACTGTAATATATTTTCTGTGCTAATGAATAATGAATGAATATGAATAATTTATAGAAACTTGCACATACATACACACATACGGGGTACCCTAAGCCAGAAATAACAAATGTAAGTCGGCATTAGAGCGTGTTATCTCATGAAAAAATGTGGAGAGTTTAGTATCGTGTCGGCATGCTAGCTCAGTTGGTAAGAGCAGCTGGACAGAGATCGAAAGGTCCATGGTTCAAATCTCGGGAATGACATTGAATGCGTTTTTAAGAATAATTTTTTAAGAATGGGTTGAGAATGTCATGTGAGTGGAACATATTTTTCCACTGTGCCGCTATTGTACGCCATTACACTTATAACTGTTTTATTATTATTACCATCATTATCGACATAATTAGCATTTTTTAATACTAAGTCATTATCTTAAAACATTTTCGAATTCAACCATTCTTTTGTTGTAATTTTCAATCAGGATTGAGAACACAGGTTAATTTGGTTCCCATAGAGAACGGGGCTGCCATGTTATCTTTAAATTGTTACAAGAAATAAGGAATTTGAGGCTAATCTATACAGTACACTTGAAAGTTGGTATATTTTAATATCTACATCAACTGAAATTATCTAATTGAATATAGATCACTTTATTTCTTCCTTCAAATGACCAATATGATTATCTGTGCGCTTGATTCTGCTTTTTTAATATTTTTGTTTAAAACTCAACTTATTAATTCGCTAACTCAGATCATATGCAACTTATTTCGAAAGTTATTCACCAACACCAAGTAAGTGACATTAAACGTTCTAACAGATTACCCTCCTCTTATGTAGGAGTTACACGCCTTGGGGCTTACAAGCCAGTGCCTCGGGTCAGAGGCCTGTCGGGGAGCAGACGAACCTATAGACCGCACAGAGTGAACACCTGGTCAGCCAAGCACCAGGTATGAGAGTGAAGAAGTAGATATGAAATGCAGGCGAAATCGATGGATAGAAAAGTGATGATGAAGCAATTGGTGGAATGAGTGGCAGGGGAAACCGGAGAATCCGGAGAAAACCCGCCCAGGCGCTTCTTCGTCCACCACTAATACTACATGCGAATCTCTGGGATCGAACCCAAGCCGCCTAGGTAGTAGTCTCACCGCTCCACCACGGCGCCGCCAAGTTCAAATTCGCCAAAGTTAATGAGCTAAATTATCTCAGAAAATATTTCAAATATCAGACTAAAGGTTTTGGAGGATATAGATGCAGACCTTTGAAGTTCATAGCTGCACTTTTATTCAGTAAGTTCAATTTTAGGAAAGATAGGATTATTTTCTTCTTTGATCGCATTTATCAGCTGTTATCTTGTTTGAGAAATAAAAATCGTGATAGAAGCACGTCAGCGAATTCAGAATAGCAATAAGAGGTTGATTTTATATATAGAAAATTTAGCTTAACTATCTGTAATAATAATTTGTATATAAGCAGATATTTACGCCAAGAAATACTCACATAAACAGCTGTTCAATTCAAAACTGGAGAAAACAAACTCATGTATATTTACAATTAAAGAAACAAGAATTGAGCACACGGAGGTTGCCATTCTTAACATTTAGTACCAATTTTTAGGACGAAGTGTGTACTAGTTGTGATTTTTAATGTCTCTACCAAGTACTGTATTTAGATAAAGCAAAGCTCGATATCGAGACTTCATTGGAAGGACATGCTTTTACACTTCGCTCAACAAATGAATAATAAAAGGAGTTACAACAATATCTGTGTATGTGCTTTTGTGTGTTTGTGAGCAACATAACTAAAGCACCAAGTCGGTTAAATACCAAACTTGGTAGTTTAGTTCGGTACCTTCCGATGATGCGACACGAAGACTTTCAAGAAAATGTCCCCAAACTAATCTTACTTTAGGTACAACATTTTTGTTTTCTCGAATACCTTTATGGAATTACGTGTTGAGTTTCCTGGAAATCTCTGATCATTCTGTATAATTTTTGCAGAATGCTAAGCCGTAAGAGATAGACAAAATCTTACTGCACGAAAAAGTAGTCCTCATTAAAGCATGCATTTTATATCTAATACACTGTTATTTGCCTATTTATTTATATATTTATCCACATACTTGGTTACTTTTGAGGGTGAACCATTCTTGAACGTCTTTGTTAAATGTTTGAATTTTTTAATACCTGTACTTCTGTTAACAGAAGGTAATTCACTTTTTATGTCCTGGACGTGTAGAGACAATGGAATATCAAAGCCGTTAAAGGGCGAACAACCATTTGAAGATTTTACTATCACACAAAGCTTACTGTATTCCCACATTCCTCTTGCACCTACGTGTAAATGGGCAGTAAGATAATTTCTGCAAATGTTTACCTTGATTAATGTAAGTAGATAGTAGAATAAGCGCTTGTAAAATTGGTTTGTACAAGAGTAGAGAAAGCCTTGAATGCAACATGCCAGCGTTTCTACCTTCTCTACCACGTATTTTAAGTAGGCGAAGATTGTATTCGACCCAAAATTTCGATGTCGAGATTTCACCGGAAATATATGTTTTGAGGTCCCTTAAATGCAAAAAAAAAAAAAAAAACGCATTTCTGGAAACAGGTCCATGTGCGTGCGTGTTTGGCTGTCTGTGAACAGCATAACTCGCGGTTAAAAACCAAAGTAAGCATTTAATTTTAATACCTTTCACGGATGCAACACGAAGAATTTGAATAACATTCTTTTACACTAAACTATCCTTTACATGATTTTTTTTTTTATTTTCTCAAAAGTTTGACAGTTTTGACTAAAATGCCATATGTTTATGATATTTCTATGGCAAATGAAATTCTGTTTTGAATTTTCTGGCTATAGCCTGTGTAGTCCTGTCTACCCTTGATTACTTTTACACAACTGGTAAAGCTTAAGAGATAGACCAATCTTAATATACTTACCAGAAAGGTAGATTTGGCTAAAACAAACAACTTATGTTCAAATGTATTTTTAAGGGGCGAACCATTTCGGAGATATTCCTTGTTATTTGTGTGGTTTTGCAATACTTAACACTTTTCTCAAATGGACGGTCATTATTCACCTTTTTATTTCGTAGCCATGAAAAGAGAACAGAATTCCTCTTCAGATTACCCTTCCCTTATGCAGGACTTACATACCCTTGCACTTGCAAGCCAGAGCCTAGGGTCAGACATCTGTCGGGTAGCACAAGAATCTATGGACAGGACAGAGTGAAGACCTGGAAACGGGTGTCAGCCAAGCACCAGGTATGAGAGTTAGGAAGAGGTGATATGGAATGCAGGTGAAATGGATATTTGGAGAGGTGATAATGGAGCGATTGGTGGAATGAGTGGCGGGGGAAACCGGAGTACCCGAAGAAAACCTGCCCCGACGCCGCTTCGTCCACCACAAATACCACATGCGGGTCCCTGGGATCGAACCCGGATGGTAGGCAAACGCGAGAACAGAATTCAAAGGTTTAAAATATGGATTATTGTCGCTCGAAGCCTACTGTGTGCAATATTTCCCTTGCACCTACAAGTGTATTAGCATTGAGATAGTTTCTATAAATGTTTATGTCAACTAATATGAAAGAAGATACAGCAATAAGTGTTTCAAGAATAGTTTGTATAAAAGTAGATAATGTTGTGTGGGTGCAGCACATCAGAATATACTTCAATGTAAATATTGTGTCTATAATGATCACAATTACTGTCTCCCTTTAAGAACCGGCAGGTTTGATATAATGTTACTCTATGTTTGTGAGAAAAATCCGGGCAGCAGCCATGCAATAACCTGCCTCTCGCACTTTCCCCTTGTATTTTATAGCTGGCAAAGGATGAGGATCAACGGAACCGTGGCAACATGACATATCACGTCAGTACTCCCTGAATGAGACAGAAATTCCACGTGACTGAATGCATCCTCCTCTTCCTCCTCCTCCTCCTCCTCCTCCTCCTCCTCCTCCTCCTCCTCCTCCTCCTCCTCCTGCTCCTCCTTACCTTGAGGCTACGACGTAATAATGCCAGCGTCATTGTCCTGCTTTCCGTGGGAACATTACGCTTACTTTTATAACAACAAACTGCTTCTAGCTTGCGACATATGATTTCGGAGTTACCTTTATTTGGCTCTGTCATCAGCAGTTCAGGTTTTATTAAAGTAATGAAAAACTAAAACCACGATGAGAGATACTGACTGAATGGAGCTCCAGCTTTTACGTCTAGAATGTACAGGATGGGCCAAAGGTCACTATCCATTACTACCTTCTACTCTACTATGGAATTAATCACCAATTTATTTCGAATTAGCCATCTGTGACGTTACATATATAATACATAGAAGCGTTAAATTATGTACGAGCTCTTACCTGGTCATTCTTTTGTTTTGTATAAATCATCACTTGGTCACTCCTTTGTTTGGTTAGTGTCGGCAATTGTAAACCATAAATCGCTGAAAAATGTAACTTTGACACATGACAATCGGTTAAGAATCAAATTGACAACTGTGTTTTTAACCACTGTTCTTTTTATAATAACGTGTCCTTCCAGGAGAAATTTTATTTGTTAACGTTAAAATTAAAGAGAGATTTATTTGGGATTATAAATTGCTTTTCTGTTGTAACAAGAGAAGTTGAAATACATATAATTCTTGGGTTTCGTTCTCCTTACTTGACTGTACTCGGTAAGTCGAACTACTCTTATCAAAATGAACATATTTAAGGTTAATATTTTATCGAATTGTTTCATGTTCTGGCCATAATTTACAATAGAGTATTTAAATTCATGTTATTTAAAATAATCCAAATAAATATCATTCGCAGTCTGACGGTTAGGTGAGACGTCTTATACTACTTATAACAATTAGCTACTCAGATACACACTAGAAGAAATCCCTAAGTATATAACAGTCCGCTGTCACAAGTTTATTTTGTGATTTGCGTGTCCAGTTTTTGACATGTCGAAAAAAGAGATTGCTTTTTGTATTTCAAGATGGTAGATAGGTGGTTGTGCGTTATTAATTGTTGAATAGAGTGGAAACTCCAATATGGATCCACTAACACGAAAGGCGTTCTACAATTCACGGAAACGTTTTGAAAGAAATGAGTCAGTGATGGACTGTCGTAGGTCACGTAGCCATCATTAAATGAGGGGACAATTTTGAAGGTGTTTCAAGTTATTGGAAGAATCGTAAAGGATCTACTCATAGGTTTCTTGTGGAACAGAATGTTTCCCAAACGTCTGTACGGAGAACTTTACATCAAGCTAAATTTAGGCACTCCATGCCACATTTCATACCGGTATACTAGAAGACGATCCTAATCGTAGGCTTCAATTACGTGAATCAATTCTGAATGAGCTTCAGCGCGATAACTGTGATTTCTGTAGTAAAATCATTTGGAGTGACGAAGCTACGTTTAAGTTATCTGGTCACGTCAACCGACATGGTTGCACATACTGGTATGCAGAAATTCATTCAAGCACTTTTGGAGAACAACTTAACTAACATAGTGCGTGGGGTACTATACCATATCAGGGAGTCTGGAGCGTTTACATTTTGATGCTGCAACAACAGGAGAAAAGTACCTGCAAATGTTGACTACCTATGTTGTTCCAGGGACTACAGCTTCAACTGAATATACTTTCAGAATAATGATGCTCCAGTACGTTACGCTGCAGTTGTGCGAAACTACTACCTTCATGACGAGGTGGAAGCTCTATTGGAAGACAGCGGACAGCAGAACCACAGTACAAGGAACTTTCCTTTTGGGGATTGTTTAAAGAGATGGTATATACTTAAATAACAATCACAATGGAGGACTTAACAAGGACTATTGACAATGCTTTTCAGATTATTGATTAAAATCCAAATCAATGTGAAATAAATGCTTATGGGCCCGAGATCATCTTTAAGGATGTGTCAATGGAGAAGAAAGAGAACTTTAAAAAGCGTAGTATAAATAATTCAAATATGTGTAAGTGGGTAGTGATTTTTACCCATCCTATATAAAGAGTGCATTAACATGGCAGGTATCATCCTTTGTGGTGTTATGAATAACTCCAAGCGTGGTGTACATCATTGCTTCGCTTATTTTTCTGGTTTTAACAGAAACACATAAGATTTTACTCTTTCGCGTTATGCTGCAGTGTCCTGCGTTGTGGTATAGTGAGTTGGAGCTTGGTGTTCTGGTTCCGAGTTACAGAATGCGCGTGGGTCCGAGCCCTTCTATGTGAGTGCGGATGTTTCGACCCATGTATCGTACCGATACCCATTCAGCACCATGATGTATTTGACCAGCTATGTTAGCCAGCTGTGTGTAGATTCACGAAACACAACTTTCTGGTTTGAGGAAGTGGTGCCGACCACATCATTCATCTCTTTAATCGGCTGGATCAGTAGTACATCTCCACCTTGCCTATATGAGCGTGAGATGGAAGCTTACTGGTGATGCAGTATTATTAATTATGGTAGGTGTTGTGTTGGAGTGTTTTGTTTCCCATTGTTTGATTGTTTGCATTATATCGTTTGCAGTTGGCCTAGTGCGATTATCTTTTGTCTTCGTTGTAAATGTTATATATATTAACGAATAAAATTGTGATAATAAATATACTAATATTATTTCAATTATGGCCTCCAGAGCAAAGAAGACTATCTCATTAGAAAGACTAAAAGTTAATACATCGACGTAACATATAATTTTCACGGGGGTCACGTCTCAAGGAAAACTATTAGCTGTAAATTGTGAACATACTTCATACCCGTACCACGACCGAGATAGGAAAGAAAGAGTCATCGCAGTTCATCGAAAGAGTTAGCCGGATCTTTTATACGAGAAAAGAATTCATCATACCGACCCTTCAAAGTGACGACGAGCAGGAGATTCCCTTCATACTGGTGACGGGAGATACCAGCCGGAAGAGACTCCTTCATACTCACAGTATATGCAACTAATTCTATTTTGGGAAAATTGTTTTCAGCCATACAATGTTGCATGTACTGTGATGATTTCCCCACAACAATGTAATTGTTCAACAATATAACAACTGTGTTGAAAAACATGTCATCGTTGAATACAAAAATATTTTCTCTTGACAATGTTTCGATTTTTTTTTTTTTTTTTTTTTTTTTTGCAACTTTCAGGGGTTCTATGCCCCTCCCCACTAAAATTTGTTTTATGATTTTTCTTATATTCCAATGCGTTTTTCTTAAGACAGCGTTTAACCACCATCATTCGTATCTCGTTCGGAATTCGTTTGATCCTAAAATAATCCTCCAGTTCTTTTATGAAAATTTTTGGATTGTCACCGGCTTCTTCGTCAAATGACGGAGGGGTTAGGTCATGGAACAAGTGACTAGCGTGACAATTATGGTTTTGACTAGGGGAGTGCATTGGCATAGCTAAATCATTCTCCTGAAAGTCCGCCATATTACTGTTATTGTCAAGTGCATCAGTATTGGTCATATTTTTGCATTCACTCACAAATTGATCATGATTGTCATTAACTCTATCAGCCTGTAGAGCAATCACAACTTGGGAAAGCCTTCCTGTAAATTCTTTTTCCTTTGTAACCGTTTCATTTATTCTATTTACATTTACATTGGCTTCCTCCTTTACTTTATTCAATTCTTCTCGCTGTGACTGCATCTCAGCGCTTATACCCTTTACAACATTTTCTAAACTATCAATTTTTACATCAATGTCATTTTGTTTTGACCTAATTCCATCTTGATACATTTTACAACTCTGTTCTACCACGACTATCTCTGTTCTCAATTCATCTCCTACCTTTGCAATTTTTGCATTCTGTTCTGCTAGTTTTTCATCAAATTCTTTACTTAATTCAGCTTTCATTTCTACCACTGTCTTCTCCTGTCCTAACTTAACTTCATTTATCAATTCTCCTAGCCTAGCTATTTCTACTGTGTTTGATTCCTGTCCTAATTTTATCACGCTTACTAACTCACCTAATTTAGCTATATCATTGTTACTTGATTCAATTCTTTCTGTACATTCCTTCTTACATAATTCAATTTCTTGTGACAATTTATTTATATTTCTGGCATTATCCTCCTTCAAATCTGCTACATTTCTAACACTATCCTCTCTTAGTTTTGCTACATCTGCTTTTAGTTCTGTTACATTTCTAACAAAATCTGCTTTTATATCTGCTGTATTTTCTCTTAGTTTTGCTACATCTGCTTTTAGTTCTGTTACATTTCTAACAAAATCTGCTTTTATATCTGCTGTATTTTTGTTCATCGCTTCCAATATTTCTTTCAATCCTATTTCAGATTCCTTACATACTACATTCTTTCTACCTTCTACTGATAACTTATCACTCACTTCCCTCTCTACACTATCATTATCTTTCTCAACTTTTTCCATCTTCTGTACAATTTTCTTATTGCGTAGTATCATAAATTAGTACTAGTCTTACTTGAATTCTGGAGCACAAGAAAAAGGATACTCCGTCAAAATGTCTTCTTTTCACTCTTTGTCCAGGTACATATTTTTACTCTATACGCCTGTATTCGAGCCGTCGCACGTCTGGGCGCCAGTATGAAGGAGTCTCTTCCGGCTGGTATCTCCCGTCACCAGTATGAAGGGAATCTCCTGCTCGTCGTCACTTTGAAGGGTCGGTATGATGAATTCTTTTCTCGTATAAAAGATCCGGCTAACTCTTTCGATGAACTGCGATGACTCTTTCTTTCCTATCTCGGTCGTGGTACGGGTATGAAGTATGTTCACAATTTACAGCTAATAGTTTTCCTTGAGACGTGACCCCCGTGAAAATTATATGTTACGTCGATGTATTAACTTTTAGTCTTTCTAATGAGATAGTCTTCTTTGCTCTGGAGGCCATAATTGAAATAATATTAGTATATTTATTATCACAATTTTATTCGTTAATATATATAACATTTACAACGAAGACAAAAGATAATCGCACTAGGCCAACTGCAAACGATATAATGCAAACAATCAAACAATGGGAAACAAAACACTCCAACACAACACCTACCATAATTAATAATACTGCATCACTGGGAAGGCAAGGCCTAAAATGGCTGTGGATCTACAGAGTTAACTTCAGTAAATATGCAACATCGGGAACATTCTGGAAAATGCAGATTTTCTCAATGATACATAACCCTAGCAACAAGAAATGGGAAAAGTTGCATCATTTATTTTCTTAATTTCTTGGGGGTAGTAGCCACAATAGCCGTGTGGTGGCGCCGTGGCCGAGCGGTTAGTACGCTCGCCTACCACCTAGGCGGCCCGGGTTCGATCCCAGGGACCCGCATGTGGTATTCGTGGTGGACGAAGCGGCGTCAGGGCGGGTTTTCTCCGGGTGCTCCGGTTTCCCCCGCCATCTCATTCCACCGGTGCTCCATCTTCATTCCATGTATCATCAGTGTCACCGCCTGCGGTGCCGTAGCAGTAAAAGCGGGCGTTAAACACTACAACAACAACAATAGCCGTGTGTAGGTCGGCGTGTCCCCCTCTGTACCCTTTACCCTTTATTCTCTTAATTTCCTATCTATACGTCATGTAACTAAAACATTTAATGTTTTTACATATTACTAAAATAAGTAACTTGAAAATCGCCGATATTTTAAAGCGAGAGCAATTGCTATATTATGTTAGGTTAAATAAATGATAGGTATTTGGATATTTTTATAACTTAGATCATCATATTTATATTGATTTATTTATTAGGAACGTGCAAGAACCTTTGTATCTCTGTCTAAAAAGTTTGCAGGTCTTTGTAATGTGACACACACAGAGTATTCAAAAGGAATGGCAGAATCCAGACTATAAGGCGTTGTTGGATACAAGGTAATCAATTGGAATGTATTTAATTGAAATAAATACTACACTGGAAATTAAATAATGAATTTTTTCTTTTGTAAAGTACTTTTTGTACACAGTTTTCTTTCACGTTGTATTCCCGTGGATTAAAATAGGTGCTATAAATGCAACTCTCAACCTTTTGGTTCGGAGCCATATTTACGTTCCAAGAATGCAATTTCATTAATAATTTGGGTGGTCTGTCGGGAGTTATACATTCTCCATCCCGAACTGATTGTTTCGACGTTTTTCCCTAAGAGTGGCAAGCTGTGCTACTGCCTTAAAGAATCCCCGTGCAAAAGGATTAGAAATTAGCTTTGGGCTCGAACCTGACAAGTTAGGCCACCGTTATGGACGATTTGAGGTGGCGCGCGCACGCACGCACACAGAGACACACAGAGACACACACACAAACATGCACACCGTACGCTCACGCTCTTTCCCTCTCTTTTCTCTCCCTCTCTCTCATTTAGAGAGGGTTAGCGCGTCTATCTTCATTAAAAGGAACCCAATTTTGAGTCTTGTTTGGAGTGAGTGTATAAGCCTTCTTTCCCTTATCAAAACAAATGTCATTTTACTGTTTACACATGGATGTTACCCCGACCATTTCATTCATCATCTTTACGAACCTGGGTTTTCTTATGAAAATGATTCTTGGGCACGAAACTGCGTTCCGTAATGGACAACGGTAGGATATTCTTTGTTCATTTTAATTCTTGTGCATTAGATATTTGTTTAAAACAAAATTGGGCATGCAAAGATGTCGTGTTTGCGTTGAAAACGCCTTACGGTTCTATTTCCCTTGGGATTACGGAAAACTAAGCAAATGTATACTATTTTCTGCATTTTCATCTTGTACAAACTGATGTGACCATGGTACTGTATTACATTTAAAGTTTCGAAGGAAACTATATAGGAAATAGTGGAACTCGAATATGTATTCTTATTAGATAATTCGCCACTTTATCCACAGGTTAAAAGCACAATTAAAACACGGTGATTAAGGAGTTGTGAAACAAACTTAATGGAATGATAAGTCTCCCAAAGAGTCCAACCACAATATCATAGCAGATTTCACAACACTCCAAGGTGGAGGATTATCTGTTTCTAAATTACTTTTACCATTACTTGCAGCACAAAACTAGTGACAAGTACGATTTTACAACTGAAATTAAGAGAACTTAGCAGCGAGTAAACAGCGCAAATAACATTGGAGGTAAGTTGGCAACATGACCAGCAGAACAACGATTACGCGGGTGTTCACAAAACTAAGATTACACTGCATGGAATGTCTCTCCCCTGCCTCTCATTCCCCTTAGACCATGAGGTGGTGAACAGACACTAAATACTTTCTTCTCCCATTCGCTTCTTCCTATGGATGCTGTTGAGAAGTGTTCTTGCAGCGTGGCTCTGTTATGCTTGGAGACACATAGGCCTTCGCGTTTCAAGGGACGTATCCTCCACTAGCAGTGACACTGTTTGAGGTCCCTAGGGACACAGCTGTGTTTTAACATGGTAGCAACTCATCTGGTAAGAGGACAATACGGAATAAAATGCTGTATGCAGCAGTGTGGTCAAACATTTGTGCTATTCGTGGAATGGAACATCATAAGCCACGGGTTGAATACTCACGTGGCTCCTAAACAAGTCAGACAATACCGGTTGTTTGACAAATAGTGATTCCCTTTGTGGGACCCATCATTCTACAAAGTATATTTCAGAATACCTGCATCGTCATACATGAACCATTGCCTCGTGGTGCACAACCAAGGTACTCGCTTACTCAAACCCGTCTGTGTCGTGAGCGATACCGACCCTTTTCCCGTGGTCACTGGAGTGTGTCTTTGGCGCTCCGCAGCATAGAGGGTCGCGTGTTCGAGTCCTACCTGTGACATGGGTGTTTGTGTACTGTGTGTATCAGTGACAGACGAAAAAGCCCGCTAAAATAAACCAGCCCAAGTCTGGAAAACTTAAAGGCAGTTAGAATAACTAAAACAGCAAAAGGTTTTAATTTTTTATCACTAAATGCCTGTTTGAAACATTTTAAGATGCTTTTAACAGAGAAAATGGATAATTTTAGAATAACTTACAGTATTTTGGTTGCAAATGATAGGACTAAGGATATATAGATCCATTTACAGAAGATGAGGTAAATAAGGCACCAAAACATAAAAAATAGAAAAGCTGTTGGCCTTGGAGGAATCACATGGAGTTACTTAAATGTGGAGGACAAACTATGTTGAGAACATTGACAAGATTATTTAATCAGATATTGGATGGAGGTCCAACCGCTCTAGATTGGAAAAAATCATATATTACCGCCATATACAGGATGTACAAAAAATAGCGACAACGCTTAGTATGTTGTGCGGGATGGCAAATGGATTGATTTTCAAATAGAAACCACTGTCCGGAACTACGCGGTTTGGACGCTGTACCGCATCGAAATGTGAGAGGTTGTACGTTCACATTTCGTCAATAAACCCAACATCGAACTGTGTACATTATAAACGGGCTTCGACCTGTGTACCTCCTACGTCA
This sequence comes from Tenodera sinensis, assembly GCA_030765045.1. Classification (NCBI taxonomy): domain Eukaryota; kingdom Metazoa; phylum Arthropoda; class Insecta; order Mantodea; family Mantidae; genus Tenodera; species Tenodera sinensis. Next base: position 1,056,734 of record JAUKNM010000042.1, read on the forward strand.
TTGTAGAGCCTATATTGGCGGTGGTGAGCCTCATACACATGAACCAATACGTGCGGTTCTCTTTGAAGATTTTCAATCGATCGTGGACTCGAGCAATAAGGTCCTCCGCTGAAGTTACAGGAGTGCCATACACCGTACTCCTCATACAACTCCACAGAAAATAGTCGAGAGGTGTCAGACCTGGTGACCGTGCTGGCCATGGGAATAGTCCACTTCTAACAATACATCGATTTGGATATGCGACGTTGAGGTGATTCCGCACATTTACATCGTAGAGTGCTGGAGCTCATGTCGGCCACTTCCGCAGTTGTGTACTGGTACGTGTCGTACTGCTGTTAGAAAACGTTACTGTACTGCAAACCATACAAGTAAGTGGTAGACTGCGCGCCTGCGGAGGAATTTAGCGCATGCACAGGAATGTTATTATGCTCAGATCGGTCATTCCAGTGCACAGGTTGCTAAAGGGGTGCATACCTTCCGTGTTAAGACACCAAAACGAATGTTAACAAATTGTCACAATCGTTCGTTCTCAAATTTCGACGCTCTCTAGTGTCCAAGCCATACATTTCCGGACAGGGTTTCCCGTTTGGAAACCGACCAGTTTGCCATCCCGCAGAACATACTAAGCGTTGCCGGTGTTTTGTTGGGACAGCCAGTATAAAAAGTGCGATATGAGAAATCCTATGAATTATACCTAGAGGCATTAGCGTTTAACGTAGCAATAAATAGACTTTTTAGTACCATTATTAAGACCAGATTAGAGAAAATAATTAGGGGCAAAATATCTGAACAACAAGCTGGATTTACATCAGGGAAGTCATGCTAGGTAATATTTTTGCAATTCAACAGATCAATGAAAAAATGATATCCAAGAACTGCATTTTTTATTTGTGGACCTTGAAATAGCGTATGATTCAGTACCTACATAAGGTATGGGACTCCTTAATAAAAACTCACATATCTGAGCCTCTTATAGATTTTATAAAAAATATTATATGATTGTAGTGAATGTGTGAAGATTGGGAATAAAACCTCCAAAGAATTTCGACTAACCAAACAGGGAATGTTGGAAGATAAGTGAAAGATCGAAGAGAATAGTGCTGGTGACAGAAATGGACGACTTGAGAAGTATGAGAGTATCAAGAATGGTTCACTTAAAGGAATGCGTATGTATGGCCAGAAATGAATGCAGAAGAAAGTGTTGCTGACAGATTATAATCAAGGGCTCTCAGATGGTATGGACACATTCAGAGAATGACGGAGGAAAGGTTACCAAAGAAAATTATTAGCTGGTCAGCTTCTGGTCGGGACAAAGGAGGAAGGGCCCCATCTTACTTGGAAGGATGGTATAGATAAAGCCATGAAGAAAAGAGGATTGGAAGAGAGACAATTGAATAATACATATATTGGAAAACTAGTACAGGACTGCAACCGCTGATAAGTGGAAAACCTGTATTAAAAAACCATAATAAGCAATATTAATATTGCTGAGCGGCTCTGATTAATGTGCTCAAAGTTGAACTACCTGACCTGTTGCTCAGTGCAGCATTATATTACAGAAACGCTGAATAATTAATACTCATTTTAAATTCTTTTATACTGAACACATTGTGCTCATACATATACACCATGTGCATTTGAAATACTTCTGATTGTATAATTTCTAGTTCTTTGTGCTTCTTCTGTTTGAAACATTTTCTCGCGTGGTGTCTTTTGTTTCGCTGGTGTTTTCGGATGAAAGCACTCCTGTAACCTGAGAGAATGGATGCATTGCGCGAACGAAAATGTAAGGAATTCAACAATGAATGCACAGTGCCTACATAGAAATTCATTAATGCTGTGGATCTACATTTCCTATAATGAAACCAATAGCATGCAGCTTGGAAATGCGAGAATGGATGAAAAGGGTACACAATGATGTCTATCAGAACGCACTCGCAGAATGGATTTAGCTTCTGTTTCTCATTTCGCAACTGGTAAAATGTAAAGGTAGAATTGGAAAGAGAGATAGGCAAATTTAAAGATTCGTTGTGAGATCTATCGGCCACTTATTAGATGCGCCTTTAAAATCAGATACAGGTCTTATATACAAAATGCAATAATAAAAATATTAGGAATGGCAATATATACTAATAATGTCAAACATATCTGCGATTTCATATAATGGCCTGCATAAATGAATATCAGCATTGCATTCCACAGGTTTAGGAGTATGCAAACTCTCAATTCCTTCTTTCTACTTTGTCTAAAGCATTACATAATTGCAATGATTCATTACAAACAGGTTACCATTGCAAATTCCCTTTTTTCTTTAGCCCACGAATACGCCTTTAGTTGTAAACATACCAGTCGGATCTATTTTTGCAATTGCCTTGGACCCTGTGCATTCAGCAAATAACCAAAACTGTCATTTAACCACTCTAGTGATAAGTTCTTTCTAATTTTAACTGCAAATGTCATAACACTTACTATTGCCACTTACTCTCAATGGTCTTCACTAATTTATTCTCTTCGTCTATCTTCTAAAGTACCGCTTCCTTCTGGGATATGAGTAGATCTGGCATAAATAACTCAATCCCGATGTCTTTCTAACTCCCTCTAGCTTCAATTATTTCTAATCTGTTTAAAAAAAAAAACTTTGCTGGTATTCTCCTCCAATCAAAACTGGTTAACAGATATAATAGGGTCCCTAAACTTGGTTGTTATAGTACTGCTTCCTCTTATATCAGCCGTAAACTCTTCATATTCCAACAGCCTTCTAATCTGCCTATGCTCAAACTCTTCAAATACAATTATCTTATTATTATCCGTAAAATACCCCCGCCCCCCAGTAAAAAACTCGACATTTGGTGCATTCCGACTAAGGTGCCGTGAGGGTGCAGAATTGTCATCTAAGAGCTGCATGTGATGACATAAATTGTGCCAGGGATTCAGCCACCCATAGTAGTATTTAATACTCGAATACAATTTCTAGCCTAATAATGTTCTAGCTTATGTTGCTTGCCATAGCTTAACCTTAATGGCATGGTATTTATGAGCTTGCAAGTTACTATTACGAGTAATTGGATGAGTGATGGTGTTAATGGTACGGCGGTGAGCCGAAAAAAAAAAAAAAGACGTCTTCTTTGTGCATGCATGTAACGCCTTGTGGCTTTTCAATCTTTAAAGAAACTGATCAGCACATTTCATTCGCGGTATTCGACAATCTTCCTACCCCTCGGTTTGTAATTTTGTGATGTTCGATCTTCATCCATTCTGTTTACATGATCTTGCAATTTTCTTCTTTGTTCAGTTATTATTTCATTTAAACTCTGGATGCCCGATTCTGTTCTGATATCCTCATTTCTTTTTTTCTCCAAAGGTCCATAGCCTGCTAAATATCTTAAAAATCACATGTCCGGAACCTCTATCTTTTTCTGTTGTTATGAGCATTCAACTGGCATATTCAAGGTCAATGTAGGAACACTTTATAACGTTTCAACATTGACACTTTATTACAATTTATAGAACTTATTGCTCCATCATCACCTTTCCATTCATCGGTTTCGCTAGCATTCCATATCATCCTCTTCCTCACTATCATACCTGGTGCTGCGCTGACCACTCGCTTCCAGATCCTCACTATATCGGATCCATAGGTTCCTGTGCGCCCCGACAGCTGTCTGACTCTAGTAAGTCCTAGGGGGTGCAGGTCCTACATAAGGGGAGGGTAATCAGGTAAAGAAGGAAGAAGTGTTATGCCTGATTTAATGTCCCTCTTGTGCTTGGTATTGTACAACCAAATATAGCTTATGCATACAATATCTTTACTATAAGCACAAATCGGTACTCTGTTAGTGGAAATTACCCCATTTTTGAGTCTGTAAAGATTACACAAGTATAAAATAAAATAAAATTTGCTATACAGTGATATCACAAAGAGAATTCCGTATTAAATGAAGTGTGAAGGGATGTGTGAAGAGAGACCTAATAACCAAAGAAAATATAAGAGAAGAGTTAGAAATGTTTAATATAAACGAAAGGTTAAACGATTTCAACCAAAAGTGGAAATCATATCACGTCCAAGAAAATCTCAAAAATAAAGTGTGTAAGGACAACCCGCATATATTAGAATAATCGTAAGAAAGTTGGAGGACAGAAATTGTGATTTGGGAAGCCAAAATAGTGGGAGTGATAGGATATTCCCAAGAGTTGTATAGCTGTAGGGTGTTCATATTTCTAGCTTCCTCCGCATTGAACGATTTTTTTCAATTACAGTACCTGTAATTGAAGGAAACTAAATATTTACAAAGCTAGTAGTTTTAATGACTGCACAAATAATTACGTCCTGTGTTTGGCCAACTTTGCCAAGAGGCACGTGATTTGCATTGCTTTAGATTTTTTGTGCACGAATTTGTTAAAACAGATATGGGTTAAATTTTGAAAGTGGTATGGATTTCTCCTTCGGGTTCCAATAGGGAATGTGCACGTTTATGTCCAGAATGATTCACATACAGTTTTACATGAAAAAAAAAAATAATAAAAAAAGTCAATGTATTCCTTTTCCTGTATTCTAAAGTGTAACAGTAAGCCCATTTAATAAAACCATTTTGTTTTGCCAGATAAATGTGTATTACGTTTTTGATACAACTGTAGCCCCACAGCATGCATTTTCCAACTTATTAACGCGAGTAATGAACCGCTGAACACAACACGTACTTGTTCGGGAACTTAAGCTATGCACAGAAATTGCCTCACAGAGAGTAGCTAATAAATAATATAGAGAGAACTCTTTTGCTTATAGTACTCGTATATCAGAAGTGTGTGAGCACAAGCCCTAGGGAGGGTGTGAAATTTAACACAGTATGAAATTTAATTTAAAAAAAAACGCAAGACTAACAGAACCAGAATGCTGAGAGGAAAATATATTATTTAAAAAGAATCTAAACTCTTATCTCAAGGGTTATTATGTAATTTCGGATCGCGGCAGTACTTGGTGGAACTATTCTCTTTGTTTTTTTCTCTTTTCTTTGTTCCCCAGTCGAGCTCCTCAACTGGACCGAAGAACAAAAAACTCTTTCCGGATTATTTTGCGTTCCATCTTTAACAGAGAGCAACTTAATTCGGCTCTTGGACTTAAATTATTTCATTGTTTACAAAAGAAAACATACTAAGTGAGTAAACTTCAAGAATTAGCTTTTATTTTTGCACAAGTATCCAATTTTTCTCGTTCAGTATCAGTTTACGAAGAGCTTATTTATGTTTTAGACAGGCGAAAACTTGACAAACAGTTGGACAGTTCTTATAAAAGTTTAGTTTTCCTTATGCTTCATGTTACTGAGATAAATCTTCTATCAACTGTTTTATAACACGTTTCCTAGTAAGTACAAGAGGCATAGAGGAAGAATAATCTCTTCTCTCTGTTATTTTCTGTCTCTGCTTGTGCTGGTCTGTCATAAATAAGAAACGTAAAGTTGGATGCACAGCAAATATGTAACGTGAAGTGCAACAACTTCCAAGGGTGCTGCAGTAAGATTTTCTCAAGCACAGCTCTAATGACTTTAATTAAACTACCACATGATGAAGACGTTTTCTGGAAAAAGCCTCCTGCAGTGCTCCTCCTTCGGAATTAATTTTGTACAATATATAAATTGGAAGAGAAAGAAAAACCAACAGCACGAAAATGTAGATCCACTTGACAAACGAAAATGCATAAATAAATAGTACAAATATGAAACATACCATGTGCACTGATGAGCCAAACCCTACCTCCCTTCACCCACACTGAAGCTACGAGGTGCAGTGCACTAAACGGGTTTGAAATTTAGGATAAAATACAGTTTCTCTGGACTAGTTAGGCGCGTTTCTGATATCGGAGAGGCTATTTAATTCTTGAAGTGGTTCCCCAAGCAGTAAATCGCGTAACTTCAATGCGGTTCATAGTTTAAAGTGCTGTTTATCTATACATTTGGAACAATCATCCATCTGACCAGAGAAATGTTGCGAAGTAGTCTAAAGTATGATTCCCTAGGAGCGTGACGTTGACCCGACGCGACGGCGTGAGGTCTGGAGCATGTGCAGAAGAGTTTTCGTACTCTCAATTTTACAAATATTTTTCATAGTCGCACCTCTACGTCGCGCGACGTTACGCCAAGACTGGTCAGAGCACCAGTATAGTCGCTAAGCGTTGGCGTGTGATTGAAATAAAAAGTCATTCAACATCTTTAATAACAATTGCAAATATTCACAAAAATGTTGTATAATTATAGTGTACGATATTTGCGGGAATACAAAACGGGTTTGGCTTGTGAATGTGATTCTAGACATTCGCGTTGGGTAAATGTATATGTAATAGTCCTAGGGTACACACATTACAACTATTCATTACACATCTGTCAGTTCACCTTATTTTGCACTTTCTGATATGTTTACAACTTGCCTAGGTACAATAACGCTAAGCAGAATGTGAGGTCCTAATGATCCGTTCTCATTACCGGAAGACTGATAGATAGCCTTTGCAAACAACGTATAAATATACAAACGTACAGAAAAATGCTGGTATAAATCAAAGTTAAATTAAAACTATAAATGATTTGAAATTTATTTTTCAAAGAAATGCAACTTTTCCATCCAGTTTTATACCATGACGTCTTGTGAAACCATGACATTTGGACATCAGGTGTGACAAAAAATTCAGAACACCTTGGGAATTTGGAAAAATCGTTCATCCATTTCATAGTTTTCTTGGCAATATAGTATTAATAGCCCATTTTTATTGTGATTTAATTAATACGTACCCAAAGAGAGAAATTCAGACAGACATTATTTTAAAAGCAATATTTTTATATAATCATTATAAATTATTTTTGTTTAAGCAATAAACGAAGATGCAAGTATAAATAATTTAAATATTTGTAATAGTTTGAAACCTACCTCAGTAGGCGTAATTGGTTTTCTAATTCTATAGTAAGAGCTCCTCTTCACCTCTGTTTGGAACATGATCAGGATGTAATTGAACTGATTCACGTTCACTCGGAACAACTCCCTAAATTTCTGTTCATTAATTAGATGTCTATCTATCAATATGGCGCTGAAGCCTTCAAATGCCCTCGTTGTAAACAGCAGGTTAACTTTCCCCCTTTCAACATTTTCATGACTTATCAACAACAAACAAATAAGATCATCTTCCTCTTCCTGTCCAATGATGGCATTTTGTTAGAAATCGTGCCTTATTCCACACGTTCTACGGAACCATTGCCGTGTCGAGCTTCTATTGCCACGCTTCCTAGGGAATCATGCAGTCGCTATGCGTGGTGTTCGTGGGTAGATCGGCGATCAGGCGACTGAACGCCACCCTGCTAGGGAACCATACCACGAGAGCCACGAGAGGAGCGCTAGCGATTGCACTTGCCTTGGTCACCCCACATTCTTTTGCCGAGTGACAAAGGTTGTTTGGATACAATGCGTGAAATGGTGGGTTCGTTCCACTTGCGCGGTAGTATTAATTTTTACGCTGTCATTAACTATGTTGTTTGTACTAAGTATATTTTGCGTACAACAATAATAATCACAGTCACCTAATGTGCATAGGCAAATCACATAACCTTGAAGTTTATAACCTTCCTTATCTTATGCACGTAATATCCTTGTGCTGCCTTATGATTAACATACTAAATTGTTTCTCTTTCACAATACATATAGCAGTAAAGTTCCATTGCTATTCAGCCTTAAAACATTTTAGAACTATTTGATCTGCATAGTAAATTCTTCTGGTTTTAAACTTAAGATTATGTTCAAACTTCGAAACACGAAATACTACGTGTTTATATTAAACAAACTAATAAGAAGCTAACTAACAAAACCGTGGAATCATATCGTCCCGTTTATATGTTTACAAATACTTAAAAAATACCTTTTGAGAATGTAAATAAATACCTGTAATATCACCAAATTTTGATTTATGTTTCTGATCAAAGTTGGATGTTGTAAGGCTTTACATTTGCAAATTGAAATCCGCATATTTACCACTCTTCATGAAACAGTCATACTCACCACCGAATTAGGCGTGTTGGAACCTGAACAGCAGTGCAGGGAAGAGATGGCCGGTGGAGTGAGGCAAAAACCTGTTTCAGGGGAATGGCCCAGTTGAGGTGAATTTGCCCATGCCTGGTCAAAGAACATCTGAAATGCCAGGGGAATGCTGGACATCTGCAGTTGCCAATTTTAAACTATTTTAAATGCTAAACTTGTAAAGTATTCAACATTAAGCAAAACGATTCCTTTATACCTCCTTATTTAAAGGATGTAGTTACAACAATAATTCGGAAAACAAAACCAATGATATTTTACAAACTTTAGTCAATGTACGAGTATGTAAGTTTTCTGGAAACTTACAATATTAAGAAAGTGAAACCCTCAATTTAGGTATGTTGTGCCCTCAAGGTTGCATGACTACTATTACACCACATACAATAAGATTCTAAAATGTAGTTGCCTATTTCAGGTTTTCTTTAAAACATATACGTAAATAAAACGGTTGTTCTTGTTGAAGTGACATTAAAATTAAATTATATAACAAGTATGCTTGAAGAGTACTAAATGATAACCATAAATCATAGGCAATAATGAGACAAATTTATCGGGAAAAAAGAGGTAATCGAAAATTAACCGTTTCAGAAACATTTCACACACATTTGCATCAGGGGGCAAACAGAAGATCTGCAAAGAATATGTGAAGCTAACAATTCTTTAGAACTTTGATTTATATTTCCTATATTGACATTTGGAGCTCTCACTTAGGAATACGAAATAACTGAAGTCATTTCTATTTCGATCCTTTCAGCAGAGTTAGACAGGAGAGCCAATGTCGTCGTAATTGCAGTGCTTATTTCCGCTAGTGGAATGTGTGGCGTAATTGTTGGTAACCTTGACGAATAATGTTAATGTTGTTGTCTCAGACTGTTGACTGTGTGCTTCCGACTATGTCAAAAACAAACATCATTATTTTTTCAAAAAATAGAACAAGTCAAGATGCACTCAGCATATAATCTCCATACATGTCTTCTAATTACCAAATAAACAGTGAAAAAAATTATGCAATTATATTTGCATAATAATTTGGTCTACTTCTCTTTAATGACTTAGGGGGATTAACGTTATGATTTGAGTTTAAAACACAATGTGTATTTTTGTACAAGATTTAAATACACTACAAAAGCTATATCTTGTATTGCGCAACTTTCACCCTATCATCGCTTTATTGAGCCATCAGATTAAGTATTTACTTGATAGCATCGATAATACCTTCTAAACTGCAGGAATAACGATTTATATTCGCAATCATTAAGAGGTGGAATCAGGACTGCAAAAATTCATTGCCATAGCCGGGATCTGAACCATGGATCTTCCGCTTATGGAGCGGCTGCTCTAACCACTAAGCTACCATGGCCAACTTGCCAGTAAAAAAATAGATGATTTGGCTATACCATATTTTATATTGAGTATAATGCAAATCTATGTTTAAAGATTTGCCGATGTTCAATACGCAAACGATTTTGCAACAAATGGTTTCTCATTCCAATAAAGTTATTAAAATGCTTACATTTAGAGAAAAAACATACAACACAAATAAAAAATATCAATCTATTCGAACAACGGCACCCGGTGCACAAGCAAAGGCGCTCAAGGTTAAGCTTCTCCACACCACTCACTCGAGCAAATACATGACCAAAATTAATCAAGTGGCAACACAAAGGGTTTTCCAGGACATTCGAGAATTGTTTGGCAGTCAGCTTGTTTGTAGGAGTTCGGGAAAGATCTGGCTACGTCATCACCGGTATAAAATTTGCAGAGTGCGTAAGGCAGGCAGTTTTTGAGTCGGTCAGTGTGTCAGTGAGTGGGAGACAGCTGTGAAAGATTCACGTCGAAAACGAACGTGGAGAGATAGTATCTTCGGAGTTCGTGTTTGAGGGACACTAAAAGGTGTGAGTCAAGGTTACCAGAAGAAAACAGTTTTGAGTTATAACAGCACGAAGTGCTATTAGTGTTGTATTAACAGTGTGTGCGTCAGCATATACTAAATAGTCTCAATGAATAAATTAATGGTATATAATAGTGAAAATTAAAGTGGGCTAAATGTTACAAATCTACTGATATAGGTAGCATCATTCTAGTTCTAAATTAATATCTTCGTCCACCATGTTTATTTGTCACGCTTGCTACGTGAACTGTCACTTGTATTGCACCAAAATGAATCCTAGTGTGAAAGACACTGTTTCTTTTGTGTGCAATTCCATTGGATACAAAAATTTGAACCGTGGGACACTGACTTAATTATTAAACACGTGAAACGTTTTGCTAAAATATTTTCATTGATTACATGCATTACTTTATTAAAATACATATACATATATGTCCAAATAATAAGCGAATACGCAGTTTTCTCTACCGTGCCAAAGTCAGTCTTCGATGTTCAGGATGAACTGGCAACACTGTCGGGCTTGAGCTCCTCGAAATGTCAGTCATCAATTAAGAGTGTGAATAATGCGCACTTCACTGACAAGTATAAGCCTACTTACTATTCATTAGTCGTAATATAGTTACGCTATTATCACGTTCTAACAATTTTTACTTTCTCTGCTATTTACCTGCAGTTGAAGTGGAATTGTTGTATAGCACACAACAATCTTATATGGAGGTTTCACTGAAAATAAGAATCTTGAGATTCTTCTAATTAAACAACTATAAAAAGATATATGTATATATATATATATCTATATCTATCTATCTGTGTGTGTGTGTCTGTGTGTGTGTGTGTGTGTGTGTGTGTGTGTGTGTGTGCGCGCGCGCGCGCGCGCGCGCGCGCGCCTGTGAGTGGCATAACTCAAAAACGAAAAGCGTTTGTAAAAACGAAATTTGTTACATAAATGTAGTTTCTTTCCAGGCTACGAAATGACGATAATCCCCTACCCCAACTTAGCACTGTATATGAAAGCTTTCTAGTTATGTTCAATTTTCTCAAGAATTGCTCTAACAATTTTGATTTAAGTACCATATATATAAAATACTTGCAAGAAAAACTAAAGGTATATCATAAATTTATGCGATTGAGTCTGTGAAGTCGGAGACTTGTATTATTATTGGTAAGCCCTAAAAGATAAACCATATCGCAGCACAACAAATGGAGATATCGAAAACATATCATTAAATTCATTATTTTTATCCGATAACCATTTCTAAGGTATTCTCTGCTCTGAGCTCAGAGAGGAGATATTGCAGCCTCTGTAGCAGGCGAAGCATGTAACTCACATTTTACTTTCTCTATCACGTAAGTGCATAGTAGGTAGAGCAGATGTTATAGCAATCCACGCCAAAATTCAATACACTAACTTTTAGAGAATACAATTTTGCATGTTTTTCGTGAAGGAATTAATCACAAGATCTTGGGACTCGAAAGAGACCAATTAGTTCCTAATTAGTTAATTGATAAATTTATAACATTGGATGGTAAAAAATCAAATATTGAATATCTTCCAACCAATAAATAAAATATAATGAAATAAAAGCCAATCTAATTCCAGGAGAATTAAATAAAAAGTTCGCTTGATTTAATCGCGCGCGCGTTTGTGTGTATGTGTGTGTGTGTTTGTGTGTGTGTGTGTGTGTGTGTGTGTGCGCGCGCGCGCGCGCGCGTGCAGGCATAACTCAAAAAGAAAAATCAATACCACCAAACTTGGTATTTTATTTCTGTATCTTCCAAAGATTAATAGGTGGCTTCAGTTCTGTCCATGAACTCAGTGGCGTGTTCATTTCATAGTCCGTGATGACATAAAGAAGTAGTGCAAACAAGCACACCAGTAATCACACACATCCTGATTAAAACCTAACGTAATAGTTATGCACTTTTTTCTTCGAAAGGTAATTAACTAACCAATGATTATGCAACGATTGTGCACATCGAATAAACGTTTCCCTGCGGTTCACAATAATTTTCCCTCTCTCTCTATGTATCGGGGATTAAAGTAAAGGTTCAGTTAAGTATTGTATTTTAATTTTTATGGTGTGCTGTTTTTAATTTTTAAGGAATTTATTAGCAAGTGTAAAATTTTGAAATTGTGAAATAAAAGATGACAGAAAAGCTAAAGAAGATTACGATAACTTAGCTTTAGGCTCTACTAGTATCATTTATATATAACTTTATTTGACACATTTTCATCATAAATTTAATTTCCAAACAATGTTCTTTTTATCAGATGTATATTTTTAGCTTCTCAAAATACAAATATAAATCGTATGTATTACGTTTATGTGAAATTTTCTAACCACTGTCCATTGTTTTCATATAGCTATTCTAACTAAACCAGAAGAAACCCAGGAAACCGAGTTGATTGCTAATAATTTAATAACACCCTAGAAATTCATGCTCTGTGTGATATCTCGAGAAATACCGAAATAGCAATAACTATTGTAAAAATGACAAAATTTAGAACAACTCAAATCAGTGACAATGTACATCTTGAAAATTCTTATATGATAAAATTTTACCACAAAGCTAATGTAAACAATTTTATGTTTTAAGGACACAACATTTTTATGTGGTCCTTCTCTTATAGTTTACCAGTTGAAGAAAATTATCCACAATTTCCTCTGAATGATAGACTTCGAAGGCTATTTACAGAAAGTTCAAGATATACATATTTTTGGTATGAAAATATCTTACACGTATGCTATTTTAATCATAATCTTTAGTCATTTTTGAAAAAAAATAAGCAGAATTGCAAGAATCTTCTACGTAAACGGTGGTTTTTGAAAGTTTTAGTGTCGCATCTTTGGAAGATGCTGACACCAGATAGTAGTTCTGGTATTTATTGGACATTGCGCTGTTCGCGCACACATTTACATACACGCACACACGTGGACCTTTTTTATAAAAATACTTTTCGTTTTAGCTTGGCGGAGTTTAAAAACATATTTCCAGTGATGTGTCGATATTGAACTTTCGGGTGGAATGCAATAACTTCTCCACGCGACAGAGAAGTTATTGGTGTTTAAGCTATGAATTTTTCGCTCGAAAGTTATTGATCTGAAGAGAAAGAATATTCTTGTGTGCCGTAGTGCCTAGAAGGTTAGTAAAATGGAATACAGCGCTCCTTTTAAAAGCTCTTAAATTAAAGTGAAACACGGAACGTTGTTTGGCGCGCCTTTCTCTGGAGGGAATATACATGCAAAACCTGATCCCCTGAAACTGCTTGCGCCAAGAGGGGAGCGAGACATGGTGGAATTGAATTGTGATTGTCACGGCTGCCTCTCTGAGCTGTTGCCCCTAGGGAACATGCTTCAGGATACATGTCTAGATAGAACACTTGGAGTTCGCTCAACAAAGGCCACCTATTCACACAATATTCTCCGATAGCTTAGAAAAAACTAAATCTATATGCTATCTTTCCATTTGTGTTTTATACCCTGATTTACTTTCATTTCGCTGCATCTCCTGCATCCATCCAGAGGGAACCCTATGGGAAGGGTCTAGTAATGGGGTGATGTATGGTTATAATAGCTAGCAGAATTAATTGCACTTTATCAAACAATTGGTTACAGACATGTCATTGAAAATAAATGATTTGAGATTCATTGGAACCCCCAGAGTAGTGCTTTTGGAAGAAAGGTTGCGCGCGCCTCTCTCTCTCTCTGTTTGAGAGGGAGGTCCGAGAGAGACAGTGAAAGAGAGGGGGAGAAAGGGCAACATCACTTAAAGCCAAACGTATGATAAATAAACGTGGTATTTAATGGCAGTTTCAAGCATGAGATCACGATAAATGTTATATGGAAAACACTTTTTATTGTTTTTTTCAAAAGTGATTAAAACTTTGACTAGAAAATTGTGATATTTGTATAACTAATAAAATTGATCTTGAATTCTCTATGGATATCCATGAATTTCTCTTTATTCTGATTAAAATTGCCCTAAATCGCAAAGAAGGGCTAATCTAAACGAGGTGGGCAAAAGCGGATTAATGAATCCGAGTGATTCGTGAACTTTTTGCCTTGTAACTATGCAACACAACGCTACACACTCTCTTCCCTAGTTTATTTGAGGAGTCACTTCAAATTGTTTTGCAACTGGTATCAGTGGAGGAATCATGTCTGTGTCAATACCTGTACCTCAAGGAAATGAAGATAAATTTGAAGTTACAAATTAAAAACTGCAAGCTAATGTAAGATTATTTATTTTAGAAGCAGGAAATAACCGATTGAAGACGAAAGATGGGTGTGCGATGTGGTGTTTCTTTGCGACATGTGAACGAGCTGAATCCTAATCTACAAGGTCCTAAAAGAGCATTATAGAGACCTGTAGTACTGTATAATCATTTATAAGGAAACTAGATTTGTGGATTAGTCACTTAAAGGAAAAATAATACACTAATTTCAAATGTATAAAATTACTTGGTACTTTACAAGAGGATAAATAATTGTGATATCCATTCTTAAAGATTTAAAAACTGAGTTTACTTCACATAGATTCTATGATTTCGAGAATTATCAGAATGACATTTCAATATTTGTTAACCCTTTTACTGCAGATGTGATCAATGTAAGAGTTAACTTGCAATATGAACTTGTAGATCTACAAACAGATCTAGTGACAAAAATAAGTGCAGAGATTTAGTTGCCACGTATTTAAGGAACTGTGTAAGGATAAATATCTTGGTCTGAGAAAATTTGCTACTCCTGTTACAACAATATTTTGTGCTACATATGTCCATTAACAATTTCTTTTCCCCGATTAAGATAGCAAAATCAAATCTGATATCTCTCGGTTCAGATGGCCACCTCTGGGCGCAACTGGGTATTGCTGTTAGATATTACACCAGAGTTTGAAGGTTTTCTCATACGTTCAGATGATGACCATTCATGTGTGTAATTCCGATTTCACATACTAAAAGTATGACTACCTCTTTGCTATTTGAGAGAAAAGTGCTAATCATTAACTGTTTCAATCCACCACTGTGAAGAGTTTAAGAAGCCAAGAACCAACACTCCTCCAACCGGCAAGAATGGTGCTCAGGTTACTTGCATAGTGGATTCGGAGGAGAAACTATTCGCCCGCCCTTGCTTTACAACATCTAGAACATTATTCAAAGTCAAACGTGAGATCAATAAACCTGATATCTAATTACAGCTTTAAGGATTAGATTGAAGATTTTTAATCACATCACATCACATTGGGTATTTAATATGGAAAACACTATTTTTCTCTTTTCATAACAATGAGTAAGCTTCCACTAGAATATTGTGCATATTTGTATGACTATTGACATTTATCTTGAATTTTCTGGAATAATCCATGAAGTCCTTTTCATTCTGATTAAATTTCATAGAACTGGCAAAGAAGAACTAAATGTTACTGTATCAAAAGGTGGAACTAATTGAAATATACCGTTTAGATCAAGTAACCCTTTTGTATTATTAGGCGCTAAGAATAGTGGTTACAATTTGAAGGCTTCCTAAGTTAACTGCCATTTGAAATTTATGTCATTCTTCGGATTCTCATTTCCCACTTGGGTTCATTAGAAACAATATCCGACTATGCCAGCAATTGAGCTTTTCTTCCTACATGTAACCATTATCACATTTTTGTTTCGAGATTATTTCGAGATTATATATGAATAGCGTAACATAAATGAAAGAATGAATTTTATGAGAATACTGTATACATATAAGGAATGATTTGAAGCTGTAATGGATATAGAAAGTGCATTAAGAGTGACACATCGGATATCTTTATACCGTATTACTGGGATATGATATATGTTTTTTGTGCTATATACACCACCATAAAAGCAAAACAAAAACACACAAGCAGTAGGTTTCGGGGATATTCATGGGTATAGCGATTTTTATGAGCGAATGCGGGATTGGAGTTCTTCTCTTACTGCAGCTTCTATCACATGAATTTCAGGACCGGTTTCAGCATTCTTACTTCCTTTGTGAACATAACGCATGCCACTAGCTGATGCAAAAATATACATGAAAACTGCCAACTTCTAAATACGATTTCGCGCAGCTAGATTTTTATTGTGGCTCTAAAATCACCTTAATACTCCTAAATAACACCGACTGTGGGTAGCTTATTTATTTATTTGTTTATTTATTTTCTCTTCTAGCCCTATTTAATCGGTGTGGTTGCAAAAGCTGCCTGTTTCTTTGCAAATGAAGTCTAATATTGGCGAATTAAAGCGAATGTTTGAAAATGGAAACTTTACAAGTAGAAAAAATTAAGAACAGAAAATAATCCAGCTGTACAAATTTTTCAATATTAACATATTTGTGTATTCTTTGGTTGTAATTTTTAGAGGCTCAACTCATTATCATATATAACACAAGGTGACATTGAAACGGAAGAAGGTAAAATCCCTTACATAAAAGCTATTTTTATAGGTATATTTACCGAGATAACTCCGTGGTAACGTGTGAGGCTTGCTTTCAGAAAGTCGTAGATTCGATTCTAGTGGTTGTCTTTTCTGACCCATGGGCTTTTTCGAGGGTTTTTCCTGGTCAATAGGCAAATACTGGGAAGGATAATTATATCCTCCGAATTTGCCATCACTCCATTTCATTTCAAGGGTCAACGTGTTGGCCATGGGTGAGCTTGGATCTTTGTGGATCTGTGGATCTTTGCTAACTGTAAGTGGACGGTTGGCGTCGTAATTGTCTGGCCGATGGCTGCCTTGCGAATCCTGGTGTAGAGATGAAGAATCTCTAGCACATATTAGGAACCCTCACTCTGCCTTGCACCGCTCGCTTGGATTTCAACATGGCCGTAGCGCCCTCTCGTTTCATCCCTTCCTCCCGAGGTCTCACGTCTGGAATCACCTCCGTCCATACTAACTCTCTATCTCATAACTATATTTTCCCTTCCACCTCTCTATTGTCTTCACTATTTTTTGAACTGAGGTCACATGAGCCACAAGATAAGTCACTCATCGTGCTTATGAAGTACTCCGAAAGAAGGTCGGTGCTATATAGGTCGAAGAAGCAATGGTCCGAAGCACATGGAGACAGTAAGTCAGAATATCGAATTCCCAGATGAAGTAGCATACTTCTCTAACTACTATAAGTAAGGGTTAGAGAGAATAGTATTTATCAAATTATCAAACTCAAACGTGCTAGATACGTACAGAGGAAACTGCTTATTGGATTACCCCAAAATCCAATTGTGACATTTTCCCCGCTTTACGGCGCGATTTGGTTATATTTGGTGATATTCCATCTGTTACGTTGCATAAGTACCATCATCTGTTCGTACAATATGACCATGGTAAAGCTACGGCCATAGTTGGTGTTACTGCATCCGTTATGTTGCCACAGAAGCCCTTATTTTTTCACCCTTTGCAGAGAAGTCAACCGATGTGTTTTATGTAAAATAAGAATCTGTTTGGACTCCGCATTAATTTGTGGATGCCATTGTATTGCTCGTGCGAGCGTGTACTTGTCTTGAATTGTTTTAGAGCATTGTCTGGCCGATGATGCACCAAGATGCAGTTATAGTTACTGTTGTTATTTTTGTGTCCGCGAGATAGCGCATTAAATATATTACGATATTTAGCGTCCGGAAGATTTGCCAAAGATGATTACATAGGTTCATCAAATGTTGTATAATAACGATGTCCAAGCATTATTATCGTTTGAAAACATGTCAATTTAACCCTGTGATATTTGGGGGTAGAAATATTGCTTTCATTATGTAGGTTAGCAGCACTGCTTTTTGGTGTAATGTCCACTGCAGGTTAGTGTAATGTCGGCCATATTCAATTCTTGGGAACTGCCGATAAGCCGTTACCCTTATAAGACGATGCATTAAGACATAAAATTAGGCATCTGAATCATTTATTCCAAAATAGCTTTTCTCACTTTACTCACTCATTGTGAATGTTATATAAAGCTAATAATATAAACAAGGAAAAGTCGATGCTTGAAAAGGCATTGCTTAGTTTTCATATGAAAACAATATATCTGCATTGTTCCCAAGAGACGTTTGCGTGGGTGTCGCTCTAATTGGCTCTCTCTGAAATGAGCAATGGGCTGTGCATAAAGACACTGTGAAGGGTGGGAACTGTAGCTTCCGTGACGACACCGCCCTTATGTTCGCATCTCTGCTTTCATTTGTTATTACAATAGGTACAAAAATGCAGTAATTGATTCCTACGCCAGAGTAGAGAAGTCATTCATGTGGGAAAATAATGAAAACGTGCTGCTTGCATTTGCTCTGCAACCAAGATGCCTTTACAGTTCTGTAAAGTGGTGTTAATTATTTCATATTAAAGTAAATAATTACGAGACGCCACTATTAAGGTAAAATGTTGCAGTGATATGTAATTCTGTTACTAATGTATTGAATTCCTTTTATTTACACAGTAGTACGTCCCATGATCAATCTCTTAGTTAATTTTATTTCGCCTACTGTGATATTATCTCTCTTCTGTATATATGCCTGACATCTGCGTTCAAGATGTCAGGGAAAGAAGTGCAGATATTTGTGATCACAATTAAAGACAGTGTTATCAGAAATATTACCTAAACAATATATAGTATTATTCATTACAACACTGTACATTGCGGATAATCTATACAACAGGCGTTTTTCATTTCGTAGCGCAGTTAGCACCATACAAAAACATCAACTGGTAAAATATTTGATTGATTTGTGGGAAACTTGTAAGATGAAGAGAAAAAAGTACATAAAATAAAATACCAAACTGGATAGATATTAAGGTGCTAATCATAAAAGTATCTGCACTTATGCAGCTACCACTCTGCATAAAGCGTCATAACTTTGACACTAGATTACGGTTTTCTTAAGCCATGTTGAGATATCTATATTAATTTTGAATAATTTAGGAGCCAATCATTCATTACTTTTATGATTTTGGAATGGACATTGTTTGAACGTCTTTGATCCATATTATTTAATCTGAGGAAATATCTAACTTGAGGTTTCGCCAACAAGATTTGGGTAAAATGTTTCGATATAAATACATAATAGTACATGCCATCAACCGCTAACAATACACCAGTGGAGGCTGAACAATATGGAGGCTGAACAATACAAACACTGCAGGCAATGTGTGGCAATATTTGAGAAAGAATTCGCAGCTGGCTGGAAGGTGGGAAATACCGGCACGTCAAAGTAGGATACTAACTCCAGGAGGAGAGTGGCGCTATAATCAGTGATGTGGAATTTTATACGCTGCCAAACGCTGTTAATATCCCGAATTGCTCCATTTTATTATCACCTATTTGGCAATTTGAAGATTCACTAAGTTTAAAAACCTGGAGGAATATCAAGTATAATTTAAACACATTTTAACAACGTAGTTATAGGTGCTCTGCAGGGCTTCCTAAACTTGGGGTGTAGGTACATAATACTAACTAATGGAGGAAAATATCGAGAGGATGTTCTCTTCCAACATGTTTAAATCATGTAATTAAATGGGAGGAAATTAAAGTGTCAACCAATATAGTATGTCCTCTTAGACTGGTAACAAAATATGTACGACTAACGTATCTCAGAAACTCACAAAAATTTACTGCACACAGATTGCGTGCTTCAAACGAAATCTGCAGTTTTGTGTAGTCAGATATTGTCTATCCCTCACGGCTTACCAGTATAAAGAAGTCACTCGGCACAAACGGGATTCACAGGTTATTCCCATGTGATATTTTAATAAAAAAACATTAGAGCCATTATGAGAAAAACTAAAATGAGGAACCATTTTCGATGTAAAAAGATTTCAGATAGTTTGGGATACGAGATTTTAGTGAAAATCTTGGCGTCCAACTTCAGAAGAGGCTGAACTTAAGTATGAAGTTCCGTATTTAATCTCACTTTCTTTTTGGATTACACTGTTCGCAGACACAGTAACTTTTGGTACCGACTTTTCGGGTTGCCACACTTGAAGTTCACGATCTTCCTATGACTTTACGTGTGAGTGCCATGAGCTTCCGACAGATGATTCGATTCTCTTCGCTATTCCACTTTACTTTTGTAAATGCTATTATAATTCGCCCAAGTGAACTGCGTACGTCTCGACAGGAGGGAGAAAAATGAAAAAACTATTTTAGTTTTCTTACATTTTGAAGTGCAATAAAACCCTCATACAACGTTTACTGAGTAAACATAAATACTGAGCAGTATTTTGCTTACGAAGAGATAATATGGCACACACAACATTTAATGGCAGCTGACTCTCGTGTTACGCAAATAAATTTTGTAGGTGTAAATGATATTTCTATAACCAGCTTACTCGTGATTTCACAGCGTGTTTAACTATACAACACCGCCAGGCGTGGCAAGTTGTGTTCATCTGCTCATCCTGCCATCGGCCATTAAATTTTGTGTCTGCTATAGGTAGTTGTAACAACGAGGAGTGGTGATAGTACTCCTGGGATACTAATGTTGTATTCACCATAGTTTTAAACTACCTCAGCAGATAAACATTGTGTACGTCATACATATTAGTTATTGTCTGCAGCTTACGTAAAGATCGCAAGTACTATTTTCAGTTTACACCCGTATATTTCCATTATTAGAGATATTTCCTTTGACATCTGAGGGATGGTGCTGTTACTACCCTGTGGGCCTAAACAACAGGAAGGAAGCAGGTGTAATTAAAAGTAGAAGAATCAACGGAGAACACACATAGCCTTGTGAAAATGGGTACTGAGGAGCAGCCCACTTATCTTCTAACAATAAATTAATACGAGTAAGAATGGAACAGCCTCAAATGAGTTGGAACCTAATTTTTGTGCCTGTTGTCCGGGTTTCCGGATTCGATTTCACGCTTGGCCCTATAACATTTTCTTTAAACCATCAAACATACTCATGGCATCTCAGTATGCACAAAGTCTAGTGCGTCAATGTGAATATACATGAGTGTGTGCGGGCGCGCGCGCGCGCGCGTGTGTGTGGAGCACATGTGCCAGTGCATGATATGACAATCTACAATCGCACGTTAAGATATGGCATCAAAAGGTGGCGCAAAGTAAACAAGATTTAAAAAGCTAAACTATTTTAAAAGTGCAATCGTAATGAGTTTAGCTCTTTTATTTTGTTTTGAGTGATTTTACTTTGCTGGAGGACGACAGACTGTATATTCAAGTTAAAATAAATGTCTTCTAAAGCCATAGTAATGTGAAAACAAATATTTCTGCCTTTTAAAAGAACTTTCCGGTGTTTTGAAGCATTCAGCAGTAATGTAAATCACAAAAAAGATTGGAAAAAGGAAACGAAAGTTCTAGAACAGTGGTTCTCAAACTTACCCACCTTGAAGGATGTTAAACTTCACGCGACCCATAAGTTAAATTAGTACATATTAACCACTCATGAAAAAGTAAATATAGTATGTTTATATGCATGCTAATTAAAAATACCATCATATTCTAATTCAGCAAGAGTTTTGTAGACCTGGCAGGTCGTTCCGCGACCAACCAGTGGGTCGGGAGCCATAGTTTGAGAAGCGCCCCTCTAGAAGATGTGACTGGAACCAGATATCTCATAAGTTAAATGCGTACGGTTTAAGGGACTTTGGGGCTGAAATTTCAGTTTTCTATATATTTATCGGCATGAAATCAATACTTACCTCATTTAACTTAAAGCACACTATTATAAACTACCACACAAAGTTTCAGTACAATCTGATTTATAGTTTTGAGACAATTAATTACTCAATTTTTTACATTGCGAAAATACCTTAATATCCTAAGTGTTCCATGCGCACTAAAAGTCAAAACTGTCGCATCTTTTTCTAATTTATAAACTGCAGTTGCCCAACAAATACCATCAATCTCTGGCAGAAAAAAAATAATTTTAAAGTTATTAATTTCTTTCTTTTAATAGATATTGAAAATGTTTAAAGTTTTTAGTGTGTTTATTTTTGAAGCTAAACCAATCTTCATATTTTAAACCCTAAAACATAAGTTGAGTACATGCTGGAAAGTTTGCAGAGGCATAGCAAAAAGTGTACTGCGTTTGGAGTAGATAGTTTATTAAAATGAAAAGTCGAGAAAAGCTAATTCTTCTACATATGCATGATGATCATGAGTCGGATTATCTGTTTGGCCTAAAACTGTCCTGCTCCATATGTCACACTTTCCCCTTTTGTCTGGTAGTCTCTCTCCTCAGATACATAGCTTAACCACTTCTTGTTGCTGAATTTAGTTGCTTTCGGGCCGTTTTTTTGGGCCATATTTTGTTCAAATACTGCCAAAACTTTAAGCCGAAAAGGGGTGCTTAAGTTTAGCGCATGGTATTTAAGGCCCACACTGGACGTCAAACATTTTACTGCCAGCCGATGACTGAAGCTTTGGGGAACCTAAAAATCGTCAACTTGGGTCAGTTTTGAGCCCCAGGGTCCCTTAACTAATTTCTACGGTCAGAAATAAATTATAAAACAGCAGTACTTATATCAACATGCTATCCCAAGACGGAGAAAGACAGGAACATTATCAATTTGCCACACTTAAGATATCCAGAAAAGGGATCCAAGGATAGGCCCAGTCTCCCGAAAGGATTCACATACATAATAACATACAAGAAACATTAAAATGTTAAACATGGAAATTTCCATTTAAGGTTCTTCAGGTTAGGTAGGTGACATGTTATTTTGTAAAACAGATATGTCAAACACTGAACATAGCTGCTACTACCTGAGATTTCGTTTCCGGAGATGGAAACAGAAGCGACGTAGTGAAGGAAGCTAGCTAGCTAGCTAGGTAAATGTCACGGAGCAAGAGGCAGTGTGACAATGACGTTAGCAATGCCACTCTTAGTGTATTGCACCACGTCGACAAGTCCGCACCAGGTCGAGATAATGATGGAAGCCGCTCTCATTAAAACTTGCTGCTACGTCATCTCACGTCCGAGCAGTGTTTTCCTGCAAGCGATATATCTAGCATCATGCTAACTTTGAAATCAAACAGCTACATACCGCATTTTGTGCTGAGCCTACCTTCACAAATGAACAGTGCAGAGCAAATCAAGAAATAACAATAATAATAATAATAATAATAATAATAATAATAATAATAATAATAATAATAATAATAATAATAATAATAATAATAATAATAATAATAATAATAATAATAATAATAATAATAATAATAATAATAATAATAATAATAATAAATAAATAATAATAATAATAATAATAATAATAATAATAATAATAATAATAATAATAATAATAATAATAATAATAATAATAATAATAATAATAATAAATAGTAATAGTAGTAATAGTAATGATAGTAATAGTAATAGCAACCATAGTAATAATAGTAGTAATGGTGGTAGTTGTCGTCGTGGTGGTTACGTATATCACAACCGTTTTTGCCATAGTGTCAATGGTTTAACAGAAAATAAGGGATTTCGCTACACAGGAGTATTAAAGCGTATATAACGTAATGAAATGTATAAATGTTTTTTCAGTATATCTGACGTCACTGCTACAGAAATTTGCTAATCAAAATTCTAAAGTGTGATTGTTTGCACAGCTCACAGATGTTTAGTATTGTTAGTCAGCATAATCATAACGACGCTGAAATTCAGAGTCAGAAGTTGGTTCATTGTCCTCTTTCATTTATGTGTAGGCAACTCTTCGTTACACACGACCTTAAATATCGTCATCGACTTTCTGTTGCCTAAACATCTTTGTGAAAGTGCTCTCAATGCTCCTGTCTTATTTCACCCAAATGTTCCCTAAAGAAGTTCAGATGCGAATGTAGCATGTGCAGTTTCACAGACATTTTACAATCAAATGTAATACATCGTTCAATGAGTTATTTAAGCGGTCCATCACATGTCTCACTTAGATTCCGCACAAGAAGTCGAGTTACAAAGTGCGAAAGGCTTCCCAAGTCTGTCATGTTCTGTGTCAGTTTATCACTATTGAACATTGAACCGACTTATGGTCCTGTGAAAATTCCATTCACGACTTTAGCTTGTGACGAGTTAGGAATTATTTGCCTTATAAACTGTAGAACATCTGAGTCTGCATTTAACCAATCGAAGTTCTTGTGTGCAGGATCTTCTCCCTTAGTAAAATAAACCGGTTTATTACCTTATGACTGCCTGGAAATAACTCTGCTCTTTCAGGCCATACTGTTTGTAGATAGTGCTTGCTGAATGCCCAACTGTCCCAGAGGCTGACGACGTTCCAGTATTTTGTGAACCGATAGAAAACCAAGCATTTTAAACCAATTGCAGATATCCCAATAGTGATTTTCGTACTGAATTTTCTCCAGCGTCAACTCACACACTCGAGTAATTCTCCGTCAAATGGACAGAGTATGCAATTGGAATAGATGAAACAGGTTTACATTGTGTAAAAGTACCTTTTTACAGTACTTTTGGAGTTGTCCATAAATAAACACCGTTTCTTTGGTTCACACTCTGAGCTGGTTTCACTAGGCACACCATTTATGTTGGATCACTAGAGTATTGAATCCTTTGTTGCTAAAGATCTCGAAAACTGTGTGTAGTTAGCTGTACTTTTGGTTAGTTGTACATTTCTGATTAAATCATCATGAGACTTGTTTCTGTCACTGTCAATAAAATATTCACCAAAGTATCTGTGTCATTTATTTCTTTGACAAGCACTGTTTCAACTAGAGGCGAAGAAATCACCCCTCTCACTATGCGAGATTGGTGCTCTGGAAGACGATATGTCAAAATTCTCAGCTGACGTCTGTTCTTGCCCTTCTTAAAATATTTAATGTCCACCATACAAAAACAGCAATCTTCACGGTGGTTACTGGGTCCTCTCCAAACTCATGGTACAGCAAAATGGCATACCTTTTCTGCTATCACGCAATCAATGTTCCAGAGTAGATCAACAATTGACACACGAAATATGTGGTGCACATGGTTTACCCAAATCTTGATCGTACCAACATGCGCTTTATAACCAGAACAGAACTTACTTCTAGGGATAATGGGGTATTTAAGCTGGTTTTGGTCCAGTATAATAGCTACACACATAGCTGAAATGGCCTACCTGTGATTTGTGTTTTCTCGCTAATGTATTCTGAACCAAAGATTGAGAGCGCTGTTGTGTTCATACTGTGAATGCTTGTGATAACGATTGCAGGTCATTTAAATACAATAAGAAAGTAATAAACATACTCACATATCATATGCCCCGCAGTTTTATCTCAGCTGATAAGAGCGTACATTTTATAGCTGTGGAACTCCTTTAAAGGTGCAGTCAGGCTATACAAAAACACCAGCAAATAAATGAACCTCATATGAGGAATGCGTGTTGTGACCATCTATTTAGAGACATCGACTTACTGCCATCTAACAGTAGAGGGTATAGCCCTGATCTGGCAACAGAGAGTGGCAAAATTATGTCATGTCGATGTGAAGTCGTCGCCTGCCTGCCTTCTAACCTGACCTGACCTGTGGCACTGCGGCTCTTTGAGGGTAACCTTGGCCTACCGCCCGCCCGCTGGATACCCCAACTCTGCCCACTATAGGCATCATGAACGGGGCCCATTGGTGGAGAGTGGGACGTGGTCAGCCCCACGAGCCCTCCCGACCAGTATATGCGGTCTTCGGAGTTGATCATACAGAGGAACCAGGATGGTTGATCAGCCTGCCTACCATCTTGTGCAGTGATTTTCAACCTTGGGTACGCGTACCCCCAGGGATATGCGAAGCTTTTTAAGGGGTACGTCAAATTAAATTTGATCCTTTTTTGTATTAAGTTATAAATATTATAATCTATTTTAGATTTGGTTATGTATAATTTGAATCAAGGGTAACCCCTAGGCCTAGGGGTACAGGCTCAAATCGAAAATTATCTTTGGTGGTTACGGAGGAAAAAAAAAAAAAAAAGATTGAATACCACTGACCTAGATGATGTTGCAGTCAAGATATATTTTTCTTTCTCCGAAATTTATATTTTCAGATAGTAAAACGAATGAATATGGTTCAAAATGCTAACACTACAGACAAATAACTGCCATATTCGTGTTCAACGGGTCAAAATTGATAACTATCTGTCAGAACAGTCTTGAAGCGTTGCTTATCTGTGTTACTGATTGGGAATGTTCCTGTATACTGCACAATGTCCTCGGGAACTTTATGCATGAATTACTGTTCAAAATGAATTTGAATGTTTGAAATGGCAAACGAATAAATTGAGAGCACTTTGGCTCACAAAATAAAGCAAACCATGGATCTACTATTATACATATGTCCTTAGTCTCCCGAAGCAAAATAGTCTTTCACATTCAATCAGCTTGTGTAAAGCAATGACTATTTATACATTTTATGTACTTATGAGCGAAAGCTGCATGCATTTTAAGATGACATTCTTAAATACAGAAACCTTTAAGTAAACAAATTTGGTTTTCAAAACAAATGATTGATAAATTAGGACAGCTAAAGTAGTGGAGATTTTATTCCTGTAATATTTAATAAATTTATATTTTGAAGATCTATTATTTTATTTTAACTACATTTAAATGCGTATGATTCTGTTTTGGTTCTTCGTGTGGGATACATCCCCATAGGTAGACTCGAATGCAGGCACATTCCTTGACGGGATTTAGAGCGACATGCTGCATCTCAATATACCACCATGTAGGGCTATGACATAACTTATCGGAATATATTTGGTCACTCTTAAATCTGAAAATCTAGAGAGATCTTGTACTTCATATTCTGAATGTAACTTTTTATAACTTAATTATTTACAATTCGCTCAACTTGGCAGTATACCGGACTTCAGAATTGATACTCGGGTAAAACTTCAAAAACGTGATATCCTACGTGAATAACGAAAAAGACAGGCTACGGCTAGAAAGGCCTATCTTTTTCGTTAGCCACGATTTCCTATATGTTATGTAACCGTGAAGCCGCCTCACGGTAAACTAATAGGTAGATGACGATGATTGTGCTTCCACAGCTGCCACTTCTCTCAATTGCATAACATAAATCCAAATGGGAAATAACGCTATGTTACCCATAGAAAAACCAAGTAGCTTGTGATTGGTGCAGATAGGAAAGTCAATAGAGAAGACGATTTATAACTAATCCGGTGCAATTCATGGTGTCAGGACAGAACTGGAATCAATACTGAGCGCTACGTAATGGGTGCGAGATTTGTTCGGAGGCCACTATGTGCTCTGTTCTGGAACACAAATAGCATCCAGGGCCACTATCCAGCGTATTTGAGCTTTTTTGAAATCCTGTGACAATGATTATCTAAACACCTGTGAAACTCACCTTAGCTGTTAGCTTTTAACTGCCAATTTACATCACCCATTGGTCCGATGAGATAAGCCAAAGTTTTTCGGTATCGCTATCTTAATCCGAAAACCATAATACATATACCATTCACACACCTGCAGCATGTGAAGCACTGCACGTTAGACTTGCCATTGACAGACTATAGAGCTGCCGAAATAAGAAAGTCACTTGAAGTACACGAACATTCGTAGCGGCTGTGAGCACGTGACCGCAGAAATCTTTCTCATTGGTTCCTGATCGAAGCTCTTTATGGAGAAAGACTTAATAGATCCATGTTTTAATGTTTCTGCTGCTTTATTGCTGTTTTTTATCTTCTCTATTACGTATAGTAGTAGAGGAAATATTGTATTCCACCCAAAAATTCGATTTCGAGATTTCACATTTTTAAAAATAGGTCCGTATGTGTGTATCTGCGTCTATGTTTCTGTCTGTCTGTCTGCCTGCCTGCCTGTCTGTCTATCTGTCTGTGTGTCAGTTTGTGGACCACATAACTCAAAAACGAAAATTCGATTAAAAACCAAAGTTGCCATTTAAGTTTAATGTCTTTTAAGGATGCGACAAGAAGATTTTGAAGAAAAGTTCTGGAGAACTTACATTTCTGTCAAATGGAGCATAGCTATTCATTGTTTATACGTTAAGCGTGCAAAAAGAACAGAATTTGAAAGCTTTGAAATATTGGACTATCGCTCAAAGACTACTGTATTCCCATATTCCCGTTGCACGTGAAAGAAAATGAGCAAGAAGATAATTTCTGCAAATGTTTGTCTCAGCTAACACGAAGAAAATAGAAGAGTAAGAGTTTGTAATAATGATTAGTACAAGAGTAGAGAAAGTCATGTGAGTGCAGCACATCAGATTTTTTACATTATTGGTGTTGATGTTAAGTTGCTTTCTTAGGCCAAATTTACTATAGACATGCGCTGACAGCTGCATACGAGGTATAGGCACGCTGTTGATAAGCGACATATGAATCATCCCACCCCAGACAGACTATATCACACTCCCTAACCTTCACAGCGTGGTATGCGTAGCAAATGCCACCCAAAACACTGCCACATCAATACAACTTAAACTGGTACGTGCAAACAATCGGCACTTTCCGTTTGACACGCCAAATCTGAGAAACTATTTCCAGTGAACTCTGACTGCTGCTAAAGGCCAGAGCAAATATGAAAGCGCCCGCACCGAAAAGTGACCTGGGAAAACAATTTTCAGAACGGAAACCTAGAGAAGAAGCAAACCTGAAGAGTAAACTCTGAAACAGAACAGAAGTCACAAGCAGCATTACTAAACGGCACTCGAGGAAGGCTTGCATTTGAGCCCCAGGACAAAGCCACGTTTTTGCAGACCATATGATTTGTTAACTAGAACTTTGGAAGGAGCCCCAGAAGCAATACTTCATTGACCTCTTGAGAGCGATAGCGGAATACTAATATGACAAGTCAGCACCGAATCACGAGGAAATCCGCATCCTATAGTTACCCCAAGAGAGGTGGCTTCCAAAATCCAGAAGCTCAACTGTGATCAATCCCGCGGGGATTAGAGCGCCATGCGCCGAAGTTCCAGCGCCTTGCCTTGGCGTAAGCTTACAATGTGCGTGTGCATCTCCGCCCGTTCTCAACTTGTTAGTAGGAGACAAGAGTGGCGTATATTTTAAAGAGCGACAATTTGTTTCAATTGTAATAATGAGAGACATAACATTTTAGAACATTGGCAGTATATTTTTATTACTGCTTCAGGATACTTATTAGTACATTCGAAATAATAATATAATTCTAAGTGTTTATTCAAATATCAACATATTTCTCTAAGATCATTAAACTTAACAACGGACAAATAACATATATAATTTTGAGAAATAAATTAAAGGAAATTTAGAAAGATGTGGATTAAGTGAAATAATATTCAACCAGTGGCAGTTTTACCATGAACAGAACTTTTTCTTCAATCAATCTTCATGCAGATCAATGAAAATATGTGGAGATGGACCTTTTTGTCAAAATACAAATGATCCTTTATTGATAGGGATGACCCAGGGGGTAATGCCTTCGGACTGCATTCGTGAGGTTCCGGGTTCAAATCCCGTTTGCTTACCAATATGACTGGATTGTCTTCGTAGTTTTCCTCAGTGGCAAAAAACATTGATTTGGATAGATTATAACAGTGTCCCACTTTAAGTGTAAAAGAATAGTACAACTTAAAATAGAAGGTAACGGCAAATTTATCAACAGATACTGCAAGTATGGTTAGACTGGACGGCACCCCTGCGTCAGTTGCCTAGCATTTGTAGAAGCAAATATACTCTTTCCAAGTACTAAGGAATCTGTGTGACTGTTGCTATTTGCCCGTCAAAGAAACAGAAGAGCAGCTGTCTAGCACTAAGGTCTCTGTGTATGCATGACGGAGCAAGATGGTGTGAAACAGGATGATACTTAGATGACTAGCTATCGCAATATGGCCACGCAGTTATAGCAGCATTAAGTAAATAGAAACAGAAGAATAATGGTACAGGGATAATATCTAAAAGGCTGTCACACTATCGGCACGTAGTTATAGAATGTAGATTAAATAGAAAACAGTAGTCCTATCTGGCAGTTTTTCAGCACTATTGCGTTATTTGGATTATGCCGAGTGGTAAAGCAAAATCGTAACTTACCTACTTGTAGAAAATTGGGGTTTAGAGCAATTCAATTAAGACTGAATTGAAGAATGTTCTCCAAAATTTTCCGAACGCGTAATTTGGGGTCAATGGGTTAGATGGTTTGTAAAACTAACTTCATTCAATACGGATACATGCAAATTAATACCCACTAGAGTGAGGTAGGAATAAAACATAGTAGGTCTAAAATTTCAGCATTTAAAATAGGTATATACACACATACTTCTCACTTGTCCTGTTAGTTTATTTCATGTTTACTGGCAAATGAAAATGTTCCATGGCTGGTACCGTAGCTCAGTCGATGGAGTAACTGCTTGCTCTGCAAGGGGGAACCCTTCGATGGGAATGTTTCTTCCACTAGTATTATTTCCCATCCTCCATAGAAAAAGGCAGTATGAATGGGAGTATGAATGTTTGTGAATGTTAAGAAAAATAAATAAAAGACTGGTATGACCTTAAAGATCATATTAAAAGTGAAACAATAAGAGAGCAACTAAAATTTTAATTTAAACGAAAATCAGGGAGTAAAAAATTAAATGCCATGATCATATCTCTCGAATTCCGAAGAAAGACTTACCAAACAGTCCTTATGGTACAAACCAGTTGGTAGTAGAGAACTTGGAAGACCATGGAAACGCTGGGAAGATCCTTTCCGAGCCCAAACAGGCTCATCTGCCTCTGTTGAGAGTTAATGAGTTAATAAAGTCACAACCGAATTTGGTTTATGCAGCGCTCCTGTTCTTGTATTGCATCTGCGATCCCATGCTCCTAACCTCAAATTCCTTCGTTTGGTTCTGCCCTTCTGTAGTGCTATTCTCTACACATTATTTTACGCACTTTGTACTTATTGCGTTTTGTCATAAGGGTGAAAGTGCAACATGTCTTAAAATCAACTTTTTTTAAATTTAAACTATGTTTTCCTTATATCTTAGTCCGAAATCACGCTATTAATCACAGAATCATAAATTACTTATGAGTTGAAATTTATGGAGCAAACAATTTAAAATATTTATGACTGGTTAGGTTGCTAAATCTTTCAAAAAGTTTGAAATTTGTATTGCAACATGTGTTCTACTTGCACAATAAAAGTATTTTACACTGTTCCTTAATGATGGTTCGCCTTTATTTAGCTGGAGTATTGACGAAAGCTATAGATAAACTTACAGCAAGTTATACCCAACCACAATGCCGTACTGCAGTAATCGGCTTTATCCCAGTTCCACTGCTAAATATGTACACAGATATCGGGACCTTTACATATATGTGGCGAATAAGTCAATCATTTGCGGTGCCCAGAGATATGTCTAGCCCACCACTGCATGCTGCATTAACCTGGCCATACATACACAGCGGCTCAGAGAAAATCGGATTTCGTTGTGTTTGGGCATTATCGATGTGGATTTATGGCCATAAAGGCCAGAATCTCCCTGGATACAATGCTTTGTTACTCTCTAAAGTTGGCTTTCCCTCATCTGAACATAAACAGATGACGAACGACCATGGATACCGGAAGGAAGACTCTGAGCGTATCAGCGATAGCCATGGAAAATAACCACTATTAATGGCAAATGGCAAAGAGAGAGGCTCTGGCACTGCAAATTCGATTCTGTAGAGCTCTTACAAAGAGCACAGATACGCAACCCATGTTAAAACCTTTTTCATCATGTAGCATATGCAGTAACGAATTCAAAATGCTACTGTTGATTCACAAGCAGAAGAAACAGAACTCTCCGAGCAAGAGCTCATGCTCTTCCCTCTGTATTGTTTCTTAAAATTCTGAATTAATGAATTATTATATATTATTTTGTCGTATTTTTCTTACTACATTTTAACCACTTTAGGCTCAGAATATTTTTCTCCACGCCTTAAAATATTACAATAAAGTGATATTGATGCAAAATGCATTTATTTCAACAACATGAAAAGTTTATAACTTCATTACTGTACTTCCTTATTTAGGAATTATCTGAAATAAATTGTATACTGGTATATATAGTGGTTGAAAACTGCAAATCATTTGGTGTGGGTCAAATGTTCTGTGGGGTTAAGACTGCCCCTATTTCACAACCGGTAATGTGCTATTGGAGGAGCGTGACTGGACACACTGCATGCTCTGTCTCGCCTGTGGTTTAGGATAGGGCGAGCCCAAGTTAAATAATCGGTGGTATGGCATATCTAGATGATGAAGAGACAGACGTATCCAGTGTGATATTTATTTTTTAAATTCAGAAGCATATTATTGTTCTCACTTTTAACTAATATTGCACTGAAACGGTATCTTTGGTTCACTTGTTATGAACTACAGCAATTCTATGGTAGATCTAGAACAAGTGCATGTCTACACAATCAAAGAATGCATAAAAATGAGTGTGATGAAATCTTGGTAGCCCCGTCAAAACAACCCAACACAACAAGACAAAATGACGTCTTCAAATGCAAATTTTAGAGGTTTAAGCTAGATTTAAGTTAACCTAACTTTAAGAATCATTAGTGAATATGTTATCCAATGTGTGCAAGAAGTAATGTTCACAGTACTAACTCTATACCCTCGTGAAACAGCTCATACGTGAGTTTTATATAGTGCTTTCCTTTTTGTAGGAGGCCTTAGGCAAAAACGTCCCATTTTAGGTTATTTTCATTTTCACTGATTAATTTATTTATTCACTAATTCATACAGTTTCAAAAATATAAAAGGTGTTAAAAAACATGTTTATGTAGCATAATGTTGATCAGGAGAGGGTTGATGGATATTACTGTGAAGTAGGTGCTTCCGCATCGTCTAATTTTAAACTGCTCTTTGTTTCAGGTGAGAGTTTTATGCAGTTTGATGATGTTAATTCTGGTTTCCATAACAAGAGAAAGAGAGAAAGCGGGAGAGAGAGATAAGGTCAGTATTTGACAATTATATCGTATTAACTCCATAAGGGGAGTCAAATTATACCTCAACTATCAACTTCCGTTATAATATTTTGACACATCGTAACTTAGGGTTGCATTTACTTCTACATGTGTATTACCTCCTAAGCAAAAAGGAGCAATGACGATGGTGATGATGATGATGATGATAATAATAATAATAATAATAATAATAATAATAATAATAATAATAATAATAATAATAATAATAATAATAATAATAATAATAATAATAATAATAATAATAATAATAATAATAATAATAATAACAATAACAATAACAATAACAATAACAATAACAATAACAATAACAATAACAATAACAATAATAATAATAATAATAATAATAATAATAATAATAATAATAATAATAATAATAATAATAATAATAATAATAATAATAATAATAATAATAATAATAATAATAATAATAACAATAACAATAACAATAACAATAACAATAACAATAACAATAATAATAACAATAACAATAACAATAATAATAATAATAATAATAATAATAATAATAATAATAATAATAATAATAATAATAATAATAATAATAATAATAATAATAATAATAATAATAATAATAATAATAATAATAATAATAATAATAATAATAATAATAATAATAATAATAATAATAATAATAATAATAATAATAATAATAATAATAATAATAATAATAATAACAATAACAATAACAATAACAATAACAATAACAATAACAATAACAATAACAATAACAATAACAATAATAATAATAATAATAATAATAATAATAATAATAATAATAATAATAATAATAATAATAATAATAATAATAATAATAATAATAATAATAATAATAATAATAATAATAATAATAATAATAATAATAATAATAATAATAATAATAATAATAGCAAACAATGACATGACGACGATGACGATAGTACATTAAACTCGCACATTTTGCGCAATCCTTTACAAACTGTTTCACGAAGACTTCCTTTTAATCGCGACAAACGTTTGGAAAAATACTTTAATTACCCATTCTTATGCTCCAATAAAAAGAGAAGTCTTGCGTCGTTACACACTGTAGCATAATACTGTGGTTTCTCGCCATGGAATGTGCCCTGAATCGATACCATCCATTGGGTGGGGAGGGGGGCTGCAGATTTTAAGTTCCAGGTGCAGGACCGGTGCCCACTCAGCAACGTGAAGAAAGTAATGAGCTGTGTTACACAGGAATCCTGACCAAAAAAGCCCAATATTCCATCTGAGAAATGCGTGAAGTTGGCTCCCTCACTTTCCCTTATCGCTCAGAATCCTACCGTTTGATAATCACCCACCTCAGCCACGATAAGTGCGCATGAGACCAGCATTCACATTTGGCAACACATTTGGACTGTAATGGTACAGGATTATAATAATAATAATAATAATAATAATAATAATAATAATAATAATAATAATAATAATAATAATAATAATAATAATAATAATAATAATAATAATAATAATAATAATAATAATAATAATAATAATAATAATAATAATAATAATAATAATAATAATAATAATAATAATAATAATAATAATAATAGTCATTGTCATTGTCATTGTCATTATCATTATCATCATCATCATCATCATCATCATTATTATTATTATTATTATTATTATTATTATTATTATTATTATTATTAT
Organism: Tenodera sinensis; assembly: GCA_030765045.1. Lineage (NCBI taxonomy): Eukaryota > Metazoa > Arthropoda > Insecta > Mantodea > Mantidae > Tenodera > Tenodera sinensis. Next base: position 1,091,299 of record JAUKNM010000042.1, read on the forward strand.
TATTATTATTATTATTATTATTATTATTATTATTATTATTATTATTATTATTATTATTAAAGGAAGCAGAGGGTAGAGCGTCGTTAAATATTTCTTTGATATTTGTTGTTCTTTACATAATGTCGCAAGAAACAAATGAATTCTGACACAACCTGAAAAACCAGCAACATGTAGGCACTCAAGCCAATAACAAGGAAATGCACAAGACACTTATTTAAATTAATATTGTATATTAAAGATATCTAAATCTTGTTTGTTTTTATTGTTTTTGTGATTAGCAATAATTATTGAAAATTAAACAAAATTCCTTCGTAATGAATTGTATAAGCCTTCCAGAAAATTTTATTGGAGATATGCTCTCCATTTGTCATGGACATATCTAAAATACACGGCATTCTAATGAAGATCGTTATAACCATGTTTGAGAAACTGAAAAATAACCAAACACTACGCATGTAAACGTAATTTAACCTTCGGGGATTTGTTTCGACGTGTTCGTGTTGCATCTTTGGAAGATGTCATAAATGCTGAGTTTGGTATTTATCTGAAACGAATAGCATTTTAAACTCAAGTGACGAATTAATTAAATGTAACACATACCGTTCTTTATCAGATTATTCCACAGTGTTTATAAGATATTTATGATTGATCCTCCTTATGCCTAGGTTGCGTGGACCTATATCGCGAAGGTCCGGCATATCGAACATTTAACGGACGAAATTCCAATAATATTCACGAAAAAAAAATGCGAAACATCAGCTCAACGTCTGAAATTCTTGACCTGCTCCCGACAGTCCTCGAATTCCAGAAATGGTGCATAGTCTATACTTACCCCTTTGGCTATGGAAAAATCATCAATTGGATAGTCGAGTAATTTATCATACAATTAAAGAAGGTGAAACTAAATCATTGCTTTCCTTTGATCTCGTGATTATTTAATAATATAGTTTTAATATAATGCTGAAACTATTAACATGTTCACGACACAGAGCTCCAGGTGGTGAATTTGAAAACTCTGCAATCCCAACCACCATGTTAACTTCTTTGATTAAGACATAGTTTTCGATCATCTAAGGTCATCTTTCTATCATGTTAATCAAGAATAATACAAAAATTCCAATTTACTGATGTCGAATGTTAGTAATTGTTGCTTTTTACTTTCTCTACTACTAAGTAGAGGAAGTATTGTATTCCACCAAAAAATTCGATGTCGAGTGTGTTTGTGTGTGTGTGTGTGTGTGTGTGTGTGTGTGTGTGTGTGTGTGTGTGTGTTTGTGTGTGTGTGTGTCTGTCAGTGTGTTGGCAGCAGTCGGTTAAAAACCAAGGTTGGTATTTAAGTTTAATGTTTTTCAGGGATGCGACACGAAGATTTTGAAGAAAATTGCTTCACCTTAAACTACTCTTCACATGGAAAATGTTTCGGAAGTTTTATTTTCTTCAAAGTGGCTTTAACGATTTTGATTAAAATTCCATATTTTTTAGATATTTTGATTACAAATGAATTGTACATTTTGAATTTTCTCGCTATAGCCTATGTAGTCCTATTTACTCTGGATTACTTTTGAATGACGTAAACCGTAATAAATAGACAGAACCTCACTATACAAAAAATGTAGATCTGGCTAAAACACACAATTTACGTATGTACAAATGTATTTTTTGTAGAGTAAACCACTTCGGAAATATTCCTTGTTATTTTAAAAGTTTTGGAGAAATTATACTTCTTTCAAAAATCGCATTTCATTTGTTGTATGTTAACCATGCAAAGAGTACCAAAGATTTAAAGGATTTTACTATCGCTCAAAGACTACTGTATTTCCTAATTTCCGTTGCAAGTGCAAGAAAATGAGCAATGACATAATTTTCACAACTATTTATCTCAACTAACATGAAGAAGGTAGAAGAATAAGACTGTAAGAATTGTTAGTACAGGAGTAGAGAAAGTAATGTGAGTGCAATACATCAGATTTTTTACAATGATTTGACACTCCCTATAAACGAAGTTAATTACACCATAATTAAGTGCATACAAAAAAGTGAAAGAAAACTGTCTTACATGAAGGCTATTAAAATATTTTGCCATTAGTATCGCATGCTTCTCGTGGCGCTGTAATCTGCTTCTATTCTCTTTCTATCTTAATTACTAAATCGTGACCACATATATTTATTGCCTAAAAATAAATATTCCTTGAATTTATCTTTGCATATTCGGTGGACAACAACCTTGTTCTACTCTATGGATTCTCAAATAAAAGTCAACACTTTCTTCATAAGCATATTCGCTTCAGTGTCTTGGTATTCGAGCATAGCATCATTAAAGTCATTTTTATCGTTTATTATTTAACGAAATGGAATTAGGGCCTGATACAAAATTTAATGGCCGCTGGCTGGAGGAACTGGTCGAGACAAATACCAAGCAAGAATATCACAGTAGTGATAAACATAATAATGATAATAAACACACCAATAATACTAAAATAATAATAAAATTAACATTATTATTAATAATATAAACAATATAAGTAATATACTACAATAATATAATAACGATAACGACGAACACAAATAGTAGTAAAAACTGAAACACCACAATATTGGATTCATCCTGCTGATATAGTTGAAATAAAATATGCTACATCAAAACCACCCAACTTGCAAATATTCACCAACGGCAGCAAGAACAAATACGGGGTGGAGGAAAGAGTTGCCATATTTGTAAAAGAAATGCTCGTTAGTCAACAGAAGTACAAACTATCCAAAAAATACTCCAACAATCAGGCCGAGCAAATTACCATTCTGAAAGCCCTAAAATTGATCACTGAAATACAACTGGAACTGCATCCAGAAAAGGTCTCACTGATACACACAGATAGTCAAATAGCAATAGATTCCTTAAAAACATTAACATCCAAAATCAATTAATAAGAAGAGGACATATGAAGCTTAAAAATTGAAATTGGGAAAGAGAAAGGAGCAATGAGCGAAGATGAAATCTACCATAAAATACCAAAAGCGTAGGTATAACTAAATGGTAGAATGACTGCGATAACACTACAAATGGGCCCATCGCTAGAGAATTCTTCCCGAGAGTCAAAAAAATTCTGCAAATCAAATCTGCCAGAAATTACCAGTGGACACGGAAAAACAAGCGCCTTGCTTCACAGATTTAAGATTCTACATAATCCAAACTGCCCATGCAACATAGAACAAACTATAAATCACCTAATTTACGTGGGTCCAGCGTTAAACAAAGACAAAACTGATTAATAAAATTCATAATGATTGGCCAGTGAATAAAAATGCATCAATCAATTCTTATGTCACACCTTCAACTCGTTTGTTAATTCCATTGATTTCGACAAACTCTGAAAGCCTAACAATTACAATATTAAATACCCATCTGTTAAAGCTTCTAAATTGTATTTTGACAACCACATTTTGTAAGTGACTTAGATTTAGTATGTATTATTACTTTAATAATGGTGCATGATTCATGAACAGAATACACAAGTAAATAGATAAACAAATACGCATATGCATGCACACACCATTTTTCTAAACATGCATTTTTCCTTATGTAATGGGTCTCAAAACATGTATTTCGATGAAATCTTGATGTAGAATTTTTGAATGAGTAAATGCAGTACCTTCTCTACCCACTAGGTAGATGTTCGAGAGATTAAAAATCAGCCATAAATATAATCAAAACGAATTAATACATTTTAATACAAAAGATTTGTTAAGGTTCAAGGCATTGATACAACTTTTCAAGGAGTCTCTAAGAGTTTTAGAAATTTTCCGAGACGGAATTTCTAACTCTTTTTGATGCTTTAACATAAACTCTGATACGATAGATACGTAAGGAATGACAGACCAAAGACAAACGGTATTTCTCAACGAGGCAGAGCTTTCCCTGTCCATTAGTCTCTTCCATTGCTTGATATATGAACCTGTTAGTATTTCTTTCACATTGTGCCGAGTTCCTGGTATTAGCACTTGCAAAGAATTAATAAACTCTGACAGATTTATGAGTTTGAATTTCTGTAACATTAGCCAAACATCCTTCTCCATCTTTGCTGCTTCTTTTGAACAAAGAAAGAAAACGAAAGCAAGAGAGACCTTGGACCCTTGAGCTTACCAGGCACATTTAAAGAGGATGCCATATAATATTTAGTACATCTTTTATACATTCCGAGGAATTAAATACAGGTTTTATCTTTGATTACTGGGTTACCACTAATATATGGAATGCCACATGCAAGTACAACCTGAGTAAAATACCCACCATTTCTTTCCTAACACCATCTATATAATAATTCAATTCAAACAGCACAGCTATCTGACTTTTCGTCAATGTCTGGAAAATTTCATATCCCAAGATATAACGTGCTTGTTCTGCACACTTTGGTGCATGAAAGCAGTAAATCTTCTTAGTGATAAGCGTTATTCGTTAATGGAAATCATAATGATAATAATAACAATAGCAATAATAATACACAAAGTGCCACATTGTCATGGAATCTTTCACTTCGCTTTGTTTTCCCACTGCCCGTCCTTCACGCTGTGAAATCACAATAGTGGATTCGTTTTGGAATGCGGTTTACCACTCGATGATGTAATGCAAGAATTGATAAACTTTACATCCTTTCAAGGATTGCTCATTTTCCTGTTTGCAAGTCCTACTGCATTTTTTTTTTTTTTACTTTCTCTGCTATGTCGGGAAAGTGTTGTATTCGACCCAAAATTTCGATGTCGAGATTTCACCGGCAATAAGTGTTTTGAAGTGTTCTGAGTCCAGAAATCAGCGTCAGAAAAAGGTACGTTTGTGTGTTGTTGTTGTTGTTGTTGTTGTGTGTGTGTGGGTGTGTGTGTGTGTGTGTGTGTGTGTGTGTGTGTGTGTGTGTGTGTGTGTGTGTGTGTGTGTGTGTGTGTGTGTGTGTGAACAGCTTAACTCAAAAACGAAGAATCCACCATTTAGATGGAAAAAGTTTCGAAAATTTTGATTTTCTCAAAAATAGCTCCAACGATGTTGACTAAAATGCCATGTGTTTCAGATGTTATGACAAATGAAACCTTCCTTTTAGAATTTTCTGACTATAGCCCACGTACTTCTGTTTACTATTGGTGACTTTTGCATAGCTGGTAAACCGAAAGAGATAGATCAAATGTTACTATATACAAAAATGTAGATCTTATTAAAATACACAGGTTATGTCCAAATAAACATTTTTTGATATATTCCTTATTATTGGTGAGTCCTGCAATACTTTATTTAGCTTTCAGCTCTTGGCCGCGCAAAGAGAACGGAATTTCAAAGCTTTAAAAGATTTGACCTTAGCTCAAAGCCTGCTGTATTCCTATTCCCATATTCTTATCGGTCTAGGTGGCTCAGTTGGTTAGATACCGGCCTATTAATCCCAAGGTCAGGGGTTCCAATGCGGCTCAGACCGATTTCTTTTAAATGTGCTTAAAAACCGTCGTTAAATAACAATTTTAATTGTTTTCGCATATTCCCCTTGCCCCTACAAGAAAATTAGGAATAAGATAGTTTCTGCAAATTTTTATCTCGAGTAACATGAAGGTGATAGAGGAACAAGAGTTTGTAGGAATAGTTAGTGCAAGAGTAGAGAAAGTCTTCTTCTTCCTCTTCTTCGTTTGCTTTCATGACTTTAGGCCTTTGACCTGTTTCCACATCAAGAAATGTAATCTATCTAGTGAGAGGACGTCTCACCCTTCTTCTACCTGGTATTGAAGTAAAATCTGTGGCAATCTGTGTTCTGGCATTCTTTCTATATGTTTCAGCCAGTTTGTTCTTGTTTGGTTTATTCTGTCTTTTATGTTGTATATTTGTAACTCTTTCCTGATTTCCGTACTGTGTTTCTTATCTAAAAATGTTAAGCTTGCTATTGAACGTAAGAACGTAAGCTCTAAGAAGGCAGCACCTTCATCGACCTTACACTGCGCAGCGCTCGTAACGTGGCCAGGGGACTTCTTCTTGCTGACAATCACCAAGAGACAAGTCTGCCTGACCAATCGAGGTAGAGAAAGTCATTTCAGTGTAACTCACAAATTATTTTATTATCTGAACGATAATGAAACACTATCGCTGACAAAAAGGCATTTCCACAGCAGAACTATATCTGAAGCAGCCTGTAGCGTTATAAATAGAAATTAGGGGTTCAGATAGCATAGATGAGCTATATAAGCAAGAGATAGAATTTTAAATTGAAGGTATCCTTCTATATGGAAATTAATTGTTCTTCCATACCAGCTGTTTGGAGGACAAGGAGAAAGTGCAAGAAAGTTGGAGAATTTAGTGTCATGTCGGTAGGTTGTCATGGTAGCTCACTGTTTGGAGCAACCGGAAGAATCGTTGTAATGGCACATTAAAGTGCAGTTGCATGAAGTTTTCTTCTTACAAAAAGAAGAGAAAAAAACGGTACAGTTTTGTTGAAAAAAGTAATATTTTTACAATAGGAGAAGCTGCAAATACTTGAACTTTCTTGATTTAGGTTAGCATAACAAAAATCGCGACCGCCTCTGTAACGCAGTTGGTAGTGCGTTTGTCTCTGACGCGGAGAACTCGGGTTTGATCCCCGGTACCAGCATGGGGATTTTATCCCCTCTGAGAGGTCTGGCACGGGGTGCACTCAGTCTCGTTGGGTCCCGGGAGACCAAATTAGGAGCTACTTGACGGGGAAGTCGCGGTCCCAAGTCGTAAAGGCCGTATAATTGGTCGGAGAGCGCTGACCACTTCCCACCCTCCAGTACTGCACCCCACTAATAACGCCTGGAGTGGGTACAGGTGGGGGACGCAGCGGCTGGGTGACAAGCCTTTGCCCTTCATGGGCTGTTGCGCTAGGTTTTTTTAAACAAAAAATGGCAGATATGAGCCGACAAGGCATCTAATTATATGTATCTTATAAGACACACTTGCAATTAAATAATTAAATAATATTAAGGCAAATAAACATAATCTAAAATGTTAATTATACTTTGTTTAAGCTTTTGTCCATATCTTTACGCAAAGCTCAAAAATGTATGGAGTGAACATGAGCGGGAAAAGTGGATAATCAAAAACCGCCCTTAAGGAAGCCATTTGCACGACATAACTAATATTTGAACAAGCCTGTACAGTTAGAAATAGAAATGAGGTTTTCAGATAGTCTAGAGCAGCTAAATCAACATGAAATAACATTTTAAATTATTGAAAACATCCTAGTATTTGAAAATTAATTGTTCTTCCATACTAACAACGTGTAGGGCAAGGGAAAGGTATGATTTGGAGAGACCTGTGTCGGGAGGTTGTCATGGTAGCTCAGTAGTTAGAGCAACCGGGGGAAGTCCGGAAGATCCGTGGATCACTGTAGCACTAAATGTTTCAGTCTCATTCTACCCTTTCCAGCCTACTATGTGTTCAAGAACGTATCAGCTTTTCTTAACCGCACTCATATGTATCTTAAACAGAAACCAACACACACTGAGTAATCAGGAGTTCAGATATACATAGAAGTACAAAATAAAAATACCAGCTTTTTAGCCCTGATAAAATAAGATACACGTTGTGGGAATTTGTATAAAGCGCTGCTCGAATGTTACCATATCAAACTGATTTTACACCAAAGACTTATTGTAAAGTGTTATTATGTTGGTGTTCGATGAGCGTGGTCAATTTACTACAAACCAATTATTGCTATATATTTATAAAATCATTTTAGCTGAAGATGATATCTCTAAATCAGTCAGCTTTAGAAATTAAGGTAACCAGGAAATTTGAAACGGTTGAAACTTAAGATAGATCTGAACAAATATCTAAGTTAATATGTACTTTAAGTGATATTTAAGGCGATAATGGCAGGACATGTTTGGTAGGAGGAATATTGTCCTTGGGATGTATTATGGGTAGTCAGTTCTAGTGTTGTTTTTATTCATCTATAAGATTCCTTCTTTTCCTCTGCTTTTGTTGACCAACCACTTAAAATGTTAAACACAATTAGCAGAGATAATTGGAAGTATCAGGATTAATTAAACTGCTGCAGAATTTCACATATAACTGTAGTGATTACACTGAATATCGTTTCTAACCCATGACACGCTTTTAAACACAACAAACGTTGTGGACTCATTAACTCATAAAATATGTAGGGAAAAATTAATTCTGTTGCTAGTTAGTTGGTGAGCACTTTTTCTTTGGACCCTTAACTTTTTTTCATGCATTTATTTTTGTATTTAATGCCTAAAACGAATCAGTTTAATTTTATCATATTGTATTTTCGTTGAATGTTAATGAAATAGAATTAAAACTTAAAAAGTTGGAATTAAAATGCAAATATCTGTGTTTTACACTTCCTGATTTACTTAAGAAAAACTTTCTAACCAAGTAAAGTTATTTTGTGAGTAATTCAGAGTACTAGAATATTTCATGATAATTCTGAGGTTTATTGTGTTGTTGTTTCTTATAGATTAACTAAATATTTTTGGAACATTTCTTTAAGCCTTTATACTATATGTACATCAAGGACATTGTTCCTCAATATTAAATGGTTACACAATTTAATTTTTCTGTTTGGCTTTGAAATGTAGTATTTTCGAGTTGCATAGAGAAATAAAATGAAAGTAAAACTTCAGCTTTAATAAAGATTATTAACGAGATTTGAAACAAACCATTTTTCTTGCTCTTGTCATGCAAGTATATGGCTAGTTGCGTTTGCCTAGAGCTCGTTTATCTGAAAGAGATGGCAGGCTTTTAATTACGAGTAGTTTCGCTGTTCTTTCCCTTTAAAGCAGCCACCATTTTGTGCGCAGCACCAGACTTCGATTTTAGCTGTTGTCTGACTGCTTCTGACAGGCCATACATACGGGTTACGGGTAACTTAAATTATGAGCTTGTTATGTGAAACGTAAAAATCTACAAAAAATGGTGCTTAGTGTTAACATCAGCTGTAAATGGAAATAAGTAAAACTTGCATTTCATCTGCTTTTTAGCAAGAGACCGAAATATTTTATAATGCTTAGTAGCAGAGTAAACAATTAAAACAACATGAGATGTATTCACATGACCTTCTCTATTCTCTCTGCTATCGTTTTTATGAACGCTTATACCTCTATTTACTATTGTCGATCAAGAAAAACTTCCTTGGCACTTTTGCATATTCATCATAACTTTACACAGTAAGTTAAGAAGATAGTAAGATTTTTGAAAAGCAATTCACTTTGTGATGTCTTTCACCGCCAAAAAAAGACGAATAGTAACTTACAAATTGAGAAACTTTGGCTATTTGAAAATTGGAACGTTTAACAAAAGGTATTTCGGAAATGGTAAATGCCACAAAAATGAAATATGTGTGTCACAACGAGATTTACACTTTTTAGTAGTAACATTTAGCTATCGCTTACGATTTGCCAATTATAAAAATTTAAATCAGAATGAATACCCCTTATGTGGATCTTCCCGGAAAATTCAAGACACGTTTTATTTTCTATGTATCATAAATATTAGTATGTTAATCATAATCTTTAGAGCAGTTTTTGAGAAAAAATAAAATTACAAACATTTTCTCGTGTAAAGGGCGGTTTTGTTTAGATTTTCTTCAAAACTTTCACAGTTTATCCTTGGAAGATGTTTAACTTCAATGCCAAGTTTACTTTTTAACTAACTTCTCGCTCTTGAACTACGCTGTTCACAGGCGCAGGCGCATGCGTAAACACACACGCATACGCACACGCACACCCACATACATATAATTGGTCTATGAAAAATCAGATCTGAGTGCACTGCGAAAAGGGGGAGGGACTACTACGGAAACATTTCATAAATTGGCTGGAAGGCATTGCTTGATAACAACAGCCAACCCCAAGAGTGCGTCTCGTATTAGTTTGAAGTCAAAAGTCAGAGACCCAAATGCACCTGCTGGAATCAGGTAAGGAATGGGTACTGGGCGTGTCAGAGGTGGTTTAGTATTTCCTTACCAACATAAACCACTGATCATTACGTTGGGCACACTGTTGATACCGAAATTATATATTCATAAATAAAATAATTTAAAAAAGAACGATACTAATTAGAATAATAATTCTCAATAACATCAATAGAGAGAACGAACGTAAAACGAGATGAGCCTCGGTAATTTAAAAAGTTCAATAGGGTTGTAACATTTTTTCATAACGTCACTTTAATACAGAGCAGAACACACTTTTGGCTGGTCAGTTGAGGTGAACGCATAGTAATTGTTTGGCGTGGGATACACGTAAAACCAACGGACTCAGATATGTTAGGTATTTTTGGGTTTTTAAATAAGATCACAGTTATTTCACTGGTTAATTGTTTTATAATCTAATTGGGGGGTAACGTCTCAATGCAAATAGTGAAAAGATTAGACACGTTTATTATAAGCGTTATCACCATAATTAGCGTCCTTCTTTCTAAACAAAACTCACGCATACGCAGAAAGGGAAATCTGAGTGCTCTATAGGCGGCAAGGGACTGAATCAAGCAACTTTGAGCGGCGTGAGGTTCACCAGCTCGTGGTCCCTGGCAAGAAGGCAGCCAGTCACTACATCAACAAACAATTTCCGATAAAAAATCATATCGCGAGCAGCAGTTTTGCTTATAAACGCGTTTATGATAATGTTGCCAACCTGGGAATGTGTATTCACGCCAGATTAAAGTAAAGAAATCGCTCAAAATATCACAATTTAAATGTTATTTTCAGTTCATGCAGTATATTTAGCTTATAAAGTGTAGACGATATTTTCAACTACTCCGTATTTTTTCCCACTGGTCATTTTCTGCGTTTTTTTATATTTAAAAACTGCTAATCTGTTTCGGTCTTACGTGATACATCCTCTAGCGTTATATTGTGAAATTCCTGTAAGAATGTCAGCTGTTGCATTTCTTCAAGTATGCATTGTACCTTGGCCCAAACTAGTCCTATGGGATTGAGGTCACACATGTATGGGGGTAAGTAAACGACAGTGGCTCGAAATAACCAATAATAGCGTTATAACAATTGAGAAAGAATTCAGTCTAACAACTTCTCATTCCCTCAAAGAATGAAGTACTAAAATTTCGGTCAGTCAATAATAATAATAATAATAATAATAATAATAATAATAATAATAATAATAATAATAATAATAATAATAATAATAATAATAATAATAATAATAATAATAATAATAATAATAATAATAATAATAATAATAATAATAATAATAATAATAATAATAATAATAATAATAATAATAATAATAATAATAATAATAATAATAATAATAATAATAATAATAATAATGAGTATTGTGTTTAAACATGTGAGTCAGGTATTTATTTAAATGGCACTACTACTCACACTTTATTCAGTAATGAACTAAGTCATAATCACGAAACCGTTGATAGTTTGGATAGGCAAGTATTCTGTAATAGCGTAAAGCGCAAAACTGTTACTGAATTACCTGAAAGACCATTAAAGTTGATTCGCAAAGAAGTTGCCAGTGAAAGAGTTGACATGAATGGCAAATAGACCAGCGTTCATAGAGAGTCCCAAGGCTCTAAAAAATTGGGAAGGAAAATGCAGGAATGACCACCACGCACAATTGACCCATCCCAAAAATAATCGCCGTGCGCAATAGGGCACTCTAGCAGGTAGACATTTGCCTTGCGCGCAGTCGAGGCCCTCCGTTTTTAGCAGCTTCAAGGAAAGACAAAAGCGAGTGAATGAATAAGTGAGAGAGAGAGAGAGTGGGGGGGGGGGGGGGTTAAGGGGCCGTCAACAAGTAGGCCATTTGGGCCCGGGAATGACAAGACATTGCAGAGAAATGCGGTTCTAAAGGTAATAGTCTGTTGCTCTCACGTGCACTAAATAAACAAGATATAGCTGACTGTTGGAGCTGCATTCAAAATACCCTATACCTACACAATGGCATTCCTGTCCTCCTCTGTGTGTCGGTTTGGAATAGTCCACATTTACTATGCTGTCTGAATGGTTGACCTGTGTACCTGTCAGAGTGTCATACCTACCTCAAATTCTTTCTTTTGATCCAGTAAAAATGCAGTTGATTGTTTCAGGGATTAGTGATAAAACACGCAATTTCTGAGCCCGTGCTGAGCTCCACCTAACATACATTTTTAACTAGCGGATACTATTTAATAATATAAAATAAAACAAATGATGCGCAGCTAATCCGGAGTCACCCTTTAATTTTAAATAGGTTACAATAATCAAATTGACACCGTTTCTTTTGTCATACATTAATACTAATTAACAGTTAGAATTTTGGTGTTGGATTCCAATACATATTTTACTAACCTATGATATATTCCGCTATTTCATCCGCTTTAATGGCACCTTTTTATGACTAAATTTGAGGAAATTCCATAGTGGGCACCCAAATGTACATGAACACCCTTAGGCGTTAACATAAAGCTTCTGGACATAACTGTGAATGATCTTCAGTCAGTTTGTGGAAAATTAGGAAGAAATTAAACAATTTTAAGTGGTTTAAAAGTGTGATTTCCCTCCAGTGAAATGAACCGCACTTTACTAATTGACGTGGCATATCATATTTAAGATACACTCAGCATTTGAAATACCCAGGGACATACAACAAGGATTTGTAAATTTCACGCGGCCCATTACGTATTTATACCGGCGCATATAACCTGAGATGGGTTATCCACAGAGAAGCAAAATTAATTATACCCTACACAAAACTATCAAATATTTTTAGGAAATTCCTAATTTGTACAAACTTCAATCATGTACCCAAATACTGTAGTACATATCCGGTTAAACTAATGATATAATTGAAAATATATCTTCCTGGTCTACAAACCTAAGTTTCCAAAAAAAAAAAATAATTAACTGCAAGGTAGGTCATGTATGAAATCGCCACAGGATAAAAATTTGAAAATATAAAACGTTTAGTCTTTGTAATTTATTTTCAGTTTATTGTCTTCAATAAGAATCTTTTACAAACAAAGGTTAAATTGCATGTGACGTTATCTGGAAGAATTATATAACACATTTAATCTTCTGAAAGAATAATGTATTAATTTATTAATACCCTTAATTCCAAACTATTGGACATCAAGACATTTAATTTTGTTATTGCTTCATTCCCGTTCAAGGAATTTATGTCGACAATTTTAAAGAAACTAGAGAAATATTGGAGGGCGACTAGCATTTAAATTAAATGGCAATGCCAGGTAACAAGAATGTAAGAAAATCAAGTTTTAAAATGTTGTGTGGCATTTATAGGAATCTGCGATCATATATCTAAATGTCACGTTTTATATTTAAAAGGTCATAAGAACAAAAAAATAGCATCAATTTCCATTAATGTTTAAGAATTGCTTTGTGGAAACTATTAAAGAAGTTCTTTCTTAAAATTTATCAAAATAAATCTTTTAAATTCATCCATTTTAATTTCTTTTGTATACATTTAAAGTTTTATTAAAGAGCACGAGAGAAGTAAAATATTACGGGATAGATGCATCACAACAAATCAAGCGTTAAATAGAGTAGTTAGTTAAAGACTCCCAAACTACTTTGGTGCAATTTTACGTTTCGGTAGTTATGTGATATTTATACAAAGCGCTGCTAATATTTATGCTCAGCACTGCCACAGTATAAAAAATCCGATGTGTTGCACTCGCATGACTTTGTTAATTTTTTGAAAAGTATATCGCACAAACGGCTTCTATCTTTCACAATGCATTGCTGAAGATGTTCGTAGAAGTTCCTCATTCATTTCGTCAGGAATTTTCTCCATCCCTTCTCCAGTTGCGGCTTTCAATTTATCAGTATTATGGAGTCTGTGCTTGATAAGATCCCACAGAAGAAAGTCAAGGTCTGAAAGATCAGATGATCTCGCCGGTTATGGGATATCACCAAATCGTGAGGGTAATCACTGTGAAAAATGGCGCCTCAATGTAATCACTGAAGTACGGGCCACATGCGCTCTAGACCCATCTTGTTGAAACTATTTCGCGTTTAGATGGTAATGTATCTGAAACTGCGAAATAAACACATTGTTAATCATGGTCACTTACCGCTCACCGTCACTGATCGACCGTTGTTTCCTCAGAAAATATTGCCCAATCGTTCCAGTAGACTATCCAGCAGTACTATAAACAGTATATTGCATGAGTCAATTAGATGCGGTAGATGGCGCGAGAACATATGCACCTTAGCCAAGTTGTCACTTTGCAATTTGGTGGGGCACCCTGTATGAAACAATGTTCTCAGTTTATGCATAGCGGGGTGTTAGAATAAGCAGCACCAGCTAAGTTGACTGATAAATTTTATGGATTAAATATTGATGTATTTAAAATGAGTTGCCGACTGTTTAAGGTTGATGAGTTTAACTGTTTCCGAATCGTATCTCTCGAAATTTTAACCATTGAATTATATCTACTAACTTCTGGCGTACCCAGACTTAACGGTTTAAAAATACTTTTTCTGCAACAATAATGCAAAGCAGAGTCATAGAAGTGTTAAGCAAAAACTTCCCTGTCGGTGACCGCCGAATCTACACAATCGAGCGCGGTGTCTAAGCGCTACGGCTGCCTATAATCGATCACAGTAAATATTTCAACTAAGTTCAAACTTATTGCCCATACCAAGTTCTTACTTAATGTTGACCAATTTTCTTATCTGAAACGCAATTTATATTGTGTGAGTTGCTCAATCCTATGAATTATATTAACCATTATCATTTTTACAAATTTACTACGTGCCTTATAATTCCACCTTCCCATATACAGGCATATGAACATTGTTAATTGAACATATTTTTCATCTACTATTGCTGTCCACTGAATTCACTAGAACTCTAATAACCTTAGCTAATTGCTCTCTCGTACACAAACTTCTTTCCTGCTACATTATGGATTTATTTTGAAATATAGAAATTTATTTGCTGCAATTATGTAGTTATCACCCTATTATTTTCTTATAATAATTATTAATGTTACATGTAAATAATTCTGGTATCCATATCATAAATTTATATAACGACATTTTTCCCTAGCCAACTTATGAGCATCTTGGCAGCGATGATGTCAAACTGGGTGTAATTATGTCACAATATTGCACTAATTAACTCTTATCGTTTCACACAAAGTGCGACAAGGTATCTTCACAATGTAATTACATGGATATCACATTTCGTTTTCCTATATAACACTATAGGAGAAGGAAATATAACAGCTAATGTGTAAGAGTCAAACAGCATCAATTTCAATTACGATGTGTTCCTATAGTCGTTTTGCAAACCATTCAGAAAGATACTTTGGTACATCCTATCAATCAAGATAATCATTCGTAATCAGTTCTCATTTCCAGAGTATTGCTGTATTGTTTGGCACGAGAGGCAACGACAAGAATTAACCATTTAAAATGTAAATGAATGGTAGTATATCACGCTTAAATTCATTGAAATCCATACAATGCAGTTCGTATTTCAATGTTCACTGCTTAAAATTTGGCAAAAATGTACTGACCAAGACTAAATATTTCAGAAATCATTATACCACAAAATCTCCCATTCGCATCGATTGCATACTTTAGCGGTATATGGCTGTGCCGAAGCCGAGTGGTTAGAGCATTCGCTTCTCACCAAAGCGGTCCGGGTTCGATCCCAGGGAACCGCATTGGGATTTGTGGTGGACGAAGCGGCGCTGGGGCGGGTTTCCTCCGGGTTCTCTGGTTTCCCCCGCTATCTCATCCAATGTATTATCAGTATCACCACCTGCGGTGGCGTGTGTAGTAAAAGCGAGCGTTAAAAACTACACAAAAGGAAATTTATTATTATTATTATTATTATTATTATTATTATTATTATTATTATTATTATTATTATTATTATTATTATTATTATTATTATTATTATTATTATTATTATTATTATTATTATTATTATTATTATTATTATTATTATTATTATTATTATTATTATTATTATTATTATTATTATTATTATTATTATTATTATTATTATTATTATTATTATTATTATTATTATTATTATTATTATTATTATTATTATTATTATTATTATTATTATTATTATTATTATTATTATTATTAATATTATTATTATTATTATTATTATTATTATTATCATCATCATCATCATCATTATTATTACTTCTTCTCAATAAAGAAATCCAACAAGATAAAGAGAACAGCAGAAGAGGGTTAGCAAAATACAGCGCACCGGTGAGATTACAAGCTCGAGTGCTGCACAAAGAGAAAAGGGTGGTTCTGTTCCGTTCTGAGATGCCACTCTATCATGGCTGGCTTCTCAAACACGCTCTTTAACAAATAACAGACAAGATGCCTTTACAAACAATAACCAGAGCTTCGTGCGGAGGAAAGGTTCAAATATCATAAAATACCAGCTAAGATGATGACAGACCCATTGATCAGTAAAGAATAACTCTTCATTGGATAACAGACCAAATCAACCGACTTTCTTTTCTATATACAACAAGGCGTTAAGACACTTTCTGTGCAATAGAGTTTTATATCTGCTGTTCACTTCTAATTATGTGTACAAAACGGCGAGCAATATTGAAAGTATAATAACTATAAAAATTGGATGCGTTGCACTCACATGACTTTCGCTACTGTCGTAGTACCTATTTCTACAGAGTTAGTCGAAATAAACACTTATAGAAATGAAATTATTGCATTGCTAATATCATTGTAAGTGCAAGGGAAATGTGTGAATACAGTAGGTTTTGAACGACAGTCAAAGCTGGTCACTATATGAAGGCTTTGAAATTCCGTTTTCTTTGGTCAACCAAGAGATAAAAAAAAAAAAAAGTAACATTTTATAAAAGTGTAAGTATTGAAAACTCACAAAAATAATAGGTATAAATAGGTATATCTGGGAAATGGTTCACTCCACAAAAATACGCATTTGGATATAACTTGTGTGCTTTAACGATTTTTATGTAGTAAGATTTGGTCTTCTATCTTACGGTTTACCAGCTATATATAAGTTATCAAAAGTAAACAACACCACATGAGCTATTACTAGAAAATTCAAAATATATATTTCATTTGTTAGGGCCACTTTTGAAAAAATAAAATTTTTCGAAAAATGTTCCATGTAAAGGAAAGTTTAAAGCGAAGGAATTTTCTTCAAAATTGTGTCTCGTCCCACAAGGATGTAAAACTTAAAGACCAACTTTGGTTTCTAACCTACTTTTCATTTTTGAGTTATGGTGTTCTGAGACACACACAGACACACACACACACACACACACACACACACACACACACACACACATATATATATGTGTGTGTGTGTGTGTATATACCAGGTGAGTCAGCTGCCCCTTATTCTCGAGTTTTATGCAATCCCCATTTTATATTCCAAAATGAAAACATCGACCCCATTACTAGGTGCTACCCGCGTATTTAACACGGATATTTAACACTGGATGAAATTAGTGCTAATATAGATGTTAGCACATCGCCTTTTAATATATTCGTAATTAGACAGCTGACGTTTGCATTTCTGCAAATGTTCACTGGTACCAGCGAATATTACATCTTAAACGGAATGTTCACCTCACACGTTACTAGGTAGCTCAGTTGGAACAGGCGCAAGACTCCGAAGTAATCTGTCTGCTGTGAAGGTGGTTCGAATTACCTGCATGTACTAGTTTTTTTACCGTGCAATCCTCACAGTTTACACATTATTATTCTGAAAACGGTTATTATATTCATTTTTATTGCTTTATTTATGTTTTCTGGCATTGTTTGATGTTTCTTTATTGGTGAACTACAATTAGATAGCTGTTTAAGCATACCTATAGGTAGGTGCAATTGAAATAAGGATCATTTATACCAGGGTTGAACAGATCTACAAGCCACTGTAATACGCTGAGGAAAGGTTTCTGGATTGTCCAGCTCCTGTGTATAAATGCGTTCTTTTAAAGAACCCCAGAGAAAGAAGTCAAGGGGTGTCAGATCAGGTGATCTGGCAGGCCAGGGGAATGGTCGTTGTCTTCCTATCCAATGACCACGATGTGCAGCATTCAAATGGTTGCAGACGATCCTCGACCGATACGGATAAGTGCCATCGTCATTCGCTCCTGCAGTAGCACATTCCCTAATAATAAGGGGTGAGCTACAGAGGAATTCCAGGTAGCATACTCCTGTTACATTCCCCTTGAAGAATAATGGTTCAACAAGGTGGTTTCCCAAGATTCCACAACAGACATTTACACCCCACTGCTCTTAGAATGCTGCCTCCCTTACCCAATGAGGATTATCAACACTCCAGTAGCGCATATTGTGACGATTATTATTATTATTATTATTATTATTATTATTATTATTATTATTATTATTATTATTATTATTATTATTATTATTATTATTATTATTATTATTATTATTATTATTATTATTATTATTATTATTATTATTATTATTATTATTATTATTATTATTATTATTATTATTATTATTATTATTATTATTATTATTATTATTATTATTATTATTATTATTATCATTATTATTATTAATGTTATAAAATTTGGAAAGAGGACAGCTAGCCATTTTAGAATTATATATTTGCTTCATATAAGGTGTGGTATCGAAATGATTGTGTAAAATGTACAAAGCATTACAAATAATTTGTATCCATATTCAAAAAATATTTTTCTGTTGATTCATTTCTGCATATTAATTACTATACGTATAAACTATTTGAGTTATTATAATATAGAACATAAAAGAAGAGAATGCAAATTTCACACCATTAAGGCTGCAACATATATACAAACCCATATAGCTTTGCCAACGTTTGACTTAAACAGTGTTTTACAGTTTCTCTAGCTTTAGCCACCTTTTGCCTTCTGTCCGCAGTGAGTACGATTTTCGTTTGCATTTTGCCTTCTTAGTGCTATTACGCATTTTGCAACTTCCTGCAACTTCGGCAGACGAAAAAACTTTATCTGTGCCTACAGTAGTTAATCTGAACGCCTTCCATAGCCGAGGCAATGGATAGAACACGACTTTCAGGAGTAAAGGAAAAATAAAGTAATTTTCTAAGGAAGATTCTGAGAGTAAGAAACTTGTCAGTAGTGAACCCAAGTTTTACTTGAGACGAAACCAACAGCTACATAAAAAGTTTGAGAAAATGTTCAACACAGCGAAGTACAGGCAACTGGCATTTTATACACACATCAGAAGAGTGGAATCGGAAAGAATGGCTAGGAATATCTCATCTTCTGGAGAAAAGTCGAAGGCAAATGTCTCAAGTAAAGAGAAGTTCACAAGATGTGAAATAGAAGGAAATCAAGAAAAATGCATAAACAAGGAAGTGTGTGCGTACCCGTAAAGAACGTGCTGAGAATAAGTATCTCTCTGAAGAGAAACTGCGAAAAGGGGTTCACTAGAAGGAGTTGTAACTATTTTGCACCCTTTTAGTGATGCTATTAAATTATTCTCTAAGGAACTTATAAATCATTTGGTCATTAATTATTTATTATATTATGTATGTACCGTATTTCCTTTATCTTTATGTTTAATTTAATTTAATTTAAATGCAATAATGAAGCAGTACTGGCTTATGAAAAAATATATAGCTTAATAAATGGAAGATATTTATATAGCTCTATGTGAAGATCCGCATATGATAGTAATATCATTATAGATAGACCGCGAGCAAATAAGTCAGTGTGCGCATGCGTCAGCAGAGCCATGTCCCTTCCATGCATCGCGTGATACGCTTGCCTCCCTTCTCGGATTCCCTTGTTTGAATACGAGAGCCAGGAATAGCTGACCAGAGCAGACGGCGCAGTGGAGGAGAGGAAACCCAAAGGACAGTGGAGGGGGAAAGCAGAAGATCTTCAGTTTCGGTAAGCCACGCCTCCAACTTTATTTGTTCCTGGTCTATCTATAGTAATACTACTACAACTACTACTATACAACAACAGCAACAACAACAACAACAACAACAACAACAACAATAATAATAATAATAATAATAATAATAATAATAATAATAATAATAATAATAATAATAATAATAATAATAATAATAATAATAATAATAATAATAATAATAATAATAATAATAATAATAATAATAATAATAATAATAATAATAATAATAATAATAATAATAATAATAATAATAATAATAATAATAATAATAATAATAATAATAATAATAATAATAATAATAATAATAATAATACGAATGATGAAAAATATATGACATTCCTAGAAAACCCTCCTGAAAGAAACACCTTATTATGTTGGTAATTGCAAATGTAGCTAATCCTCCGCTAGCGTGAGCTACTCTGTTCCGCTAGCATAATTTCTAGCCACTAGATTGGCAGGCTATATTCACTCTCCTAAAATATGGTCAAAGTGCCAAAGGGTAGATAACATTACACGCTATATGTTCTCACTAGCGCAGACCATTAGAGCAATGCTTGTTGAATTTTGGATATACGTATAAATGCGAGGAAAATGTGTACATTTGTCTCCATGCTGGTGATCACAGTTCCCAGATAGATGTCTTACCTGTGCCTCAGTTGAACAACACGTGCAAATAAATAGTTCTTCAACTAATGCTGTAGAAGACCGGATTATATTGTATGGTTCTAGCGTTTGCTTTCTGTACCAATCATAGCAACACTTTTTCATAGAAGCGGTTTCTGAACGACCCCTTCATTTCACATTATAAATATCTTTTATGGTTCTTTTTACCTTTCTGGATATGCATACACCAGTAATATACAAAACAGGGTGAAGTAAAATATTGGCTACCCGAATGTAGAAACCCTACAGAGAGAAAAGAACACTGTTGTGGTTTAGGGGAATATGACGTTAATGGCCGTTCCCTTTTGTAAGAAAGCAATATTACTTTTCAATGACGCTTTATAGGCTTTCTTGCAAAGCATGGAGTATGAGATGATAAGGTTTTGCGAATACTGCTTTTCTTTTGAATATAGTGTCACGATGAAGTGTATTTCTCCAATAAAGTTTCATCTCTCACGAAGGTTTTGCATATCCCATGAAATCGATATCGTCATAGGAACTTGATAACAAACGACGAAGGCGTCGTTATTCTAGCTCGTATTTCCTTAAAGATTGCTTGTAAGACGTGTGTAAGTTGATTTCCCTTATGAAATATAAGGGTAAGTGCAGCAGCAGAAGTCAGCAAAGGAGAAGTACAAAAGGCTTTTATTTCCTTCGGCTCCGATATACAAGGTCTCAAAGCAAGTTTTGTAACCTCATATAAACATGATACGCATTGACTCTTCATATACAGGAATACCTCGTCATGGCGTTTACTTACCTCACGTTTATTCCGACTGAAAATCTTCATGCATATTGAAGGTAGTGGGAGTTTACACTACTCAGGTTAAAGGGCTTTTCTCCCTCGTTATTCCCTGAAATCTTGTCTATACACGTCTTCCTATCTACCTTAAACCTGTTTCCAAACTCAAGACTTTCTGTTTTATTTCTGTTTATTTAGAGGTCTTATCTCATTTTTGCCAAGCTTGAAGAAAATATGAAGTATTAAATTAAGTTTATTTAAATATACATTCAGTATACCCTTGCACTACAATTTTAAGTCTATCTCCATAGTTGCCCATGCTTCCTCAACTTACCAGAAGTTGAACATCATATTAGCAAACTGATAGAAATAATGCTACTTATACACTCTTTCTGGTTGATAAACTGCCTGTGTGGTTGTATGGTCAGTGTTTTGTCTTCTCCACTTAAAGGTTTCCTGTTCGATCCAGGAATTTTTCTCTGTCTAAAAGAATTTTTAATGTGCACAGATCCTGGTAATTTGACTGCGAGAGTGAATATACGTTTATTGTAATAATTAAATGAAAATAATTTTAAAAAATATTCAAGGTTCAGAAAACTAACCCACTGTTTGTAGGTTTTCTCTCAGATCAAACGTAGATATTAAAGGGAACTATGCAACTGGCACAATTATTTTCAGAAGTTTAATCCACTAATGAGCGATTATTTATCAGATTTATCAAATGTCTATGTTACTTAATACTTAATAGTACGCTGTGTCTTCATGACAGTCCTAAAATAAGACAGCTATCCAACTACTGAATTTCTTCTCTCTCTCTCTCCCTCTCTCTCCCTCTCTCTCTCTCTGTCTCTCTGTCTCTCTGTCTGTCTGTCTCTCTCTCTGCTAACAGTATCGTCTACGTTTACTGCTTCATGTTATTATTTAATTAATATTTCTTTCCTTTGCCAACGTATATTAAAACTTGTTTCCTTTCTTAAAGCTATTTTTGTCTTATATAGTTTATTTGCATTCGTCGTTTCTTGTACATACACCGTATTTAGTTTAAAACATTTAAAAAGAAATAGGCAATAATATTTTATATAATACATCAAAATATACAGGTTTATAAATAAAAATGAAGACTTCTGAGAACACGTTAATCTTATTTAATGTTCCGCACTTCAACGCGTAAAATAAAATAAGAGTTAGTACTGTGCAGTTAATGGTGTAACAAATGTAATTTCGCATTACAGTGAGCTGCTTCGCTGTAATCATAGTCGGAATTAAAACATAGGTTGTTACATAATTTGTAAAAAGTGTACTGCTGCGACACCAGCACATTGAGCTATTCGTTCAGCGCAATGTAAGATTATAAGAAATGTATCGTATTTATTGTGATCATCCCATTTCACCCCTGGTTATACTTCTTTGCCGAATCATTATTTTCTATCTTCAATGTGTTTGCAACGCAGTCATTCCTTTAACGTAACCAATTGTAACTGAATTAACATTATGTATGTTTACAAGATAATAATGGTTTATTCCTTGAGTCAAGCAAGCTATTCATTCTGACATATAAAACATTCCATGACCACACCGAACAGAAGAAAATGATAAAGCATACATAGAGCAAATCTGTATTTATGAGATAAAATATAGCGTTAGTTCCAGAAATAAAAGGCGCGTTTCCATGAGTGGAAACATTTTATTTTTAACTATTCCACTCGTGCCAGATTATTACCATTGGTCGTGGTATTATCGCTTTGGTTATATCACCTCCTTCTTGCGGTTCGACAAACCTTAACATTTTCTTAGGTTTCTGAGAGTCTGTAGTATCCATGTGCGGTAAAGACAGTTACTGGGACACTAAAAAATAGCAGACAAAAGATTTGGCAAATGTTCCAGTGAGGGTAGGTATTGATATTTTAATTGCAGACACGAAGTCAGACAACTCTAACTTTACACAGAGGAGACCTGCCTTTAATAAATATCCTACTAGCTCAAATTCATTCATTTATATTCATCATACGTCTAATACCTCATTTCCATGGAGTAAATGCTAAAATTATGGTTTTTGTTGTTGGTTTCCTAGCCAACTCGATTAGCGGTACTATCAACTGTGAAAATAAATCTTAATTAAAATGTATGAATATTGTTGTAAGTTGTTTACTTTTAAATCACTATTAATATTACGTGTATTAAACAAACAAATTATTAATTATTTGGCAGAATACTCTGAAGAAATATCACTCGAGGTTTCATATTTGAGATAATTCCTCTTGCGCTTCGCGCTCGCGAAATTTCCATTATATGAAATCCTCTCGTAGTATTATTATAGATTATTAAACGGATTAACTTTCTCATTTCTGTCAATATTTATAACTGATCCTGTGAATAACATTTTCACGACTTTCTTTAGTTTCACGGCTGGTGTACAATTTATTCATGAGAAATTTAGCTTCTTTTTGTGGTGAGTAAGTGAGTGATTAGGCTTTAAGGGCCCGTCGACAGCTAGCTCATTAGAGCCCCTTCTTTTTCTATTTACTTCCTATTACTTGTGATAAATTTTCGCAATAAATGGTCTCTCAGTATTTGATATCAATGACTTGTGAGGCTGCTAAAACGCAAGCTAATGTTACAAATGCTTTCCCTGACTCTTGAGAAATAAATAAATTATATACTAAGAGTTTTCTGCAATCCTACTTACCTCCACTATGGCTTTGGTACCATAAATTGTTACATAGCCAAAAATAAATAACGTAAATAAAACAACTAATGAATAAAAGGAAGATGATCATGTTACTCATAAGTAAATATTAACCCAAATTAGTTTAATAAGTCCCAAAAAACCAATCGATTTTATATTACAGCATAACTGTGACAAAAAGTTCAAACCACACAAATATTTTAATTGAGAACTTCTGTTATTTTAAATACAAACATAATGTTTGCTTCTACTGAACGCAGTTTCAACTATATTTTTAAATTGGATATATTGGTGGGAGTAATTTCTCCCCGTGTCATTATAACTCACGCCTATGAGTGGTTCTATTGTAAGATATTTTAGGTATAATGTAATGTATTAGATAGAGAAAACAGAATTCAATGAACACTAAAGAAACTAACCGAGTGAGAAGGTTCCTCGTTAACGTATGAGGCTCACATTCAGGAAGCACAGGGTTCAGGTCCCGTGGGCTGCTCAATCTAACTGGAATTTCCCGTGGTTTCTCTCAGTCGCCAAGGTAAATACAGAATTGATATTTAATACTATGATCGAAAGTTCCACCTTTATAAATGAGAAATAGACTGTAATAGTGTGTCATAGTGTCACAGTGAATGGTTTGTCATCTATCCACAGATAATATAAGTAGATAGACTGGATGACACCCTAATGTCTCAGAGGCAGAGGCACAGTTGCACTGCACTGCTCCCTCTATGTACTCGTGAACGAAGCAGGATGGTAAATAAGGAACGAACTAGTTAACATAGTCGTATTACGATAGCCCCGTAATTGCTGAGGATAGGATTGTTTTGGTCGAGCTGTTTGCGGAACAGCCAATACTACTACACAAGGTTTTTCAGCATTCAGCTTATGTATTTTGTAACTAATTACTAAAAAGGCAAGGTTTACTTGTACACATATCACTCTTTTTCTGAAAAACTAATGGACAGGCGTTATATAACCTCTTCCACGTTACCACATTATGTGTAGAAATGGTGGCCAAATACTAAGTAGTATGTTTTATAAAATGTTGAGGGCTTTACTTACAGCATATATTGACACTTTATCCCCAACTCCTCCATGCGCACCCTTATAGATAATAGAACACAATGTGTGTGTATCCACACAGGGCAATCTCATACTGATCGGGTATGTGATTGAGGCATGCGGTGATGATAAAAAGGACATTACATTTTCTCCGTTAGCCTGCAGTTTTCTTATCCTTGTTTGTCCATCATATTACCTTACAAGTCGTTGACAATACACTCTCCTTGTATGTGCTTCTCTGGCTCCAGAAGCAGTTTCATGCTCTTGGCTATTGATCCGTAATCCAGAGCCAACCAGTGCTGTGTGGATATATTGAACTTAATCGAGTTTTGTTTTCCCTCTCCAAATGTATAGTAAAACTACAAACAACGTATTTCTGATAAGTTTCCATGTTGGAGAAATAATTAATATGTCCTAATTTTTATGTTAATTGTATTTTTTCTCTACTAATTACCTATATTAAACAGAGAAGATTTTATACTCCAATGCCGAGATTCCTGAGGACACCTCAATCCATAAGGAGCATTTTTACAAAAACGTCATGTACCTTGGTGTGTATTTCTGTGTCTGTTTGTGAACAGCATACCTCAAAAACAAAGTGATTAAACACGTCGTCACAAAAGTCATTAAAACTTGGTATTTAATTTCATCACATTTCAAGGATTCAAGCAATTACGCTTTATGTGAAAACTTTTCTGTTTTCATCTGCGTGTCTGAATGTGTGTGTGTGTATGTGTGTGTGTATGTGTTTGGCTTAACTCAGACACGAAAATTCAGTTAAATATGCTGTTTAATTTTCAATAGCTTCCAAGCATGCGATATAAAGATTTTTAAGAAAGTCCTCTCACCCCTTACATGGAAACGTGGTTTCATAATCGTTTTCCTTTTTTCGTTTATTCCGCCAAAACCCCTTTAACAGCTTTATTAAAATATAATATGTAATAATGGTCTTGACTTTTCTTAAAATAGTCTGTGAAGTCCTCTTCAGTCTGAATGGCATTTATAAAATTACTAAAACGTAAGAGTTACCAAAAATCTTACTCCATAAGAGTTGTGGACCTCATTAAACCACGGACTATGCATACAATTAATAAGACACTGAAATTGGGGGAGGGGGGGGGGGGAGTGTTAGAGGCTATCTACAGTTTGTTTCAAGTACAGGCAATGAGGGGAAAAAGAAATTGAAAGACCATAAAGAAGATGATCAGTCCAACATTAAGGCTCGGAACGCCCCCTCGAGGCAAAATCCTTACCTATAATAATGATAACGAATAGTGTAAAGACTTCCCTCTCATTGTTTGCTCTTTCCTTAAGCTTGGAATATATTTAAACACTGTGATGTATATTGTCAGGCAGTGCTGGTGCAGAGTGGCACTCTTTCTATGAGTGAAAAATTGCAAATACGTTAGCTACGAATAAATGTGCCTCATATTAATTTAACTGGCTCACCTTTTGAAGAATAAAATATTGTACATATAATCGTGCTGCAGTCATAACATCGTTACCGTTGTTACGGTCTTGAAGTATGTGTTAATTGGATTGTGCTGTAGGTTGAAACTTCCGCAATATTCACAGAAGTATTCAGGCCTAAGATGATGCGATCCTACACCATTGTGTAATTTTGCTCCGGGTAACATTCTATAATATTAATATATCTGCGGTCTATCTTCTTATTGATCTGGTAACAGCAGGAAGTTGTTAAAAGTGTCCTCATCTTGCAGAATCATTCTTGAAAGATTGCCATCATCTGCTCTTGATGAGAAAGTGGCAAAGTTGCCAGTCCCACGCTGTTAAAAATATGCTAGATAAATGTAGGCAGTAAAGGGGCATTTGTAGGGAGTTGGCCTGACTTCAACTCCACTTTGTAGACGGAAAATTTACTCGCAAGCTTTCCAAGATTGGCGGATCAAACTATAAAAACAAACAGCACTTGACAACATCCCTCCCTAGCAAAATTACCACGTCAACTGGAACACATCTATTTGGTCTTAGTGTCTAAAATTTAGTGCATAATGGCGAATGACACTACTACAACGGTAATAATCCTGTTACCTTTGGATCAAAATTGAAAGCTAACACTGCTTATAAAAGCTATGGGATATTGTACATTAGAAAGTCCATTAAGAACAACCGTTCGAGCAATAACCTTTTTGCAGTAGTAAGACAATACGCAATTTGCACATCTTGAAAATTATATTTTGTTTCTTTTTCTTTTTCATTAAACACGCCAGATTGTACGCTTCGGTTCCACAGCATGTTTTCTCATTGGGCAATTTTAACTGATGCCTTGCTACATTGCAATCACATCTTGGCCAAAGGCGGAAATACTCAATGAACAATATAAAAGCGCTTTTAGCTTGAAGAGTACATAAGTTAGTTAATTTACTGTTACTACTGTTGGAGCATATGGTTGTCGTTAAACACTTTCATCTGCTCCTATTGTTGGCAAACCTCTTCACTTCGTTTCAAGTCCTTCCCATTGGTAGACACTCCTCTTCGGTTGTCTTCTTCCAGGTCTTCTTGGGACGGCCGCGCTTTCTAGCACCTTGGCGATTCCAGTGGAGACCATCTTTTCACGGTCTTCCTATCCAACACCATTTCCTCTCCCTTATCTATTTGTCTATCCCTATCTATCGCTGTTCCAATTGGCTGCTGGCTCGTTATATATAACTTTTGCATATAATATATGCAAAGAATCGACAAATTACTAAAAACATGTTTGCACTTATTCAAAGAAGTTAAAATATTATACTTGGCTGTTGTAACAGAATGAGTTGTACTCATGTCGCTGTCCTAAATTTGCAAGAAATGTTATCAAGATTGACCAAACAAAACAGCACTTGCATGTGATTTTTCCTCGATTAAGAAAATGTACTTATAAATCTCATCTTAAGTTAATTTTAACTCAGTTTTATGAATACACATAAGTTAATGCTTAGACTCACTTTTTTTCGAGGAAGAAATAAAATGGGTCTTAATATTAAGTACATACGTACATGTATTCCAATATTTTTAACTAACTAAATGAGACGAAGATTTATTATTAAATTTATCATTATATACCTACAGTATCTATATCTACAATCCAGTAGGTTTCACCTATAAAGGTTAAAAAAAAAAAAAAATGAAAAAAAAATGAAATTTAGTAGATTGTCGTTTTTTCCGAGCGTTTTTGGAGATTAATCCCACACTTCTTCTGGTATCCATCTGGTGTCTGTCAAAACCAGAAGCTGAAGGCGTTAGTCTTCGAAAGTGCTCGGAGAAAAAGTCCAAGTTAAAATGTAAGTGTAGAGTTTAAGCATGTACTGTCACAAGAAGATTCATCCATGGATCATCACTCTAAATATTTGAAGAGTTATAATTTATAAATCTAATTTGCTGTATTGTATAAAATATAAAGAAGAAGGATTAACTTTTAGCACTACTACTGGTCTAAGAAAATCGTGTTTAGAGGGCGATACCTAGTAATTGGACATACACAGATGTGCGTACACTGAACTGTCCCATTCCCCTAGATCACAATAGTATTTCCCTCTCGTTTTTCCTCTTGAGGTAAGCACACCTTGCCCATAAGGTTCTCTTATGTAACAGGTATGGAAAGAAAGCAGCGAATACGAAAACGAACCAATAAACGATGTGAGCACTGTCCCTAAATCGCAACAGTGTTTTCCTTCCTTTAGGTCTCCACCTTCGGTAACCAAACTTGGATTGCGCCAAGACGATATCAGTTCCCTATGCAGTTCACCCGAGGGGGGGAAAAGATTCAGAGGCACAAAAATGAACCAATGAGCAATGTGTAATCCATTTGAAATAAAGGTACGTTTCGAGTATCTTCTATGTGATCCAGTTTTCCTACGATTGGTACACACCGAAAGGTCAAAAATAAATATCCAATTCGACCTATAAGAGGAAGGTTGAGTAGATATTTTGCATGTGTCGCTAAATTGCACGAAAGCTACATCATTTATATGGGAGCTTTCATGGCTCATATGGGAGCGACATGGAGGCGAAAGTTAGTTATGGCCGCCTTCGAGCTCTGTAAGAGTATACTAGTGTAAATGAATACCCAAAAGTTTATTAAATCAATTTCAAATTATCACTTCTTAACTTAATTTATTTCTACGTTTATTACAGTATTACAAAGAAGGTTTGTAAGATTTCAAGCTTTCACGGCGATGATTATTAATAAGAGCTTCTCGGATTACCAACGTGCGATGTTAATAAAGTATTTTGAGCTTTCGGCTATGTTTACTCTTTGGCTTTGTACGCGTAAGATCATATAAACCAATAAATATAATACAGAATTAAATTATAGTTTAAGTAATTAGGTACCAGGGTTTATTATTGCAGGTTTTTATTTATTTGCTTATTTATTTAGTAGGAAGCTTAAAGCGATACTTAAAAACCCGCGTGTTTTAAATAAGGGCATGTAGAAGCAGGTTTAAAAGCTCAAGGCCGGCAGCTGGGAAAGCTATTCCTCCTGCCAAACAATTTTCCAACAGCATTCCGACAAAACAAACAACCCCGGAACGATGACCTCTTTTGCAGAAACACGTGCACAAAGTTATATGAAAATCCGCGTTTAGATATATTTTTAACTGACATTTTTAAACAAAAAATTCAAATTAAGGAAAATGAAATTCGAATTACATTGCTTTAATACTAAATTCAAGAGGCCAAGAAAATCTTCAAATTAATGACGATTTTGACTTATAAACGTTCGAATTATCCAAGTTTCATTGAATATCTTAAATGATTTAGTGCAGGTTACATTGTGCATAGAGGACATCAGGTTTCCAGAGGCACCTGCAAACAGAGAAAAACGAAATGTAGATCCACTGGCTATTTATGATCTCCCAGGGAAAATATGCAAAATAAGCAAGCTTAAACTGAAGGTATGTACGAGTAAACGTTTGATTACTCTCCAGCAACCTTCTATGCTTCCTGGCTGACTTAACTGAAATAAAAAGTTTGTTTTCATTACAACAGAGCGATATCCAACCATTAAGCTGTCATATTTGCGTGATATCTAGTTTTAGAAACAAATTGTGCATTCGAGCATTCTTTACACAAAGCGATAGTGCTTGTGTTCCATTCCGATAAAAACGAAATTGATCGGGAAAGTAAATCCAACGCTATTTCATACGGGATTATACAGTCATATCAGCTTCAATAAAAAGTGTCATTTGTTAAATACCATTGACGTTAGAGAGTACGATACGAAATATACAAAAATATTTCCGTGTTAAGAGTATGTTTGGTTGACTGGCATATAACGTTTGGTAGCAAAAGCCTTTATCTACTTTACGCTTTTAATGGTACATCGAGCTTCGATAGAAGAGCTGATTGAAAAGCTGAATTCGATGAGAGAAGCAAGTGCTCGACAAAGGCTCCGTGAAATGCAGTTTTGACTGCATTGTGAGGAGAAACCACAAAGTGAATCCGCATTTCACGATTCATGTGAGCTCTTTTACTATACTGTTTAAAACAGGTCATGCAAGGCTCTTAAAAAACCTTTGAACCTTTAACAATGCAGATTTAAAAGAGTCACGCGCCTTTAGCTGTTTTTGGATTGATAGATATTATACTGCCGAAGTATACAGTTCAAGAAAGAAATTATCATCTAGGACATACTAGTTTGTATTTTCTTTGTAGCTTTCATAATAATCTAGAGTTGTACATTAGGTGAATAACCGTTATATCTTATTTATTCAGAAACCATTTCTGAACTTCGTTTACTAATAATAAATGCATAAGTTAAACATAAATATTTACATAATAATGGTAATGATTGCTGTAGATATATTTCCTCAAAAAAAAAATTGAAAGTAAGTAAATTTACAGACATTCATGAGTTATGCCACAAATTCTTACTATAATGTAGAGTTACATACAGGGTGGAAGGTTCTGCTTCGGTCATACTTTAATCAGGGATTCCACATGATGAATGTAACAAATATGCCCAATACAATTATTGTCAATAAAGACGGTTTCGCAGAAAAAAATAATTTGTGTCAAATATTTGTAATATTTAGAGCCATCTAACTTCTTGACGAATGTATATAAATGGTTTATTATTTATCTGTCTTTTTATTTTAATTTTAATGAATTTAGTTATAATTTAATGTTAACGTGAGGTTGCAAAATCTCCCTTAGAAATTAAGCTTCTTGTGACAAGTTAACATTAAATTTTGACTAAATTCATTCTAATTAAGGCACAAATGCACTGCAGCATAGTTTGCAGAGTTTTTGGGCGATAGTTAGAGAAATAACTAACCATTTATATACATCCGTCAAGAAGCTAGATGGTTCCAAATAATTGAGACAATTTTTTTTCGGCGAGAGGTTATTTATTGACAAATGTATTGGACATCGCTGGTTAACTTATAGACGAAGCAATCGTTCCTACCCGGTATTTAAAGCTCTACAACTTTATGCTTTAGGCTATATCTAACTATGCTGTTTGTGAAGCCCCTGCTCAGCGAAACCAAGAGTAACATTGTTAATGGTTAATGTTACGAGATGCTTTTGGAACACCAAGCGGTGATTTGCATGTCCATTGCATGGAAACACCCCTTCCTACACTTGCGGTTCAGAGGTGTGTGTCTCGACTCAGCAACATGAGCTGTTTCTTCCCCCTGGTGCGGTCTGTTAGTAACTGGTGAAACATTAATCAATATTAAAAGGTGAGCAAATGGGGTTTGGATTTATACTCCATGCTGCACAATTTTAAAAATTAATTCGTGCGTCACCTTGGAAGTATCTCACTTGATCTTTCATATATAATCTTGTAAATACAATTTTGACCAACGCATTTTCAGTAACATGTTTAACCATTTGGTCTGACCAATCACATACTTAATCTCTAAATTTGGCAGTGAATCTATTATAATTACTCGTAGTTTCATGACAATTTTAAAAGGGCCAAATTCTCGTTGATTAACTTTTGCAACCTCCTCACAAGTTTGTCAAATTAAAAGAGCATTCATTACGGTTGGATATATTATCTCTTCTACTGAAATGGTACAGTTATTTCATTTCAATAGAAGCATTGAAGATGGGAAAGAACAAGAAAATGATGCTGAAAAACAATAATGAGAATATAAGTACTTGAGGTAACATTACAGCCGATAGTACCGCATTCCCTCTAATGTGATTCATTACTTTGCACATCATCTCATTTGCAGAACAATGAATAACATTATCAGTTACTGATGGAATTCCAAAATAGACCTCGTCATTTGCTTTAACGTTCATAATTACTCTATCCCACTATTATTTCCTTCTCTGTCGAACCCTGTAGTGACGTAAATTTTCCGCCGCTGTAAATCAATCCCTTGACTGAAATATTCACGAATGCTGCATAAAGTGAAATAAACCAATGAGATTTATTCTTGTCACTTACTATATCTAGAAGCAGGATAAGTGTCCAAAAAACCGCAAAAGTCGCAGGTACACAGCTGCAAGTGTCTGATGATGCGAGTGCATATACGGTGGCTGCGCGGTACCGGTTACGTCACTCATACTCCGTACCCAATTAACCTATATCGTGTGTGACTGCACACGACTCCGCGCTCCAATTATAGGTTAAAATTACCACCCAAATTTACATATTTGCGACAAAAAAGCAGACATAATTTCGTGGCATAAAAATAACTTCTTCATCTGATTACCTTCCCCGTATGGGTATTCAGAGAATTTAAATCTCCTGGGGCTTGCAAACCTGTGCTTAGGGTCAGATGCCTGTCGGGCAACAGACGAACCTATGGACCGGAACGGGGAGGTCAGCCAAGCACCAGGTATGAAAATGAGGAAGAAGATAATAAGAAATACAGGCAAAATGGATGAATGGTGAGCTGATGATGGAGCAGTTGGTGGAATGAGTGGAACCGGAGAACTCGGAGAAAACCCGTCCTGACGCCGCTTCGTCCACCACGAACACCACATGCGGGTCCCTGGGATCGACCTCGGGCGACCTAGGTGATAGGCGAACGGTCCAACCGCTTGGCCACAGCACCGCCATAAAAATATTAATGAACAAAATTGTTTGTTTGAAATACGACAATGGATCGCGTCATTTAATGCAAAAGAAGAATAAAATAATGGGACAGTAGGGAAAGATGATAGTGATCGGAGAGCACCCGGTACTGTTTACGGAAATTCGTGCGAACTCCACCCTCTTGGATTCGAATGTAACTATAATGCCCATTAATGGAAAGCAACAACTCAAAAGTACAGCAATAGAAGGATTATTTTCTTCATAGGGACATCTTTGCTCACAAATTATGTAAGGGTTTGAAACTTTCTCGAAAAATAATAAATATTTCACTAAAAATGTAAAGATTTCGCTTCTTAAAACACATTACGAGGAAAACTTTATTTTTATAGCATACAATGTTATGCAGGATAGAAAGGGCGAGGAAATGTCACTAGTGTCACAGATAGCATGAAGACCACTCTCAGTGGCACTGCAAATGAACGTGCTGTTATGATCGTGTGTGGTCATCATATCTATCTAAATTCTATAGAACACTTTTTCTCCAAACTTTATCTGCAGTGTTACGGCGGAAGCACACAGAGGAAATCAATCTAATCAATTTTCACGAAACCTTGAATATATTGAACATTCCGCACACGTACACGTTTTCAGTGAAACTTTTTTTTGGTGCCAAAGTGCAAAATGTAAGATTGGTGCCGGAACTTCCAACCAAAGATGAAAAATGGAATGTGGAGTGATGCGAAATAGAAGAAAGACCGAAGCCTTGTATTGCTATGTTCGGAGACAGACTCCTGATACAGGAGGTGTGGTTTCTAAACGAGTCATGAGGGGTTTTGTTATCTGTGAAACGAAGATTGTTCACTTCAAAAGTAAGAAAGGTACACAAAACATGTTTTATAAATCTGGTGGCTAGCTTCCCAGAAAATGTAACTAAAACAATTATTATTCTCACAAACTTCACAACTAAAATACTTTATTTGACATATTTTTGAAAACTATAGGAGACTAAAACAAAACATTTTAATGTGTTTGCAAAATAAATACATGAACCGGTCGGGGCGTGGCTGCACCACCCCACTGGCACGGCCTCAAAGTCAAGCTTCCCCACATCACTCACGCAAGCAAATACGTAACTAACAAAAATCAAGCAGCAACACAAACTGTTTTCCAGAGCATTCGAGAAGTGTCTGGTGGCCGGCTTGTTTGTAGACGTTCGAGAAAAATCCAATTACCGCATCGCCGGTATAAAAGCTCCGCATGAGTTTTAGAGTTGATCAATGTGTCAGTGTGTGCGAGGCAGTGTAGTCAGTGCGTAAGATTCGTCACGTCCAAGTGAAAAGTTTTAACGCGTGTTGAGTGGTTGTATCGTCGGAGTTCGTGTATAAAGGACAGATGAAGTGAAGAAGTGAAGAAAGTAAAAGTAGTGAGTCAAGGCTACAAAGAGAAAACAACTGTGAGTTTTAATATCACATAGGACTGTAAACTGTGTTAAAATTAGTAAAAAAGAACCGTGTAAAAGTTTAGAAGAATAAAGTGATAGAAAAGTAACTGGAATAGCCTGTTTGTCAAGTTGTCACAATATTAAGTAAATAGTATAGCATATTTCTTAAACTTAGTTTCGAATTGGAAGACAGCGGAGGGTTTCCTAAGAATTGTTAGAAAGAAATGTAGTTGGGCATACAACTGCTAGAAGTAATAACCTAGTTTAACTATCACACTAGTTGAAAATGATGCGCTATCACTGATTTAGTAGGATTTAATGAAAAATGCATGTTTTACGTACAACAAATAAACATTTTGGGAACATTTTTACTGTCGAAAACTGTGCACCCCTAATCATACTATAAATTCTGGATCAAAGTTAGGAAATATTACTTCTAAAGCAACTGAATAATAACGCATCGATGATTTCCCAGACTGAAACATTGTAACCTTAAAATACGCACACGTTTGAGGATTTATATAATTGTAACTTTTCCAACATAAGTAGAGACGAGGCAGCATAGTAATAATGTTTCATAGGCCCTTAGAATACATAGTTAAGCAGCTTTTGCACACAGTGTAATCTGAAAACTGACATACCTAGCAAATAAATGCACTACCCAAGAATAACAGCTTAGTGGTAAATCTAATGGATGCAGAGAGGCGAGTGTATTGATAGAAGAGAATAACAGCAACAAGAAAAACTGACGAATGGGGTCACAGGTCAGCGTTACTGAAGGATGGTGCGGTAGCTAGCCGTAGGAGGAAGAGATCTGCCATTTTGAGGGGTACAGTGCTATGAGGAATAATTTCTCCTATCTGTTTTGTGTAAAATCCCCATTTTCCTGACCTTAACTAAGTATTTAGGAAGAAAGTTTCTACATAGAATTAACTCACCGTCACCGTTCACTTTGTGACATAACCTTGCCCCCGATCTGAGATAGGATATCAGTGAGAAGTATAAGACCTGTGGGACTGTTACTAAGGGTATAGTGGGGTAAAGGGAATGTATGTTGAACTCTGTTCCTATGTGGTTGTAACACAAAGAGTGTCTTTCCTTTCCCTCCGGACCCATGCCTATGAAACATGCTCCATCGCACGGCTATGATAAATCACATATAACTGCATTAGTTGACTGTGATTTAGCCAGGAGCTTTCTGAAAACCGGTATGATAATTTGCTATAAGAAGCTCCGCAGCATTCCTTCTGAACATTACTCTGGGGAGTTTGTTTTTGACGTTGTCTCTACTTCATAGGCATATTCCGACGATTAACTGTAACACTTTGAGCCTGTACCGGGTAGATGACCCTGGTCATTAATAGTAAGTTCTTGGGTAACATTAATAGATGATCTCAGCTGATTAATCACCTTTTAATGCATACAAATAGTTTTTGTTTATTTAAGCGGAAGGTGCATATATTATGTGTGGTTGCCTCCTTAGGGAAGGGCTGTGACATCCACAGCCGTAGTGCTGCGAGCGCTGTGGAACTCTAGCACCCATGGTACTTCTGACGTTATTAGAAGTATGCCCTGAGCCCTTCCTAGAAGGAAGCTTTTTAATTGGGTTGGACTCGGCTGGGCAGTGGTTTCTGAAACCCGTGAAAGGCTGCGTACGTCAGGGTGGTGATATTCAGTTTGGGCTGTGAGATGTCTTAATGTCCTTCGGTAACAGTCTACAGACCTGCAAGATGGCGTGATGTCGGGTACTACAAAGATAATCTTCCCATCTGGACTAATACATGTAAGTGGCGTATCCTATTCTGTGCTCGCGTGAGAGCCATATTATAATTATATAGGAGGTTTAAGCTCCCGGTTAGGTTTTAACTATAGTTATAGGCTTCATTTCGTTTTATAAACACTAATCTTTAGATAGTATGTGCAAGATGACCGTGCAAGCTGTACAAACGGATACAAATGGGGCGGGCCGTATTTGAGGAATTCATATTGTAACAAATTTAACAACTCTTTTTATTTTCTCAAGCTTCAAGTACAGCCATACTACTCGTTTCTGTCTCTTAATCCTTTCAAACTCTCACACCATACTCGTTTCTGTCTCTTCATCTTCAACAACTCAAACTGTCTCTATGGCAACCTCCTTGAAAATCAAAGAGTCTTAATGACATGGAGAAGCCATGTCACACTGCTCCCTCCTCAGAGCTGGTCGTCCCGACCAGCACTATCACTGCGGCATCTCCCTTGCGCCCCGGTGGATTAACCCATCGAACCTCTTCTCCTGGTGGTCCACGAGGGCCTGGTGGTCCTGGTATACCTTGAGGTCCTGGGTTTCCATCTCTTCCAGGCATACCTTTAGTTCCAGGTTCACCATCTTTTCCCGACAATCCTGGAGGTCCAGTCATGCCTTTGTCTCCTGGAGGTCCCTGAGGTCCAGGTAACCCTTGTAGACCAATGAGACCACGGTGTCCTTTTGCACCCTTTGGACCTTCTTCTCCTCTATCACCCTTACCTCCCTCTGGCCCTGGAGGTCCTGGCTTTCCTCTAGCTCCCTGTGGCCCTTCTACACCCTGTGGTCCAGTTTCTCCTCGAAGACCCCGTTCTCCTGCTGGTCCTGGAGGTCCATTTGGACCAGGTGGCCCTGGAAGACCTGGTGCCCCTGGAGTTCCCGGAGGTCCTGAAGGTCCTACAGGTCCCTTATCTCCCGGTCTTCCTGCAATACCAGGTGTTCCTGCTTTACCTGGTGCTCCCTCTGGTCCCTGTTCTCCATTTGGTCCCGGTGGTCCTAGAGGTCCTGCAATACCTTGTGGTCCTGGAGGTCCTTCACTGCCTGGCTTCCCTGGTGGACCTGTCTCACCTTGTGCACCTCTCTGACCTCTGAGGCCAGCAGGTCCTGTTGGGCCGGGTAATCCTGGAAGTCCTCTGTCTCCTGGAGGGCCCTGTGGACCAGGTTGTCCTGGAGCTCCATGTTGTCCTTGAGAGCCTGAGTCACCCTTAGGTCCTTCAGGTCCTGGTGCACCAGCTTGTCCTGGAGGTCCTGGATTGCCCTGTTCACCTTTCATTCCTGGGAATCCACGTTCACCCTTCATTCCAGGCAAGCCTACCAGACCCTGAGGGCCAGGGAATCCTTGTAAACCTTGAGGGCCAGTAGGACCTCGCTCTCCAGGGGGCACGATCCTAGGTATCGCTGTTGGATAGTGTCCCTTGGTCCAGGTAGGACGATGTATGCCATCCTGCTTCGAAATTCTGCAACAGTACCGCCGGTCTTGACGGTCCCTCGTCCAGTTGCCCTTCTTCCTGGTGTGTTGACGGGCCATCCTGCGCACTTTGAAACGGCTCACTGGGTACCATGTCCGCCGACCTCTCTGGCGCACCTTCGCAGCCACCTTGCTTCCGATGGGTCCGGCAACAAACCCCACCACATCCGCGCGAGTCGCGTCCACCGCTGCACTCGTGTTCACTCGTGCTCGGCACGGCCTCTCCTGTATCCTGCCGTCCACGATGATGTCCACCATTCTTCCGTTCACGGCACTATGCGTCAGGTGATTGGATGGCCCCGACGGTCCCCCCATGTCACACGCCAAGTCGGTTCTCGCGTGTTGCTCGTTTGCTTGTGCGCTTCCCTGCTGATCGTCCGAAACGGGCGCAACTGTCGCCTCGGCCACTAGGTGCTCCCTCCCCGGCTCCGCGCTATTCCGTCTGCCCCTGGCATCCAGTACTTTGACGCTCTCGTCAACTCTTACTACCAGGGCGCCAAGACGTTCCCCGTCGTCCTCCACGACGTCCACGTGCTGGCAGAGGTCTTCCACCTTTTCGCCGAGTTCTTCCACGCCTTCCGTCACGCCAGCCAGTTGCCCGTCAATTTTCGCCGATAGCTCCGTCTTCATCTCTTTCAGCTCGGCAGCGAGGTTGTCGTTTCTCGTTTCCATTTTGGCAAATAATTCTTTCATCATTGCCATCATCCTGGTTTCCGAATATCCCTCCATCCCACTTCTGACACCAAATGTAACAAATTTACCAAATCTTTTTATTTTCTCAAGCTTCAAGTACAGCCATACTACTCGTTTCTGTCTCTTAATCCTTTCAAACTCTCACACCATACTCGTTTCTGTCTCTTCATCTTCAACAACTCAAACTGTCTCTATGGCAACCTCCTTGAAAATCAAAGAGTCTTAATGACATGGAGAAGCCATGTCACAATATTATGATGACCTCGGGGATCCAAAACATTTTAAATAAGTCTAATCAATTTCAGAACGGGAATGACCACTAATATTTTTCGTTGCGAATGATTACTTACCACGTTAGCTTACTTTTCTACGTGTATGAACATTTTAATAATATTTTAACTTTTTTCTAACGAACGGATTTAGTTGAGTTCTAAGAAAGAGAAGACTGCCGCTAATTTTTTTTTTCCTCGGTCTTCAGGTATGCTACAACACTGAACTGCGGTTTAACAAACCATATGTTCATAAAGCGGCGCCTGAGCTAAACTTTTGCTTTGGTTTAAACAAAACCTGCAGTCAAACTACATTTGTAATACCGGGCTTTAGTCAGAGGAGGAGCACCTTCAACTTCAGGCTTTTCACTACAAAATAGCCACGGAGAAGCCCCTATTCATTCTGTTATTAGAAGGAGCCTTGGATCCGCTTAGATCTGTCCTGCGGATGCATATATGTAACCACTGAGACACATGCCCTTCTTCTGTATCATTTGCTCAGACAACTTGTGGAAAATGGATTTAATTGTGAATATATCTTCTCTAATATTAGCCTTATCTGCTTCTCTTTCGTACCCTGGGTATTATTTTGGATCGTGGTGATGAATAATAGCAACATCTAATGTGAGCCATATTACTATACCCTGAGGTATGTCGCTCTATTCTGAGCGTACTTTGTCAACAGTTCATGCACGGTTCATATTGTGTTTGCCATAATGTTGGTCTGTTTTTTTGCAGAACTTTTACATCAACAGAGATTATAAATAAATCTTTCAACATCTTGATAAAGAAAGCCACCTCAGTTCATAACCATATAAGTTGTAACACGCCGAGAGAATGGCTCAGGTCTTAATAT
Source organism: Tenodera sinensis (assembly GCA_030765045.1). Taxonomy (NCBI): domain Eukaryota; kingdom Metazoa; phylum Arthropoda; class Insecta; order Mantodea; family Mantidae; genus Tenodera; species Tenodera sinensis. The sequence goes on from JAUKNM010000042.1 coordinate 1,130,877, forward strand.
TGCATGTTGTGGTCTTGTAGTTGGGGTTCCCCAATCTGTCATGGGGAATGTCGCGTTGAAGTTTCCAAAAATTTTGTTTCCTACCCTTCTTGGCGTTCCATCCATTTCGTGTGGACTGCTCTGTTCTGTAAGCTAGTGAGGTTTGTGCAAGGTCGTCAGCAGCATTTATTCTCGAGTTGATCGCTTTCGGGACCAGATTATCCTTTTGTGAAGTGCGCTTGTGCATTTTCTCGGTTAGGTACTTAAGTGAGAAAGGAGGAAATCCTGGAGAACTTTGGAAATGTTAGAAACCTGTCACCTACATCACTGAAAATTGATTCAGAAAAAAGAACACAAAAAAAAAAAAAAAAAAAAAAAAAAAAAAAAAAAAAGCACGGAACTCTTTCTCTATACCATCTCACATTGTCCCTTAACCTAGTTGCAAGACATCCATTCATAAGTGGACAAGCCACGCTGATCAGCAGACTACCTCAACAGTAACATTCAAAAGCTATGAAAATATAAAATAGATGTAAAAAATAGACACACGATGGGTGTGCGCTATGTCATTATTGCCCGTCAAGTTTATGTGCTAAATTTAGGCAACTGTGATTTTCGAATTGATGAGCACGTAAGATCTTTGAATTGACAAAAGCAGATTTCTACATATTTTGAATTGAGTTGATTTGCAGCTAGTATAAAAATACTTTGGTCTCTTAGAAAAATGCAGCTGTACTGCATATGTGTTAGCACATTTCTAAACATCTATAGAAATAAATGAATGAAAGGAACCTGTTTGATCCCCGTAACACAGGGTGTCCTGCTTTTTAAGGAAATTAATTTGTACTCTTGTGGAGAACCAGGGCATTGGAGAATTTGTATCCATTCATATAGTCCTTCCGTTCTAGTAATATTATACACTGTGCAGAAATAGCATGAAACAAATCCTGTACGTCAACATTTCTTTAAGTTTAGAAATTGAAACAAAATATAAGCAGTCGCTAAAGAACGAAAATATAGCTGGTTGAATTTCAATTAATGATATCCACTTTGAAGAGATACTGATTGACCTTTAATGAAATAGCTTGAAAAAACCATATGTTATACTAAGCTTTCGCTTAAAATGAAACGATTTAGTTGATGCAGTTTTAGTTGAATCCTGTTCCTGAACGTCATAAACCTTTCGCAACACAAAACCTAGTCACGTAACACTTTCAAGCCTTTCAGTTTAAATATACTTATCTGATTTGCTGGTCTTTTACGTTTGCTGCAGTGATATATGTTTTGAAACAGTGGGCTTTTCACAAGAAAGGAAAAGCTTTAAGGCTTCATTCTTTGAGTTGGTAATACAGAACCGAAATACTAAATTTTCCCCCGCGATTCGCATTTCTATTCAAGCACGACGTGCACGAATCTCTAGAAATTGATCCCCCAACCCCTTCAAGTTCTTCGCTCTAAAATTTATGTGCATATATTAATTACGGTATTCAATTTGATTTTCATTCTTTAGGCCCTGCCCGGGCTGTCTCGAGGACTTTTCTTTCTGTTTCGCTTCCTTGTTTCCATTCTATTTCTGCGCTCTAAGTCTTCCTTCTCAACATCATCTTTTATTTTTGTGGGGTGTTTTTCCAACAAATCTGCTTAACAACTTCATTTGCGTCACTCCAATTTCCTTTTCCACTTATTATGAAGCTGGAGATGAATTGCTAAGCCTGAAAGTCAGCGAAAACTGCTGCAGAAGATCGATCTGAAGGCTTGAGAACATCATCCTCAATAATAATAATAATAATAATAATAATAATAATAATAATAATAATAATAATAATAATAATAATAATAATAATAATAATAATAATAATAATAATAATAATAATAATAATAATAATAATAATAATAATAATAATAATAATAATAATAATAATAATAATAATAATAATAATAATAATAATAATAATAATAATAATAATAATAATAATAATAATAATAATAATAATAATAATAATAATAATAATAATAATAATAATAATAACAATAATAACAACAATAATAATAACAACAATAATAATAATAATAATAATAATAATAATAATAATAATAATAATAATAATAATAATAATAATAATAATAATAATAATAATAATAATAATAATAATAATAATAATAATAATAATAATAATAATAATAATGATAATGATGATGATAATAATGATGATAATAATGATGATAATAATAATGATAATGATGATGATAATAATGATGATAATAATGATGATAATAATGATGATAATAATAATGATGATAATGATGATAATGATGATAATGATGATAATGATGATAATGATGATAATGATGATAATGATGATAATGATGATAATGATGATAATGATGATAATGATGATAATGATGATAATGATGATAATGATGATAATGATGATAATGATGATAATGATGATAATGATGATAATGATGATAATGATGATAATGATGATAATGATGATAATGATGATAATGATGATAATGATGATAATGATGATAATGATGATAATGATGATAATGATGATAATGATGATAATGATGATAATGATGATAATGATGATAATGATGATAATGATGATAATGATGATAATGATGATAATGATGATAATGATGATAATGATGATAATGATGATAATGATGATAATGATGATAATGATGATAATGATGATAATGATGATAATGATGATAATGATGATAATGATGATAATGATGATAATGATGATAATGATGATAATGATGATAATGATGATAATGATGATAATGATGATAATGATGATAATGATGATAATGATGATAATGATGATAATGATGATAATGATGATAATGATGATAATGATGATAATGATGATAATGATGATAATGATGATACTGATGATACTGATGATAATGACGATAATGACGATAATGACGATAATGACGATAATGACGATAATGACGATAATGATGATAATGACGATAATGACGATAATGACGATAATGACGATAATGACGATAATGACGATAATAATGATAATAATGATAATAATGATAATAATGATAATAATGATAATAATGATAATAATGATAATAATGATAATAATGATAATAATGATAATAATGATAATAATGATAATAATGATAATAATGATAATAATGATAATAATGATAATAATGATAATAATGATAATAATGATAATAATGATAATAATGATAATAATGATAATAATGATAATAATGATAATAATAATAATAATAATAATAATAATAATAATAATAATAATAATAATAATAATAATAATAATAATAATAATAATAATAATAATAATAATAATAATAATAATAATAATAATAATAATAATAATAATAATAATAATAATAATAATAATAATAATAATAATAATAATAATAATAATAATAATAATAATAATAATAATAATAATAATAATAATAATAATAATAATAATAATAATAATAATAATAATAATAATAATAATAATAATAATAATAATAATAATAATAATAATAATAATAATAATAATAATAATAATAATAATAATAATAATAATAATAATAATAATAATAATAATAATAATAATAATAATAATAATAATAATAATAATAATAATAATAATAATAATAATAATAATAATAATAATAATAATAATAATAATAATAATAATAATAATAATAATAATAATAATAATAATAATAATAATAATAATAATAATAATAATAATAATAATAATAATAATAATAATAATAATAATAATAATAATAATAATAATAATAATAATAATAATAATAATAATAATAATAATAATAATAATAATAATAATAATAATAATAATAATAATAATAATAATAATAATAATAATAATAATAATAATAATAATAGCGTATTTACTGAATTTTAATGATATCGCTTTAGTATATTCCTAGAGCACAGTTTTCGTCTTCTTTTCTTTCATTTTCGTTCATGAAGTCTAAACACTAAAACTCAAAAAGTAATTTGTATTAAATACCAAATGTTACATTCTCAAAATAGTCTTACTTATTGATTTGTTTTCAGAACTTTCTCCTCTCTTAGGTTCTGTCAGTCTTTAGATTTTGGTTTATTTCCCACCCCCCCCCCCCCCCTCCTTTTACGCTATGTCATGGAAAGAGTACTAAATTATATGACCATTCCGCAATCGCTTTTTAAAACACAAGTTGTTGCTTCAGTAGTTTGTGGAGAATATTTATAATTAATCAATGGTGGCCAGAAAAAGTTTAAAGTAGCACACCAGAATTTCCAGATAGGTTTTCAATTTGTTTGGCTGACACGTTTACTAAAATAAACACCTTCTAACCTCATCTTACCACACAGAACATAGTTTAAGCAGAGGCAGCATATCCTGCGATTGCATTTAACATTGATGTTACTTTAACAAATGGCCTGCAAGCTGAAGTATGATAAACGGGAAAACTGGTCATTCAATTTGGACGCTGTTTTAACCACAAAGAGGACGAGTAAATCACACTATGATATGTTTAGTCTGAGGGAAATTCCAGTGCATCATAATCAAACCATTATTTTTGTGTTAATAGGAATTTTGGGCCTGTAGTTAATCTGAATTCTGCACCTATTCGCCTAATTGCTGTCCTAGCACACATGCTCGTTCTTCGTTTACTCTAAAATCATCTGTGCATTTTGTACTTGCCATTGTCACGAATAAATGACTCAGGGTTCTATAAATAATAAATACAAACTAAGTAAATAAATAAAAACACCGGGAAGACACGATGTAGAACACTGTTGAACAACCTCAAACACTACAAGAAGAAAAAAGAGTAGAAAAAAACATATGAATATAATACTTTGCAATTCCATTTCAAAGATACAGAAAATTTAATGAATTACATGCTGAAGAGAAAGAAGAAGAAATGTGAATGTGTAACGTAAAATAAGTGATAGTAGAGCAAACAATGTGAATGTAATACGCTGCATTTCTATCTCAAACGTGCAGAAAACTGTGTGAATTGTTTGTAAAAGAGGGATTAGAGAAAAGTGTGTGATTGTGTTTCGTAAAACAAAATCGAGTGGAAAAAATGTGTGCATTGCTATTTCAGTCATAGAAATTGGTGTGTTTAAGGGCGCATAGAGAAAGACATGTATGTATTATGTAAAAGAGAAGTAAGTGGAGAAAATTGTATGAATGTATTGCGTCGCCTACTGAAATGCACAGCATAAAAGCTTTCACTGTGAAGAGAGAGATATGCCAGTTTTCATGGTGATCGGTCAACCGATCTTGACAAAGCAGCATCCATTTTATAATAGACTAATTTATTGACTTGCTATAAAATGGTTTTACTAACTAAGAAACCCTTACGTGGATATGCACGACAAATTATCACAGTTTTATCGGATCAATGGTACATATAGGAACGCATACGGGACGAGGAAACGTTAATTGATACACATACAGAGTGGAAGTGAAATGATCCGTCAGACTTAACAGCGAATTTATCATGTTGTGAGCAACAAGAAAGTATAATAGCAAAATGTTGAAAAGTGTATGGTTTTCTAGAGAAAAATATTTTTATCAAAAAAGTATCATCACCTGGCTGAATTATTATTGATTGAAGGTTCTTGATTTATGGCTATATTCATAGAAAATTGAATAAATGAGAACTTTTTCCTTTGGCGAATTTCAATAGATTCAACGTATTTTGTGTAAATTAAATTTTAAAAACCCACAATTTATGCCAACAATAAGGCAACAAAAATACAAACCGTTATTGACATTATTCCCTTTATATTTACCTCTAATTGTTTCAAATTAATTGAATTGTTTTCTTTTTTTTCGTTTTCTTTTCGCCAGGGTGTTCAGTGATCACAAAATCTCAATAATTTCATCAGATTCATTGGACAACATGTTCCATAGTCATTTCCTTCAGCAACTGCTGAGAAACGAAAGTAAAAAGGTTCAGCTGTCTGTTGGATACTTCAGAACTACTAACTATTGCAGAATAAAACCATGACAGGAAACTAAACTTTGTATCACTTGATTATTTTTATTTAGAAATAATGTACACACACACACACACACACACACACACACACACACACACACACACACACACACACACACACACACACACACACATACACACCAAAACGTATGAAACTAAATTTATATTCACTTGCTACTGGAGTATACTTTATGTGACACATTTTGTAACATTTGTGTTCTTCCCGATTGCAATAATTAGGTCTTTGACGAAACTTTTAACTATTCTTCCTGGAATTAAGTTCTTGAAATTATTTATTACAGCTTCACGAGTGATCAGCCGTGTATGGCCGAAAGCTGAATGTTTTTAAACCTCACACGGCTGATCACTCGTGAAGCTGTAATAAATAACGCGCGCCGTGAAAGCTTTAAATCTTCTTGAAATTAGTCAATCACCCGTAGTAAAGTTTCTGCATTTGGAAAGTACATCTGTCTCAAACGAATTTAGAAAAGTCACAAACTTGATAATTTTTCAAATATTCGTACAAAAGGAAGTTTTGCACTCACTCCTTGAACCTGGTAATGTAACGATGGGATAATTAGAAAGGTTGAAAGTATGATTCGCCTTTGTAGAGAAGTTGATACTAAAGTAATGCGTAACAATATTGGGCAAGTAGTAATTTTAATTGTTGAGTTATAGTTCACCTTCAATCCCGTATACACTATTCGCAGTAAGCAACAGAAACTATGTGTAATGAAAAGGGTCAGGGAGGGATGATTAAAACTACAGCAAAGCGAAAAGGAAATACAGTTCCCAAATGAAGCAAAAAACATTAAGAAAATTGAACCGATTCGTAAAGGAATGAACATTTTCCTTTTCTTCAAAAAACTCGACGTGTTATGTGGTATTCACGTGATTTCTGTATTGGCTTCTTTACAAGCCATTCATACATTACCTTATTCTTGAGTATACTTCTCATTAACATCGTTAAATCTTCATTACACATTTATACATTTCGTTGCAGATATATCAAGAATATAATAAATTAAAGCGCTAATCAAATCAACAAGAAATATTTCGGAAATTGCTAACACCTCAAAAATGCTTATTTGACATAAACTGTGTTATTTAACTACACCTATTATATATTTATATCCATATCTTTCTATATCTATATCTTGTGTAGTAATAGTAAATATTAGTTTTAGAGTTTACGGATAGAGGAGCTGATCTCACCCGGAACTTTCGAGAAGCCCTCTACACACAAGTACCTCGATAACTCAGCTATAAGTCTCGAGAAGGTGCTAGAAAAGTCTATTTTGCTTTTAGCGCTTCCATTGTTACAGTCACATAACACAAACAGTTGCGCAAGACAGCCGGATCTTGAACGTTTTTTTTCCCTCGCCAGTTCATCATGTAGTGTGAAGCAGCCCGGTCCCCGTCAATCTATTGTTGTTCGCCGAACCCGGCGTCAGAACATGTTTACAGACCATTTTTGACAATAATTTTCCTTTAAGAGCCCGCGCTTACAGCTCTCTAAGCTGGTTTGATTCCCCAAGTTTATTCATCAATTCTAAGAAAATGGGCAACTCGAAGCACACAATCACTTCGATCACTCCTAAGCAAGGTGCATGAACTTCTTGTTTATACTGCAATGCAATTCTCTCAGTTGCTTAAACAAACTAATAATTTAAATGTGGAACTTTTAATGTTTTGGTACAGAATGAGCAATATGGCCCTCAGTGGTTATATTCGAGGTGAAATTGTATTTTTCTAGAGTTTTGTATGCCTTTTCTATTGCGTAGGTAAGCGTTAGCCAATTTATGGTGCAATTATCCTACACTTACCCATGTGTTAGCTATCGTATTTTCATTTCTATTAATAAAATCACTTCCCTGCGGCTTCGTGTGTACCTCATCTCTCTGGTGCTCTGTGAACATTACGAATGAACGATGGGGTACCGTTTCGCCACAAATAATTAATTTAATTAATCACTCCACCGACCCTGGTTGTCAACACTGTTGTTAACGCTGCCACAGAGCTCAGGTATACTTTAGGTATGTGCGTTCCGATGCAATGAAGCCCCATTAATTAGCAGTTTAGTAATGGCACGAACAAATGTTTTCAATGACCCCAGTATATTTAGGAGTGGCATTCAATAAAAACTGTTCAAACTGTATAATGTACTACTATTTCGTTGAGTTCTTCAATCCAAATATGGCGTTGTGAACTAAGTTTTAGCTCAAAAAGGGCTTGGTGTATGTGCACGAGAATGGGTAGCAGCCTCGCTAGGATTATATCTGAAAACTGATCGAATTTTGAGCACACGTTTTTGGAGAACTGGAAAATAGTTTCCAAACGTATTTATACCTGTACCAAAAGATCAGAGAAAGGCACGCTAAAATGTTACTTTGACTTTGCAGACCACAGAGATTTCCACACATTTGAACTAAAGTTTTTAAGCCTGGGCAAAGAAGCTGAAAGTGGTGCGGTGGGAAAATGCTCCCCTGCGGTACAGCAGTTAAAGGGAGGAAAAACTGATTATATTTTAAGCCTGTATCTGGCTTCGTTCCCGAACCTGTGAGAGTACGATGACGCACCTTCGCACTGACTGGTACTGGTAATTTTCCGAATTATTAGTTTCTCTCTTCGCTTTACTTCACCACTTCTCTCTTATTCCGCACATTCACGTCATCATAAATTTTCGGTATGACGTTTAAACTCGGAACTTGTGCCAAGAAAAGAGTACGATGTGCTTAAAATTGTACAGATTGCGTAAACGCTTATCACAGACTATTTCACACACAGAGGAGTGAAATTATCATATAACGAATTGTCACTTGGTCATTGTTTTGTTTGCTGCAAATTATCACTAAGTCATTTTTTAGTTTACGCAGTGTCGCCAACCATATCCATAAATCACTGAAAAACAGTTTATTACACATTAAAATCAATTACAAATAAACATAGAAATGTTCTTTTAATAATGTATTAATTTCTCCAGAAGAAAGATTATTTGTTGGTGTTAAAAATAAAGTGAGATTTATTTGAGATTAAGATGGCTTTCCGTTATAAAACAAAAGAAGATCGACGTGTAATTCCTGGGTTTCGTTTTTCGCAGTTGTCAATACTGAATAAAGTCACACTACACTAATACATTTTAGGATATCTTTATAGAATTTAACATTTTATGGTCAAATATTTGTGATATAATATTTAAATTCACATTTGATTTCCAAAATAGTCCAGATAAATATTATTCGAGGTCTAACGTCATGATATTATTTGTGATTATTTCACGAGTTGTTGTTTATCGATATATTTGTGAACCACGTAAAGGCCATTATTAGGATTCTTCGTTTAACAATGACTGTTACCTCGCATTTTAGTTCATGTTTTTTCCAATCATCGGGAAAACGAATAAGAGCTCAGTGGACTTTCGTGTTAGGCAAATGAGGAAATTTTACAGAAGAAACAGCACCATTGCGATCTATAGAAAAGAGCCCCCTTTTTGTCCCCATTGTATGTAGCTTCTCTAGTTAATCCCTGCTCAGAATATTGGATATGCATTATTACCAAATAGAAAACACCAATATAAAATAAAGGACTTTAGACTGCAAACATATTGCAGTGTAGCCACAACAGTGCAAGAATCTGAGGGGCATCGCATGTCTGAATGATGTGTATGTAGAATACACCAGCAGCATGCATTAGCGGCGTGTATTTTTACCTTTTAGTTTCATTTCACTACACCCATGTACATAGAAGGACAATGAAGTGCATGTTAAGACATTTATACTTAATGACTATCCTGTTACAGGTAGTTAATTAATAAACAAACCGCAAATAAGCAGACTGACATGGATATAGCTTGAAAGTGACACGAAAATATCAGAAATAAAATTATTAAACCGTTGCCAGTTGAGTGTTTTCTTCAAAATAGAAAAGGAATGGAACTCGAACGATCTGAAATTGTAAGTAAAAATTATTCATAGTGCTGGTACTACATGACTTATTATAGCTGATTTTATATTACTTCATTATTTAGTTGTTTTGAATTCCTGTAACTATATATATATTTTTATTTGCCTTTACTTATTTTAAAACAAGCTGCATGATGTGGGTTACTTTCGTACCTGTTTAGCCAATGTTATATTGGGAAATTATGTACATACTATGGAAGGCTGTGGTTTGGTTTGGAGTTGCTAAAAGGAAAATTTTAAGAATTCGCACCACTTTCTGTAGGTTTCCAGTCGTGCTTTTTTCGCCTTGATGTTCATCTTCAGCTCCCTATTGCTTGCTATTTTCAAAATTCAGTGTGTGAAAAAGATAACTTTTTGAAAATAAAAATGGCTAAATTGCCTATCACACATGGGTGAAACAATTCTAGTCCAGATTTTCACTAATTTTCTACCCTTTCTAGTAACATAAATCTATTTAGAAGACGCCACAGCATTATTGCTATAAAATTTAAATAGGGACAAAAAATGTAGATATAATACAAGTAGCACTAAAAATATGTTTCTCATTTTATAAAATAACAACCCCACACAATCCCTGTCACATCCTAATTTCATTAATTCCAGGAGAGTTATCATGAAGATGAAAAGTTTTACATACAAGATATACACCATTTCAGTTATTAAAACGCTAAAACTTTAACAAACAGCTTATTGACGTTGAAGAAGCATACAAAAACACCATACTTCTACTATACGAGTACTTGGTACGCAGAAACAGGATGTAGCAATTATTGGAGCCTCTGGAAAACCGCCACGTCCTACGAGTCATGCAGAAACGCTACTTCCTGTATGGATTGCTCTTAAGCTCGTCTTACTTTCCACTTCATGCAAATATGAGTGCAAAATATTACAGTTTGGCCATGCAGACACTACTAATGGTACGTAATTTTCGATACCTACTGTGATTGAAGTTTTACGCCATATGCAATGAAATGACCATACGTGCCAATAAGCTATCGTTAGGGCAAATAAAGTTTATTTTTGCACACAAGCACATACACACATCTGGCGGCTAAAGTTAATGCGCTTCCCAATAAGAGACAGTTAAGGAAAGGCAAATAGGAATATGGTTATCACCATCTGTGTTTTATCCCTCAAAATTATTTGAAGTAAGTTGTTGCCGCCATGAATAGTTCTGAGCTATATATTCCAGATATGACGGAGAAGTATAATAATGGAATGTGATTTCAAAGCCATCACCAACTCTTCAAACGATTTGACTGTCGCTTAACCCCTAGATGGTAACATCCGTCTCTCAGGCGCATATAAAATTTCTCAGCGTAAGTGGAATGTTAATTTGGTCTTATATTTCAGCTCTGCTTTGGTTGAGAGTTGAACTTCGAATTGTGTGGATTCACTGTTTCAGTTCCGCAGTAGTTATGTGCACACACGTAAGCCGCATCGTCTCAGAGGCGGATATTACTGTAAAGGTACCTATTTGATTTTTGTAACTTTTGCACAATTTCTTCAAGATATGACGCAAACTGAATTAAAATATAAATATTAATAATGTATCAAGCTTTTAAATCGAGATTCATTAAGTGGACGTAAAATGAAAAGTTTGCCATCTTAGTGTCTCAGACGGATGTTAATATTAGCGCCATTTTTTTTCCACAAAGACTTATATTTAATTTTGTAATTTTTGCATACTTTATTGCAAGATATGGTGTAAACGGAATAAAAGTATTGGTATTAATATCCTTCAAGCTTTTAAATTGTTACGTTCACTAAAAAGGACATAAAATGCAAGATTTTGTAATCTTAGTCTCCCAGACGGATATTACTGTTAGCGCCCTTTTTTCACGTATGATCAATTATGGGTTAAGCCTACTGTATTCTCATATTTCCGATATACATACATGCAAAATGATTTCTACAAATTTCTATCGTGATCAATATGTAGTAAGAATAATTTGAGACTTCGCATTTTAGTGCCAATTTCGGTTATTACTAATGCTACCATTCACGAACAACATTATTCAAGATTAAGTCAGAAAAAGTTTTACGCACAATGATTATCTGGAAATCGGCGAAGAATGCGGCTGTTTGCCAAATCGAATGCATCAAAGTAATGTAGAATAATACCTAAAGTAGACAATACAGAAGGAGGAAAGATCGTACCACCCATTTTGAGAATTACTGACCTAAAAAGAGTAAGCTCTAAGTTTGCCTATAGATTGTATTTTTACCTTAAACTTGCATCAGTAAAATATTGCGATAAATCCAAGGAGAAGCACGCATATGTCAATTACCGGTCTGATGTTCAAATGTTTGGTGCTACCCTCTTTCTCTTTGTTTATTATCCCATTTATTAACTAAAAACTAAACCCCGGCGCAAGTTATTTTTTTGATAATACAACATCGAAATGGTTCAAATCTCATTCTAGAATTGCCGTGTAACAGAATGCTTTCAAAATACGTTTTTGTTCTATTTTCTCTTCTCTTTCCTCTACTTTTCTATATCTCTCCTCAGTGAAACATAACGTTAATGTATTAGCTAATGTCTATATGCACTACTTCAGCAGATTTTAACAAGTATGTATTTATATTTTCCGTTAGCTACTATTAAACTAAAATTCAAAGACATATGGAAATCCGAAGAGCAAAATATCGTACTGGGAATCTTTAGCAGTTATCAAGGATGTGTTTTCTCTCTGAAGTTACGTACACTCCCATATTCACTTGGTTTACTTCCAAAGATATATTTACTTTGTAAGTCGGTTTTAGCTGCTAAAATCTAAACTAGTTTTGTTTTCATGTAATTTAACCTGGAATACTAAGTCTCCAGGGCGTGATATTTCAGAAAGATTGTAAACCTGTTATTCAAACAGCCTTTATATCGAAATGCTATTTAACACCCTTTTGTCTATGAGTATCTGTTTACTTTTAAACACTGCATGTGGTGTGGTGTTCTGTAGTTAAACAGCTTTATCTTATGATTTTTTAAGTTTTCATTTAATGGTGTGGATGTTGATTGTGGACACCGTTCAACTGTTATGGATCTCAGTGTCGCTTCTATTTTGGACATAGGACATGAACCCATTTAGCAGGCTTGAGGATACATTACATGCAATAATTCTACAACATGGGACCACTAACTTTATCTCCTTTCTTGAAGGATTCTTATGCCCAAAAAAAAAAAAAAAAAAAAAAAAAAAAAAACAAAGAACAAAGCATCGCCCTTCACGGGTTTGAACTCGTGACCTAACTGGCAACAAGAGGCTGACGTGTTAAGATCATATGCACGAAGGTTTCTATACATCTCTTGTTCTCTGCAACGAATATACAGATACTTCCTTTTCTTCAATAGTTCTATTGAATTCATCCTTCGCTTTTGGTGCACATTACTGATATTCACTCAAACTTGCAAAATAAGAAGTATTTCCTTATCTGCTAGCGTATTTAGGATGCGATGCTATATTCGTTTTATTTTTATGTATAATGCATCAGGTTTGGCGCTAATCAACTACCTTCTTTACATCAGTATAGAAAACTGAAGTAAAATTAAAAGAAAAGATGATTGCATTTTCAGCAATTACGTGACATAATAAATGTAATAGTGAATAGGAAACTAACATTAATCTAGATAATAGAGAGATAATCTAGATAATACTATATTAGGTATTAATAAGGACAAATCTTAGCAAATACGGCTAAAACTTGGTAGACACAAAATTTAATGAAGGTGGATACCCGATAATTATCACGCTCTTTCCTCTCATAAAAGCCCGAAAATCAAAAGGATGTTTGGCATCTCTTTTTCGTTATGTTCCTTAATTTATATATTTATTAGCATACCCTTTCAACAAAAAACAATAGTTAAACAAAAGTAACCTGCATTAAACAGATTTTCTATATTGAAGGCCATAACCACAAAATAAATAGGGTGATAATGATTCTATAACATTAAACGTTATAACCAATAAGCAGTTGACAACTAGATCCCGTAGAAGGAGGTCAAACAAAGCTCGCTATAAAAACACTAAATTGAGTGTTATTTATGGAGGCTCTTTAAATCCAACGTCTCTCGGTCCCATTCTTTTCGTACATTGGGCGTGAAAAACCGCTTAATTTTACTCAGAGGCACCCAATTGGCAGAAGGGATGTTCTTTTGAAACATAGCTGAAATGCGATAGCCGTTTAAAACTATAATGATAGTATAAACATCAATAGAAAAAGTAGCATTAATATAAAATAGGTGTGTGGTGATGTGGCGCCTATCTCTGCGACATGCAATGTTCCACCATGCGTCGGATATGTCCTTATTGACTGTCCATGTTACGCTAGTGAGCGCCAGTCCCTTGGCCTGGGTGCACCGTTTTAGGCAACGACCCAGTAGCTGTAGCTACAGTCCTGCGGTTTGTTGCAAATATTGATTTTGGGAAGCAGGTGTAACGTGTATTTTATTTTGACGATTTTGGAGTTTTAGAATTTAGAATTAGGACTTTTTTACCTCTCCACATTTTTAAACTTTCTTAGTAACTTACGCTTTTAATACGTTACGTTTTACCTGTTTTGAATTTTAACGATTCTAACTTTAATTTTGAGGTCTTTAACTTTCGTTTTTAGCCCTTTTAACTTCCGTTTTTTAGTTACTTTAACTTTCACTTTTTTTTAGGTTTTAGGGGTGAGGTTTACATAATTGTTTTTTGTTTTTATCTTAAGTTTTCGGGCCCTAATGACCTAGTTTTCGACGGGTCCAGAAACAACACCACTCACTCATTTATTATGTAATATGTGTTACGGATAGCAAAGAAAAGTTGCGTATTGAAACCCCAAGAACTAAGGATTTTGCACAACCACAAGATGGAGAACATAGTTGCAATGTAGTAGACATCCCCAGCATTTATTTATCTTGTAAATTATATATTTTGTGCACAGCGGCAGACCTAATTGAAAAGTAGTTTGGAAACTCTACGGGAATTGGCTGTATTTGAGTTATGGATTGGAAAATTAGCATTAGTGGGTGTAAGAAGATTAAAAGCTGAGACATATTCAGAGACAACAATTTCGTACGACAGACACTGAAAATGTTTTGTTGTAAGTACCGTGGGGGTTAAAATAGAAGTGGGGTTCGAGCAACACATACAAACCCGAACCAGACTAATTAGGCAGGAGTTTGCGTGTGTTAGACATTGTGCATGATGGATGATATGGATTTCTGACGGGAATAGCACGAGGATGTAACCTATTTACTAGAAGGAGGAGGAATTCTAGGGTGCGTATCTTGGTAATCCGTAGAGGGGAGGAAGAATGGTGGATAGCGCATCACCACGATGCTTTACTCAACTGTCTCTGATGATGGTTATGGGCATTCTGGGAGTACTGTAGGTAGGGAAGAAAAAGCGGGAATGGGTAAGCAGATCGATACCGGGGGGGGGGGGGGGGGAGGGGGGGGGAGGTGAACAGAGCAAAATGCAGCATGTTGAGGCTTTATTTTTGTGCATATTCTGTCGTTAATCAGGGTATTATAAAAGCACACAAGGCCTGTTTGACCTACATATGCTTACATTTAAATAAATACATTCATTTATTAATTTCTTTACAGCATATATACAGAAATGAGTGCTAGAAATCCGGTTAGTTTATCCATTCCCTCACCTATACTGCTGACAAAAGTTAAAGGCATGTAAACGCTGACCAATGCTCAAGCGGAGCGCTGTTGCCAAGCGTAGTGCGTGTACTGACAGAGGTTCTGTCCATAAGAGCGCGCGAGATGCGTGTACCACATTCGGCAGCGCTGGTAGGAGGGGCAAGCTTAGGATTCGCTGGAGTCTGCAATACGGCCCGCCTCCATATGCCTTTAACTCTTGCGAAGATTATAATGCCACGTGAAACGCATTTCCCTTAGTCTGTAAATGGCTAAGCCCAGTGTCTCTGCTTGAACTTGCAAACATAAACGGCGACTTTCCGATCATCACATTTTTACATACTGTCTATTCACCAGCTCATGGTCTTAGGAAAATGAAGGGGAGATGAGAGACATCCACGTACTGTAACCCAAGTTTTGTAAACTTCCGTTCAAACGTCGTCCTGCTGCTTTCGTTGCCAACTTACCTCCAATGTTATTAGCACTATGTTTACTCGCTGCTAATTTCTGTTAATTTCAGTTGTAAAAGTTTACGACCTACTAGTTTTATGTCGAAAGTAATGAAAAAAGTAATGTGGAAACAGACAACCCCCACCTCGGAGTGCTAATACATTTTGGTTGCACAACAAAGAGGTCCAGAGTGACAGTTCTATACGTAAAACAGATATTTATGGAATGACCGACACAAACAAACCTAAAGAGCTTCCTAAAGCGGGCGTCCTTTGCTTGTTCCTGTACATGTGTGATCTCAGTTTGATAGAACTATACCGCTCGCAAAAGTTGAAGGCATGTGAACGCTGGCCAATGCTCAAGCAGAGCGCTGTTGCCAAGCGTAGTTCATGTATCGCCAGAGTTTCTGTACATAAGAGCGTGTGAGATGCATGTACAACATTCGCCAGCGCTGGTAGGAGGGGCAAGCTTAGGATTCGCTGGAGCCTGCAGTAAGGCCCGCCTCCATATGCCTTTAACTTTTGCAAAGATTATAGCGTGGACCACGATCAAATGAATACTTAAAAAGTAATATAACAGGTGACTTATTCTTATAGAAATTACATGCTGTAATGCTTGAGAGTGTATCACTTGAGAGTGTATCACTTGAGACAAAACAGACTGGCACGGTTTTTGAAAAATACAGAAAAAGGTAGAAAATAATCAGTTAGAGAAAGACGGTATGTTGAAAACGTCGTTTACGTTTTATAAGTTAAATATTCTGTATGAACTTAAAATAACATTTAAGTTACGCTCCTCTGAGCTCTATGCTATAATCTGGCGTGAATACACATTCCAAGGTTGGCACTACTATCGTAAGCGCCACTAGAAACATGACTCCTGCTTGAGATATCGCTGTGTATCTGGTATTGTTTACAGGGACAATGAGCTGGTGAACAAACTGCACCATCGGTTAATGATAGTTCAACTGAAGTTTAACAAATTTGGGAGCTTTTCTACATAGAACATCCATAAATACATAACTTGTATGAAAGAATAGTTAACTAACTACCATTGATTTCATTGATCAAATGGTTGATTAAACCATGCAGCTCGGGACTTAAAGTATGTAGCAATTAGGGTGTATCATCTCAAAATTAATTTGAGATCTCCTTGTGGTCTACCGGGTAAAAGGGAGGTTAGACGGGGAGTTAAATCATTCCGGCATGCTGGTTATTAGCTCAGTTGATCAGAGCAATTGCATGGGGACCCATGGTTCCAAGTCTGGCCACAGAGTTGCACTTTTCAGTCTGTTTCCAAGCTTGTGCTACACACGGCTTGTATGAAAGAGTAGTTGATTACCTTTTGTGTTAAGATCGTGTACGTTTTTTGTGTTAAAACCTATAGGGGTTACATTATTTTTGTTTTCCCTAGAGGCTATGCAAATTTGTTGCTAATTTTGGAGTAGGGAGAAATAATAATATGCTGGAGCTGTAGGCACCATATGTTTGGTACTCATTGGAGCCGTAACCTGGAAAACACTTCTATTCGGTTCGTTGGGTAACTGCCCCTTTCAGGGGACGGATATACCGTGTAGCAATAGCTGCATGAAGGAGCAACACTTCCACCCTCAATGTCACGATGCATGATGTGCTTTATAGGTTAAGCTAGTTAAGTGAACCAGGCAAAATGGCTTCGTGGTAACGTGTGAGGCTCGCATACCTGCGTTCGAAAGATCAGAGGTTGAAATCCACCAAGAACGTGCTCTCTTGACGATTTCTCCAGGTATTCCTAAGTCCTTATAGCAGATAAATACTGAGAAAGAATCATAAAATTAGGCTCAGAACGTTTGCTTCCAGAATTCCTTTCCCATATCATGTGTCACACCTGTCCAACGCCTAGGTTACACTTCATTATGCGTTTCTTATACTGCCGGGCTACGGATCGTGTGTGTACGTGCTGCTTGCTGTGACATGGAGGTTTTCCGTTCACCACACTTACTCATGAATGATACTAACATTCACTAACAATGTTGAAAGTGGTATGGATCTACATTTAGACATTCCTGGCATCTTCGGGGATATTTTCCAATCACACGCACATGTTCTTCTTGCGTAATTTTCATAATTTCTGCTTTATGTGGTGCTTAATATGGGATCAGAGAAGCAGGGATGTAAGGGAGAGAGATTTTTTCTTATCTTTCTTTTTCTTTCTTTTTTGGGAATTCCAAAACATGTATCTCCGGTGAAATCTCGAATCGAACTTTTGGGTGAAATACAATACCTACTTCAGCTTAGTGTAAGTACGCAGTAAAGAAAGTAAAACTGTAAATTCCAGGTAAATCAATCATCTGTTGCCAAAGAGGTACGATTTCAAGAAATAAGTAATTACTGTGGTCTGTTAAGAATTATTTTTCATATTACCTAAAGAACTGTTTAGTTCTTAAAGTGTTTCCATCGCTCTACTCCTGTTACGATTTCACGTAACTAGACGCATAAATAGAAACGTGGAAAAGTTACAAGAATCTGCAAATTCGATTAATGAAGTTGACATCTATTACACCCATTTTCAGCTTATTCAATCATTTTGTTGCAAATAGTAAAATTAAGGTAAGACCATATCAGATGTTCATTTAAAATACAGATTTGTTTGCCTTATTTGTTTTTGTTAACCTAGTACCAAAATGAATGTTCTCTTCTCCTGTTGGATTAATGCACTAATTATGTTTTGTATCTCGCTAAAGACTTCTTCAAAACGAGAGGCCATATATTTGGAATAAATATTGAAAGTTTGGTGCTGTTGTTATATTAGTGAAGAATCCTGAGATAGCCTTTCAGCGATTAGGGTTCGCTGCTCTTATTCAAATTCAACACATACATGTTCAGTCATCATTAATTTGGAGACTTCTTTATGTCTAGACACAATTAGTCAGAAAAAGACACACTTAATTTTGGGCAGCTCAAATTAAGAATTGCAAAACATGAGTAAAACGTTTCTTCCTATTGGCAGAATGACTTACTAAGTACTTCAAAAAGCAGTAACAGCAGCATCAGAACACGAGTATGTTTATGTCAATTGTCTTCAAAGGGCCTGGCTTGTAAGGCGCTCTCTGTGAAATCAAGAGTGCCAAGTGAGGGTACTTTGTCTTGCAGCCTATTATTAAGTCCTACGGTTGTACTCCCCTCACGTTCCAATCTTTCTCCTTTGTCGCTTGGCTATCTTTAACCCACTTTGGCCCATAATACGTCCGCTACAGCGTGTTACAGAAACACAGACGCACGCTAGATAGTAATTGAATCAATGGCACCTCAGAACACCGTGCCTGTGCACTGAATTAAAAAAATAAGAGATTGATCGTAAACTGAGTTATTTACAAAAGTAGCAAAGTTATCTTTTTTTAACGTTTTTATCAAAATTGCACCTGTCAAGCGTATACACATTACTTTACTAATTAATTCCAAAATGTATGCAGAGTTCGACTTAAGTATGGCTCTTTTTTAAAAGTCTTTTTTTTATTCAAAATCATTACTTTTATTGTGTTAAATGCCTTAATAGCTGTTTCCTTCCTGTGTACGAGTGTAGTTGTAGTTTTCAAACAACCATTGAAATACTGTGATAAGAAAGATTTGTGGACAGTTTGGATTAATTAACCTTTAATGCATCACTCTAGGTTTTAAATTTGTAAAACGAATTGCAACTGCAGTTGGAACAAGAACAGTTCAATTAAATTAAGTTCTAGGTTTAGGATAAGGAAGGGGTCACACGCAGTATTATGGCACAGGAGAAATTGAAACTGTATTAAGTGTTGCATGGGCGTGAAAATACACTGTAACTAAATAGTAATGAATTACTATACCAAACTTATTGCCAGTTGTACTGACGCCGTTTCAGCCCTCCTCGGGCCAAGGCCTACCGCACGGTCGCTGCGTCTGCCACCTCTGCCAACCACAGCCATCATTAATGGGGTTCAGTGTTGCCAGTTATACACGTGCCAAGTATAGTTCAGAAATATTGTTCTAAAATGCGGCCGAAAACTGATGAATTTGTCATTTCAATTATTTTGTTTTTATATAAAGAAAGCAACTGGCCCTCTATTTACGTCTATGATTGTTTAAAATGTCATTAACTTTAAGACGTAGAATATTGATCGCTTTTAAGCTTTCGTTGTGAATGTATATCTTCTTACTGCACACATGAAACTTAAATTCGCACTCCTTAAGAAAATCTGAGCCTTTTCAAGCAGGTAATTTTAACCTTATCTCCTAACTCATCTTTTAAACTACTTTGCACAGTAAACACAAAGTAGTCTGTTGGGCTGGTCAACTTACTCCTTGGATGAACTACAAGTAAAACGTGCTTTTAACTTATACGCACATGAAAGAGATACTTTAGTTTGGAATAGTTCACATTACAATAAGGATGAAAAAATCCAAATTAGCACCATACCTTATATTCCTAAGTTACAGCTCAAAATAATTTTGCAATGAGCAGAATAATATCCCAATAAAAAGAGCGTAAAAAGTGAGCAAATGCACACGCTTGCATTGCTGTTAAACAGCCATCCTGATTGTCTTTTTGTAATTTTCAATTACTGTTTAATAAGCATGGAAAATAGAAATTCAATTACGCGGTTTGTCATTCACACGTTTCAAATACAATCATGAGCTAATACAGACAAACGCAATTTTAAGTTTCAAAAGAACGAAGCAGTCCTCTTAATAATAGGAAAATACAATACTTTTTGTTTTGGTTTGGCTCTTCTCATATAGGCAGGAAAATAAATTAAGTTACAAACTAAATGAATTCACCTATAATAATAATAATAATAATAATAATAATAATAATAATAATAATAATAATAATAATAATAATAATAATAATAATAATAATAATAATAATAATAATAATAATAATAATAATAATAATAATAATAATAATAATAATAATAATAATAATAATAATAATAATAATAATAATAATCATAATAATCATAATAATCATAATAATAATAATAATAATAATAATAATAATAATAATAATAATAATAATAATAATAATAATAATAATAATAATAATAATAATAATAATAATAATAATAATAATAATAATAATAATAATAATAATAGTAGTAGTAAAAGAATAATAACATGTTGGAGACGCCACAATAATCCTTGGAGGAACTGGTCCGTTGTATAAAAGCAGTGAAGCGAACATCTGAAAAGCCAGTAATTGCGAAACATTGATCAGAAGGGCTGTAAAGAGGATGAAATCTTTTCGTTGGAAGCAGAGCACAAGACGAGAGTTGGATTGATACTCTAGAAATAAGCGGGGTAAAGGATGGAAGAGATATGGTGCACAGTTGGCTGGTTTTTCGTGATAAACAGCAAACTTCAGCAATCCTGTATAACTCATGTGCTGGGTTTTAACGGACAGACATTCATCTCAACTTCAATCCCATTTTCCAATTTTTTGTTTTATTTCTTTCGTCCGGTTGACTGTAAGACACATCAGTTCGTATTACAGAAATACTTTCATGTTGCTCCATTTGTACCACGGGAGTTCCTGGAGTTAGGTTATTTGTAGTTTTGTTGGGTTTCTCATGTAGTTTCGTCCCTGTCCTATTCCAGCAGTTGCTGTCATTTTCTTACTTATATCAAATCCATTAAGCTGACCAGTTACGCTAGATGAAGCATGCATAGCCTAAGAGGTTGTGGCATATCATAAGACAGGGGCTTAGCGCCCTATACTGCTCTAAGCCTGAACCAACCTATTTTGCGCGTATCCATAAGAAATACATTGCAAGAAAACGACAAAAGTCTAGTTATTTTTCTGTCACTTTATTTTTCTCCTAAACTTTTGCACAAAAGCATAGTTCTCTTCTACTGACAGTAACATAGTTTACAATCTTTCGCGGTAATACAACTCCCAACTGTTTTCTTCTCGTAGCCTTGACTCAATCTTTCACTGTCTTTCTTCATCTTCTCTCTCTTACACTAACTCCTACGATACAATCACTCGACGCTCGTTAAACGTCTTCTCTTCGACGCTACATATGTTTCACGACGACAGTAATACACATCCACAGCTGTCTCGCACTCACTGACACACTGACCGACTCATGTCTGTAACTGTAGCTCACTGCTATTTCCTTGCCTCCTTATACAGCGAGGAGGACGCCACAGGGTCTTTTCTGGAACTTCTAAAAACACGTCGACCGCCGGATTCTCGGAGATTCCAGCAGTCCTTCGTGTTGCCCCTTGATTGTTGGCACGCAGGTGTTCGCTCGCATGAGTGATGTGGGGAAGTTTGAGCTTGAGCGCCTTATTACCGGGCCCCGAACGTCCTTAGTTGTGTTGCCGTGGCCATGGGCCGGCGTCACGACATTTTAAAACAAAATTGGTCTCCTTCCTGTACCACCATAACGTTTCAGTTTGTAATCATTTTCTACTCTCACCCAACCAGACTTACATAACTGCCAGCTTCATTTTATTGATTGATATTCGTATAACATAAATTTGCAGCCAAGACTAGCTTATCATCTTTCGTTTCAAGAGTGTATTGACCCTAACGTAAAATTTCTTCCTCAGTTCGGATTTCGGATTTCGGGAGACATGGATGTGGTTGGTGCACCTCGTCTGCACTAGGTACGTCCAATACTTACAGATTGCCAACATCGATAGCGTCTTAAAGCTACTCTGAAAGATATGTTACGTGAGCACAGTAAATACTGCGTAAATACGAATGAAGGATTCCATGTCGCATCTGTGATCATGCTTATGCTTATTGCATTATACAAACAAAACTCAACTGCTCTTTATTTTCTCTTAAAGTTGATAACCTTTACAACCAGCTTAATAAACGCGGTTGCCGGTTAGTTTCCAGCGACTTAGGCAAGCTCAGTGAGGGCAGTAAATGAACATTTGTTTTTCGGCCAGTACAGTGAACTGGATGTAAACGTAAGCAGCAGTTTAGGAAGTATATGTTCTGTGAGTTTCATGGAATTCGCTTCTTGTAATTTATAGGCTCTTTTACAGCACAGTTAATTTTGCCTCAAATTTATCAAAACAGACAGTGCATATTGTAAGACTCCACATCAACAGACGAAGTTGTATTTATAGTTCATGCAAACAGTATATAAAACTGTTTACAGTTTATAAAAGTAAAATATTTTAATCAAAGTAAAAGAAGTGATGGCTATCTTTTCTCCTTGAGAGACGCATGGATAAACTGCTAAGCCTAATGAATAACAGTTATCTCAGAATGCACTGTAATTAACAACACTTCACTTGTCTAGGATATCAGTTTCACTTTCAACATTTTAGCACAAATTAAACATCGCTTGCACACACGCGGACACCAGCGCGCGAAAACCAAAGAGACGCCTTCTTCTTCGTTGTGTCCTTCTCCTGACCTTACCCCCACCACCATGACCTATTGTCAACCTGTGCAAACTTAAAACAAAGGAAACATAACTACGTGTGGTACATTTGATTCATTTTTTAACCTTAATGTTTTATCGAGTGCGATTGCTTCTGTTAGTAGAAGTTATGGAAAACAAGTAATATGTTATTCGGTTGATATTCGCAAAAACAACATATTTGTGTGCGTTATCCATGAGCCTGTTATGCTATTACTCATTTCCCAAATAAATATGAGACATTCAGAGCAATATTAGACAGGTCTCGTGATGTAACGTTCCTCACGGCGTTTCATTAAAGTTACTTGCGAAACTTTTAGTAATTTTAGAGCCAAAGATACTTTGGAAGGCTTTCTTCAATTAAAGGCTTTAGGATACAGAGATTGTGTTGCTTTACATTCATTAGAAGACTCACACTAAAAAATATCATCAATACTTCATGGATTAGGAGACTTCTGCTGTTGGCCTCAAGTCTATCTCTAACTTCTCAGCGGTCTTCCAACATCTGTCCTGCGGTATGGTTGGTAATTGTATTCCATTTTTGGATATCGGGTATTGTCCATCCTTTGTAAATGATTTTTACAGCTTTTCCCATATTGGTTTATTTTATCATATATTGTGCAAATACGTAGTTCTTCTCTTATCTCTTCATTTTTTATTTTATCCATTATTGTACATCCTTTTATGGCTCTAAGGCATCTCATTTTTGCTGCATTTATTTTATCCCATTCTTTTTTCTTTATCGTCCATGTTTCACAACCATATGTCAACGCTGGAATCGCCACTGTTTTGTAAAAAGTTTAAACTTGTTTCTTTTCTAGTTTTTCTTTTTAATGTTCTTGCTAATATTCCACAACACTGTTCTGGAACTTACATTATTATTTAGGTCTTGGTTATTCTGATATGTTATATTGCATCCTAAATAATTAAACTTGTATACTTCTTCCAGCACTATATTATTTATCACTATTTTGGATCTGTGAGGGTACTTTCCTTGAAAGGCCATTATTTTCGTTTTATTGGTTGATATTTGAAGACCATATTCTCTTAATACATTCCCCAATTGAAAAACACTTTTCTGTAAATAATTTTCTGTTTCTTGAACTACTATGATATCAACAGCATATAGTAGCTTATTTATTGAATTATTTGAATGTATTTTTATTCCTGGAGGTGTTTTGCCATTTACTTCTCTAAGAATTTCGTATATATATTTAAAACCCGCGGTGACAAACTACATCCTTGTCTTAATCCCTTATTAATTTTCATTTCTTCTGAAAATCATCAATTTCCTAACCTAATCTTTATTGTAGTTGCTTTATACATATTTTGATACCTGTATTAAATGTGTGGGGCATCCTTTCCCTTGTAATATTTCAAACAACAGGTGTCTCTTTACTCTGTCGTGTGCCTTTTCTAGGTCTATAAAGGCTATATGTGCCTGTGGGTTAAATTCTATTCTTTTCTCTATTACTCGGTTCACCGAGAAAATATCTATGTAACTACGTCCTTTCCTGAAACTACTTTGCTTTTCTAACAATAATGATTCTGTTATTCTTTCTAATCGGGAATTAATTATATTAGTGTATAATTTATAAGCAGTGTTCAGGAGACTGATGCCTCGATAGTTTGAACATTTATTTCGTTCACCTTTCTTAAAAATTTGTGTTACATTGGCTCGAAACCATGATGTTGGAATTGCTTTACTTTGTCAACACCTGTTTATATACTTGAATAATCTGGCATGTAGTTCTTCCCCTTCATATTTTAATAACTCCGTATTAAAGGACCTGGGGCTTTTCCCTTTTTTTTTTTTATTTTCCCCATCGCATGTTTTAATTCCTTTTCTGTGATTTCATCTACTGAATTATTAGTAATGTAGTTATCAGTAATATATTATTATCAGTAATAATAACATAATTGTCATAGAACTATTCGCATAAAAACCAAGTAGTAAGGGACAAAATCTGAAACGATGCTCAAGGGTACCAATTTAAATGATAAAATATACAAAATGTAAATCTTCTTGAAATAATGAATCAATTCCAAACTTATGAAGGGTCGTCCAGGAAGTCGAAAAGAAACCCGAAGTATTAGTGACTTTAGCTCCTTCGTATCATCCTTAATTAGTTGACAATGCTTTACAAGCGGTTTCTTCGTAGGTTATTTGTGAGATTCTTGTAGATTTGGCTACAGCTAACAGTATATTTGGCTTGCACATGACCTACACGTGAAACGAGCCTTTGACTGTATTCCAAATTTTCTCTAGGACAGACAATCAGTTCTCAACGATTTGTCATTTTATTTAAATGTCGTTAACCTAAGAATATGCATGATAAGCTATAATGAGAATACTAAACATAGCACATAAGTAAAGAAGACTTTATCGTGCTTGGTACATTAATGCGTACCTACGTGATCCTAGTATTCATGGCAACTTTCTTGCTTAAAAGACCCTGGGACTGAGGTTTGAATTTTCTATAGTTTTATAGGTATATTATCAATACTTTTCACACTTAAGGATATTTAGGTTATGAGCTACCACCTGAAATTCCAGAACAATCTGTTTTATAGCTTCGAGGGAATTAATTACTCAGTTTATTTATAATGCGAAAATACCTTAATATTCAAAATATTCCATGTGCATCAAAAACCAAAAGATCACAACAGTTTCATTACTCTATAAACTCTAACTGCCCAACAAATATAATCAATCTCCAGCAGGAAGAAAATTTAATTAAATTTAAAGTAATTAATTTCTTTGCTTTAATGTAAATTAAAAATATCCTTTTTCTTTATTGTGTATGTATTTTTAAAGCTAAACACATTTTTAGAGTTTCAAACCATAAATGGAAACTGAAATTGGATAAATGGAGTACATGCTGGAAAAAGTCTAGGAGCATAGCACAAATATTTAATGCGCATGGAGTAGATAGTGTATTAAAATGTAAAGTCAACAAAATCTAATTTTTCTACCCACTTACATGAGATCATGTGTGAGACTACCGATTTGTCACCCCTTCCGTCTTTTGTTTAGTATTCCTCTCCGCAATGTATAGATTTTCCCTTCCGGCGAGATGCCACTTTACCACTCCTTTCTGAAGAATTTGATTGTTTTTGAGCCGAAAATTTAAGCAGAGGGCGTTTAAAAATGGCGAAATCTAAAAGGTTCCATTGCCAGCCGATGACTAAAATTGCATAAACCTAAAAATCGTCTATTGGATAATTTTTCGGTCATGTTTAGTCCCATTTTTTTCCCTAAATGAAAAGGATTTGCGGATTCCTTGGATAATATTGAAAAGGATAATCACATCCCCCGAATTTCCTGCCTCTCCATTCTCCTCATCTCTGACCTTCCATTCTGTTTACCCAGTGACAAGGCTTCGCGGTAACTTGTGAGGTTTGTATTCGGGATGTTGTGGGTTTGATACCCGTGACCAACCTACCTGACCCGTGGGTTTTTTCAGCGGGTTACTTTCATTCCCCGAATTTCCTCTCCCTTCATTTCACTTCACTGCTCATTTCATTCACTCTATCTCCCGTTTGGTCTATTTCAGGGTAAAAGGCGTCATCGGAAGTTCTGGAGAAGCATGGTGGGGAAGAAATTTGGGTAACTCCATTTCCTGACACAAAAGCTGAATTTCGTTTCGGCCCCCCCCCCCAACCCCCCACTGAGGCCCTTGAGCCACGGAAGGGACCCTGCAGGCGACGCTCTACGCGAACCGGCGGGGGTTCTGCGTACTGGCTGGTGTGGGGGAGTTTCAAACTGGAAAAACCTAGGAACCCCTACCCTCTGCTGTGCCTACTCTCCTGTGGTCCGGCCGCCCTCTGTCTCCTCTCACCTTACCCGTTTCTCCCGGTACTCTTCTGGGCACAGGTAACGATAATCTCTGAAGTCGAAGTGCCGAAGTCCCCCCTCGTCTGTCCTACTCCTATCCTGGTTGGCTATTTCAGGGTATCGGCGGTTTCGGCTTGCATGACAAGGAATTTTTTATCGGTAAATCTTCGTCCTCAGGTTCGAGGAAGATGTCCATTTCCTGTCCTCAGGGTATTTCTATGTCCACAGGAGCTGATTGTACGAGTCGCAACCGGGAAGTTTAAAGCTGTATTTATAGCCTGTCCTCTACTGTCATCGTCCTTCCTCGAGTCCGACCACCCTTCGTGTCCTCACTCTTGCTTCCTGGGGCTCTCCGCCACGGGTATAGGCAAAAAAGATCTTTGATAGGTCAAGATGATAAGTCTCCCCTGCGAACCTTCATGGAGGCATAGATGAAAAAAAAAAATCTAAAGTGAATATGTACATAACACCAACATCATATAGCACCATCAGTTTTCGTGTTCACATTGCCTTATTTGGAATGTTTCGTCTCCTGCCTCTCCAATGAGCTTTGCTGTAATTGAGATGTACAAACTGAACTTTGCTTCGATTACAATAACGTTAAGTATGTAACTTTTTTTTCGAGTGATGGAAAAATCCATTTATGGATCCCCATTGTGTTGGAGGGCACAGTGGTGAGTGTAGCCTTCGTCTGTGTGACACTACTCCAATAATAATGTCCATCGGATTGGGATTATGGGTAGTAAAGAAAAGTCGTGCAGTCCCTCATGTCACCCGCTTTATTACGTGAAAGCTGTTGGCTGCCGCCCAAGGAATGGAAGTGGAACAAATGATAGGTGTTAGGCTACAGCCAGGAAACTTGACTGCAGCCTTGGGGTTGATGGTGAAAATTGGTAAGGATAGGTTAAGTAAATTGTGGTTAAGTCTCCGCTGCCTTCATCCTCGACTTAAAGATGTCGGCATAGTTTGTTGTTGTTGCCGTCTTCTTCGATGTCCGTGGTGCCTGATCCATAACGACTCTCGGCTGGTAATAATCGGCTTCCAAGACCCTCAGAGGCGTCAGTGGCGTCCAGGAGCAGGCGAGTGGGTTGTTCTCGCGATAAGATGTGGTGACTTGGAGCTCTTGCATGTGGTCCTCCAGAGCTGTAACTCGTGAGTCCTTTGAAAGCCGAAGGAACTTTGTCAGGATGCGCAAGTGACTGAGATTATAACCATTACTGCATATTGAAACAGTATGTTCTGCGTAGCAAAGGACATTATAATCATTGAGATAATGAGAGTAACGTTAGTAACTTAGAAGAAAATAACGATCTTCGTAATGACAGGAATATTGGAAACAAAGGAACGAAAGGAAAAATACCCTAAGGGAGTGTTCCCGTCACAGTTTGGCCAAAAGATGAATAAAGACTAGGTAGAAAGGGTGAACAATAACCTCGCCTAAAGGGGGGACGTTTACAGTTGCCGGGAACTCCACATATGAGACACAGTCCAATGCTCTTATACGCGTAGGTACACAAGGAAAGAACTAATTGGCCAAATGGAAACAAAACGTGCATCATATGACAGGTATAACAAGAGCCAACGGGAGAAATTCAAGTGGCAGAAAAGTGTAATTTTTTGAGGAAAAAATGCATTTGAGGCTATGAAGACAATAAGCAAGCTGACGCGAAGTGCACGTAATTACAAAATAGTTTGTGCTTGTGTGTGTGTATGTGTGTGCGTGCGTGCGTGTGTGCGGTGCTCTATTGATGGTAAAAAGGCAGCGATGTCCAATCTTTGTCTTTGGAGGCGCTCACATAATTAGTGGCTATTCCCCAACCCCCTCCTTCAGTCGGAGTGTGAATCAGCTCTTCTCTGTGGCGTGTAGGACTCACAACCACACACTCAGTATCCAGTGATCGACACCAACAGGCGATTCTATGGCAGTTTCTGAGAATGTCCTCAGAAGACACCTTCATTCTGGGTGATTTTTGCATAAATGGTGAGCAGTAAGAGACAAACAAAAGCGTACTAATTACAAAATATGGATTTCATTAAAACACACAATTTATGTAAAATGATTGTTTTCTTCTTTTAAGTGAACCATTTTGGACGCGCCTATTCTTTACTATTTGTTTGAATTTGCCAATACTTATACTTTTCTCACATAGGAATAACTTACTCAGTTCTTTTTCTTTTTATGTCTTGGCCTTGCAAAGAGAACGGAATTTCAAGGGCATCGCAAAACAAACAGGGTTTTAAAACGTTTCCCTATCGCTTAAAGCTAAGTGTATTCCCATATCCCGCTTGCACCTACAATTAAATTAGTAATAAGGTAATTCCTGAAAAAGCTTATGTCGATTAATATGTGATAGAGAAATGAGCATTTGCAAGAATAGTGTGTATAAGAGTGAGCATAGGTTTACATACTCGTATATTTGCGAACAGAGTTTCTCCAAATTGAACTATATTGAAAGGTGTATCGCAATAGGCTGCAGGACAATCACTTGGTGAACCTTCACTTGGTGCACTTCGACTTTGTCACCAAATATTGATATACTCCTTAAACGTAAGTAGTACCAAAGAAGTCACTAATGAACACATGTTTATGCGTAAGATTTGAAAGTGTTTTCGTAAATCAATCACAACGTATATATCGTACAACCAAACCACCCCTACAATACAATTGAGTCTGGCACACTCCGTATAAAGTGGAAAGAGGTAAATCCAGCCTTCCCTCTTTTGCAAACATTGGACATCACTGGTAAAAAGCTGATAGGTAGAAAAACCTAACCAGTCGTGCTGTACACCATCACGAGGGTAAACATCCGTGTAACTCTGAGCTAGAATCGAACCCAGGATCCAATCTCCTAAATTAACGCGCCAACTTTCGTCACGCATACAATCCCAATATCAATGCTAGTTTGTTGTTTGCCGATCGTAGAATAGACAAAGAAGAGGGGTAAATCGAAACACAAACGGATTCAATATCCGTAAGAGAATGATTTCAGTCACTGATTTTGCCTCCAGCTTAGTTTCACACTTTTATCATGCTTTCAGATCTGTTTTGTTTCCAGTATTCGCGTTCTATTTCTGTGACTTTTAATGCCGTCATGTATATGTGCAACCATGGAATGCAAGGCATAGGTATGTATGGTATACATACACGGTACTGCTTGTTTTGTGGGTCCGACAGACGATAAATAGGGACACAATTTTATGGTGAATAAAAACTGTGAATGTAGGTATAAAAAGAAGGCTTAAAGAGGGATAAAAGCGCCAATAAGTTATAAAATATTACTGTTATAATTTACATTTCAAATGTTATATGTAGCGTGTGCATTGAAATAACAAGTAAGCATGGTTTCTAAGCTCCCTGTTTTAATATTGGTTCTTTTTTTATCAGACACAATGTTGTACGTGAAAGAGCTCCTTCACAATCACCGTTATAAATTGAAATATAGGTACCAAGATCGTGGTCCTCAACGTACCATTCTATACTGGGCATGAATGACCGCTTAATTTTGCTCATAGACCTCTCTACCAAGCTTGAGGTTCTTTTACATTGCGTAAATTTATGGCACGGGACCTCCGGCTTTACTACCCTTCCGAAGAAAGCCATGCTAAAGATTTTTTCGCCCGTAAAATTCATCGCCTATCGCCCGCGAGCTAGGGAACCTGAGGCTAGCATGTTACCCCTCGACTGCGGAGGACGGCGTTCGTGCCATGGAAACTCTTTCAAGTGCACGTGTGCACCTAGCTGTCACGATGGACTGTAACTGTAGGTGCCATTGCTCTACAGTGTATCAATACACGAAACAAACTCAGCCTTAAACTCCAGCCATTTTTGGCATTAAATTTACACTCCTGCTCTCTAATGGACCCTTCCTTAAAATGCAAGTCAACTTATCGTTCGAGTCTAAGCTATCTGTATTTGCGGAGTGCGGGAAAACCAATAGAGGGGAGGGGAGGGGGTGTTGTCTCCGGCATTTGCTCCAGTGGTGGTGCTGTGACATGGAAGGTATATTATTCTATGCGTTCCTTAAACGCTCACGTACGCCACTGGTTATCTCTCAAACTAGCTTCCCTGCCGCTCTCATATATATTTCCTGCTTATTGCAAAGATAGTTGGGTTTCTTCCTGGAACACAGAGCTTGAACTCTTGACCTCGACCTCGGATCTGGCTTTCTGTGTTCCAGAAAGTAAAACGAATCTTGCTTTATTCCTGAAATAGATCTTTTAGGGTCAGTTTCGCAGAAATTCGCAGAGAAATATTAATTTCACGTTAAATCCTAAATAAACGTTCATTTCGCGGGTAAATATCGCAATAACGTATTAATTTCATGGTCAATCATAAATAAACACATTTCGAGAGTTGCAGTAAAATGTGTGTTTAATCGCAAGAGTAAACGTTGGTAGTTATGCCAACAATCGTAATAGAGTTTATTCAGAAACCTTTTTATTGCGCATTAACAAATTTGGCGTCATCCACCAAAAATTGTGTCCCTAACGATAACGATAACAGGGACTATCAATAAACTCAACAGCGTGTTGGAAATATTGACTTGTGTAAACCGCACTGTAACACGACATGGGATTTAGACATATTCTGCTCTCCTAATGTACTCAATAATTTTTGTCATGACTGTACAAGCAAGGGCAGTATAAGAAAACAATTTATTTCGCTCAAAGTACTGTTTGTTTCCCCTTCAACACGGCTTAGGCCATTTAGTCTATTCCGGCTTCAAAGTCTTGTTCCTTCCACGTGTTTTCTTCGTTCGTCCTACGTTTCTTTGTCCTTGTGATTGATAGTCACTTGCTAGTTTAGAAACTCTATTTTCTTCCACTTTATTTAAGTGCTGTTTCCAATCGGTTCTGTATTCTATTATGTTTTGTTTAATTCTTCTACCTTTAATCGTTGACGTATTTGACCGGTTTATTTCTTGACTGATCTTGTATATCCCACTATGGCTCTAAAGAATTTCATTTCTAGCCTTTGTATACTCTTTTACGTTGTATCATTGTTATCTATATTTCTGAGCCGTATTTAAAAATTGTGACAGAAAAGAACCCTGAAAATTATTGAGCAATTACCCGACTTCTCAGCATACAAAACCTATACTAAGATTAGAAATAATATAGTGTTAAAACTATTAGAAACACTTTTAAAGGATGAAGAGACATGTTTAGAAAAGGACGAGTGACTTCTCTCTCAAGCAAATAGCTCAAAAGCGAAACTCATGGATTAATTATGGACTACAAAAATGCATTTGATAAAAGATCTAGATTAAAATTATGGGAAACACTTATTGATGCTATTGGTTAAAATTATTATCTACTAGTTGCATTTGATATAATCCAACGTCTGCAAGTGTTATTTCTCACTGTTAAGAAGTATCCCAATTATTTGAATAGTGGGGTTTTCAAATTTAAGGTTTAATTGACTACATTTCAATAAATAGCAATCAGAGCAACTCGGAGACAGTTCCAGCTATACAATTTCCAAGCTTGCTACGAAGGAAGTGCTTAATGTGCCTCCATTCCCTGATTTGCTGTATTTCCATGCCATCTAAATTTCCCGGAATGGGCACCGAGTAAGTGCTCAAGTAAATGTGCACCGTTTGGTTTTGTTTGTTTATTTAAACTGCGACTTAGTGCAAAACGAAGTAGAGGATGTGCGAAACAACAGGCTATTGTTTTTTATTGCCGTGATGCTGAAAGACTGCACTTGATGAACCATAAATTCTGCTCTTTTAGCCTCATGTAGCGTTATATAGAACCGATGTGTGGCCTGAACCGTTCGAAATTGCTGATTTATATCGCGCTCTGAGAAGAGTGCCCTCGTAAATTTCCTTCTTTTTGAGCCTAATCCTCCACATACAGGAGCACTTGGCATGTTTAATGGTCCGCGCGTGAGAGAGCAATCTGATAATGGCCTGCATCGATTTACCTCAAAACTCAGTATGCACTTAGTGGACAAGCAAGGTAGTACATTTAAAAAGTATGGTGTCACCGTATTTGCAAGAATGGTCATTGGTATCTTACAGTAGGATCCTCTACAATACATATAACACTTCCTTTTACACAGTTTTGTATTCCTGTTACAATCTTTATTTCTTGTGGGGACATTTGTAAAGATTAAAGTGGACTTATGCTGGGCTAACCGAGCTAGATGTCTCTGCGGTAACCTGCGAGGTCGAGGGTTCGATCCTCGCACCCGACCTTCCTGAACCATGGGGTTTTCGGGGATTTTCCGGTCACTAGGCAAATGCTGAGAAGGATAGTTAAATACCCAGTGTTTCCGATCCCTCCATTTC
Source organism: Tenodera sinensis (assembly GCA_030765045.1). Classification (NCBI taxonomy): domain Eukaryota; kingdom Metazoa; phylum Arthropoda; class Insecta; order Mantodea; family Mantidae; genus Tenodera; species Tenodera sinensis. The sequence continues at coordinate 1,164,454 of JAUKNM010000042.1, forward strand.
ATATCACCTTCATTTCAATCCGATCTTTTGGCACTGCTGCTTGGGGATTTTGCGAACTCTTACTGCTGTTCTCGGCACAGTAGATGACAGTAGTCGCATGACCAGTGGCTGCTTGGTGAACTCTGCTGTCGAGATGAAGCTCCAGCTGGCTCGTGCTACTCGCCCGGGTTTCAATACGGCCGTAGAGCACTCTCACTTCGTCCCTTCCTCCCGGGGTCTGACATACAACAGCCTCAACAGTTGGCTTAGTGCGTCCCTCCGTCCATACTCTGCCTCTACCTACCTCTCTGTGTTGAGCCAAGAAAAACAGGAAAATTAAGGAAAACAAGAAAAATACAGGTTAAAATTTGACTGAGCATAAAAAGGCTATTATCTGCCTAATAAACTGGTCCGCGTGGAGGGAGACCTTGAACTCGTATAGTACACAAACGGGATCGTTGAAGAGCGGCGTCCTGTCTTTCGGACAACTGTGTCAGCGACGTGGCAAGAATAGGTAATTAATTACTAAGCTCAATAGGTGAGCTACCAAAAGAATGACGTTATGCACGCTTTGTCTGTAGAGTAGAGGGACACAACCGGTTCCCCACGTATGCCGTCACATGCACCACTAACTTGATCCCTCCTTAATGTAGCTGGACTCCTAAGCCTAGTAATCACTATTTTGAGGGAACACGTGTGATGCATTTTTTTTTTTTTTTTTTTTTTTTGGATGTGGAGTCATGTTACGCATAGCACTCCTCGTTTATTACTGTTATTATGGAGACGAACTACGCAACTGTTTTTAAGTAGTTACGAACATTAATACAACTATGTCATGATATTGGATGACACTGCCCAAATGGATGAAAAAGAAATGTTAAGGCTTAAGCCTTAGAAAATTTTGGAGCAAGTTAAATGATATTCTTAACACTAAATCACATAAACACTCACAGGATGCAGTATATTTTATATACCTTCTTGTTTCATTATGAGAATTTCAGTTCCTGTAAAATAGGTTATTAATTCTTAGAACTACAGTAGTTTCATATGCGTTGATTTCGCTTAATACATTTTCACACTAATAAGCTGAAACTGACGCTGATATGTGTATTACGTTCAGTGATAAGCTAGCATACATGTTGCCTTATTTATGGCAACAACCTTACCGCTAATGAAGTTATGACAAGTCAAACGTTGGTTAATAAATCTCACTCACGTAAATATTCATAATCTATTGAATAGCATCACATTTACTACTCCTAGTATGCTATATTGCTACCGTGTACTACTGCAGTTAATATGAACTACAATATAGTTTATTTATTATTGACTGTTATGGAAATATAAATTGAAGGTAGGCTTAACTCTTATTAAACTTTATGGAGATTCCATTATCTGTATATAAATGCATAGGTTAATACATGAATGAAAGTAAAAGTAATAGCAATACATTTATTATTATTATTATCATTATTATTATTATTATTATTATTATTATTATTATTATTATTATTATTATTATTATTATTATTATTATTATTATTATTATTATTATTATTATTATTATTATTATTATTATTATTATTATTATTATTAACATCAACATCATCATTATCATTATCATTATTATAATTACACCACCACCACTACTACTACTACTACTACTACTACTACTACTACTACTACTACTACTACTACTACTACTACTACTACTACTACTACTACTACTACTACTACTACTTCTACTACTACTACTACTACTACTACTACTACTACTACTACTACTACTACTACTACTACTACTTCTACTACTACTACTACTACTACTACTACTACTACTACTACTACTACTACTACTACTACTACTATTACTACTACTATTATTAGCATAATTCATTTTCACGTCACGTAACCTGCAACTGTGCATAGCACAGACGTGAGGATACTGTCTTCGTGTACCTGCTCACCATCACTGAACGACCTTGAAAATAATACTGAACCGGCGGCAAGTTGTTGGATGACGTATTATTCTTGATGTAAGTTCCATGCTTCTTTTTATATTGCAGTAATAACGATTTATCTCTTCTTAGTAATAAATTATATTGAGCAATGCGGCAATGCGAAGTGGAATATGTCTATGGGAAATGAAGGCAACAGAAGTCCATTTTGTCAGAATCACGTACAATACCTAAAACACATTGTACTTATATAACAGAACATAATTTATAATACAGAATGTAAGATATGTACGAGTTTAAGGTTTTGGCTTCTGAATCAGTTTCCAGTAACTAGTTTTCAAAAATCCTGTCGTACAGTGTGTATTTTAATGCAAAAACAGTAAAGTGTTTTTCAGCTTAGGCTATCATATAAACATTGAATAAATACTAAGGTTCTACTTTGTACTCTACAGCCATTCATCAGCGCAATTCATAGACAGTCCATTCACTTTCATGCAAACATTAAGCATCACCATTTGCACATCACGTCATAAGATCCTATCATATATAAAATGAACATAAGATTATACAATACTCTCTATTATATTATTATCTATTTATGCTCAGCTGTGGCATTGAATTTTACAGTTCCAGTTCTACCGCTTCTCTCTATTATAACTTCAATTATATGTTCAATTTTCGATTTGTTCAGTGCGTACAAAGGTTTATAATCAATCAAATCCTGCGATGCTGTGGGTTGGTGACATTATTTCCTTTTGCGTTAAATGATAACGTATGTTTTTATTAAGCATTGATTATTCAGTTAAAAAATCTGATGTATTGCACTCACATGACTTTCTCTGCTCTTGTACTAACCATTCTTACAAACTCTTATTCCTATATCTTCTTCGTGTTAGTTAAAATAAACATTTGTACAAATTATCTTATTGCTTATGTCCTTGTAGGTACAAGGGGAATATTAGAATACAGAAGGCTTTGTGCGACAGTCAAATCTTTTTGACGTTTGAGATTCCGTTCTCTTTGCACGATTAACATATAAAAAAATGAACAACGTTATTGCATTTCGCGAAAGTTCTAAGTTTTCCGAAACTCACACACATAACCAGAAATATCTCCGAAATGGTTCACCCTACAAGAAAATTTATTGAGACATAAATTGTGTATTTTAGCAAGATCTACACTTTTTGTAGTGCAAGATTTTGTCTATCTCTAACGGTTTACCAGTTATTCAAAATTCGTCCAGAGTAAATACGACTACAGGGGCTATAGCCAGAAAATTCAAGATGTACATTTCATTTGTCATAAAAATATCTCAAACATATGACATTTTAATCAAAAATCATTAGAGCCATTTTCAAGAAAATCAAAATTTTCGAAAAATGTTCCATGTAAAGGGTAGTCTAGGGTGGGGCTATTTTCTTCAAAATCTTCGTGTCGCATCCTTGAATGACAATAAACTTAAATACCAACTTTGGAACTTAACCGACTTTTCGTTTTTGAGTTATGCTGTCCACAGACTGACAGACTGACACACAGACACACACACACGGACCTTGTTCTGAAAATGCTTTTCTTGGATTCAGGGGATCTCAAAACATATATTTCCGGTGAAATCTCGACATCGTATTTTTGGGTGGAATATAATACTTCCTCTACTTACCAGAAGAGAAAGTAAAAATGAACAACGATGATCCATTTCACGAAAGTTCTAAGTTTTCCGAAACTCACACACATAACAACTAATATCTCCGAAATGGTTCACTCTACAAGAAAATTTATTGAGACACAAATTGTGTATTTTAGCAAGATCTACTTTTTTTGTATAGTATAATTTGGTCTATCTCTAACGATTTACCAGTTATGCAAAAGCCGTTCAGAGTAAATACGACTACAGGAGCTATAGCCAGAAAATTCAAGATATACATTTCATTTGTCATAAAAATATCTCAAACATACGACATTATAATCAAAATCGTTAGAGCCATTTTCAAGAAAATCAAAATTTTCGAAACATTTTCCATGTAAAGGGTAGTTTAGGGTGAGGTTATTTTCTTCAAAATCTTCGGGTCGCATCTTGAAAGATATTAAACTTAAATACCAACTTTGGTTTTTAACCAACTTTTCGTTTTTGAGTTATGCTGTCCACAGACTGACAGACTGACAGACACACAGACTGACACACACACACACACACAGACACACACACACAGACACACACACGGACTTTTTTCTAAAAATGCTTTTTTTTTTATTCAGGGGGCCTCAAAACATGTATTTTCGGTGAAATATCGACATCGAATTTTTGTGTGGAATACAATACTTCCCCTACTTACCAGTAGAGAAAGTAAAAAGTATTCTACAACTCTACCTAAACTTGCTTTCTTGAGGAGGGAGAAGGAGATGGGAAAATGAAGATAAGAAGTGAAATAGGGACGAAATTTGAGGGAGTTTAACATCCCTTATCAGCTCACATCTAGAATGCTTTGTTGGCCTCTCATCATCATCATCATCATCATCATCACCATCACCACCATCACCATAATCATCATCGACAACATTCCAGCTGTCAAGCCATCTAGGCTTGTTCCGGTCTCATAGAATTTAATTAAAAGTGTGTCCATCTTGCCTTGTTTACCAATATTTGTTTTCCATAACGGTTTGTAATGTAAAACAAATTTTGCGATGCGACTATCATTCATTCTATCGACATGATAGTCATTTTTATATTGTTTTATTGTATCTGTTAACTTAAAGATATTCAGTTCATTTCGAATGTTTTCACTTCCTTAAGAATTTCATTTCAGCAATTTCAAGCATTTGTTGTTCTTATTTGGGTCAAAATGTGCTGCTACATAATAATATAGAAATTGCCATATGATCTTGGCTCTTATGGTATTGGGTTTTGTTTACAGATATTCTTATACTGTGTTGATAGACAGTGTTATTTAATATACATATGTAGAGCTTTTTGAAATCATTTTGCTGAGCTAGATATAACTTGATCGCCTGAGTACCTAAATATATATTCCTAATAGTAAAGTCCGAGTCTAGTTTTATCTGCCAATTTAAATATGACATCGTCATTATATTATATTAAAAGTAACTGTGAAAGCGGGTACCCTTGCCTACTCCTTTGCTTATGATTGCCGTTACATCTGCTTTCATTTGTTGGCTTTTCATGGACTGATTACCTATATTAATAGCCCCGTTGACCCCACAAATTAAAACGTGAATACTCTACCCTGAGACAACAATGTGTAATGTGTGTTTGTGATAGCTCAACTACGATGAGCCTGTTAATTTATTCAAATGTTTATTATGTTGCACACTTTTAGGCAGACAGGTACATCGAAATTTATATTATGTTGCTGAATTTTTAACTTTGTTAATATTTAGAATACATCGGATAGAAGTTTCCATTCCTAATAGTGCCAATTTGCGAATAGTGCTTATTGGCTGAGACATAGGCGTTCCTAACAACTACGTAACTCTGGATCGGATCTTTGAGTGAAACGCCGTAAGCTGATGTTACATAAAAAGAACACAATCTAAATATAACATAAATGGAACCGTGAACGAAAGTTTAAGTTCGTCCTGTGTTGGAAGTGACTCGTTGCCAAGAGGCGTATGGACACGTCGCTTGCCAACAACCAGCCTGCACACGCCATTTGTTGGGGCATCTATTGCTGACAACAGCAACCACATTCAGCTCCGCGAGCTTTGCCAATCCGTGACGACAATGATGACAGCTTTGTTTTGCATAACACTGCCTTCTTTCCCGGAGTGCCTTTGCTACAAGAGCATCGTACGGTCGAGTTCCCGCAGCTTTTTGAGCGTCTGCAAATTTGTTCGTTGCTTGATAGTTGAAACAGCTTTAAACAGTTACGATAACCAAAGGAACGAGAAAATATTGTGTTGCAGTTACAGGAAATTTTACGACTGTGTTCAGAATAGAAGGATGTTGCGATAAACATTTGTTATTAAAAGTGTGCCGTATCCCTGCTTCATGTAATTGACCTTGGAAATCTAACTCGGATCTCTGCACCCCTGAATTTCATTAACCTGCTTCGTAACAGATTACAAGTCATATCCGTGTCATTCGGAGAATAAGGATCTGTTAATGTAAAGGGATGCGTTATTTTGGCCAAAAATAATATCAACGAAACAGATATCCGCAATATGTTTGTTGGGTTGTCTGTGTCCGAATGATCTAGTTGTCAACGGGCCTTTAAACCCCACTCACTCACTCACTCACTCACTCACTCACTCACTCACTCACTCACTCACTCACTCACTCACTCACTCACTCACTCACCCACTCACTCACTCACTCACTCACTCACTCACTCACTCACTCACTCACTCACTCACTCACTCACTCACTCACTCACTCACTCACTCACTCACTTGTTGGATTGTTCGTACTTCTTCGTTAATTACTAATACTTATAATTGCATTATTTGGCGGGCTTTTTTATCAAGCCCACTCAGAAATGTGCATAATATAGCAACCTATGGTCAGATATTTGGGTGAGTGTGATCTCGCTCCTAGAGTCTGCAGTTCAGTTCACTAATGTGGAGTGGCGATCCATTCAGCTGTTAAACAACTGCAGCCATCGGGGGATAGGATGTGGATTCTTGAGAGTCCAAAACCAAAGGAGTGCACGAAACAACGATATATCTGGTCATTCTTGATTTTGAATACCCACTGAAGTTGTATATGAGGTACCTGAAGCTAGAAATATGATTTTAAAACTGTATTTGTATGTGTGTGCGTATATGTTAGAATGGTTAAACCGATGCATTGATTCCATCAAGCATTTCTATCTGCAAATAGCAAAAGTATATTTTAGAAAATTAGAGCGAACTGTCGTTTCTGTTGTTTTTGTATGTAAGCCAGTTTCCACCAGAAATAATTCAGTTCCTACTGCATTATAGGAACTTAATAAGCGCAGCTTTCAGAATGTTTTCTCATGCTGTAATTTATATCAATATCCCAAAAACAGCAGTTCATGACCTGTTTCCAAAACGATACAGTACCCGTAAGATGTACAGATCGAGAGGTAGAGAGAGAAAAGAGGGGAGGGGAGATAGAGGTAAAGGAGAACCTGACATTTACTGCAATAACCGGAGTGGAGCGGAAAAGTTTGATGGTTCTGAAAATATAAAAATAAGACACTGAACCTCGAAAACAACTGAGACAAGTAGCCTTTATTTTCACCAGTAAACTCAAGCTATTTATTATTGTTGCATAGAATGGTGGTTGTCATAATAATAGTAACACTAATACTAGTAATAATAATAATAATAATAATAATAATAATAATAATAATAATAATAATAATAATAATAATAATAATAATAATAATAATAATAATAATAATAATAATAATAATAATAATAATAATAATAATAATAATAATAATAATAATAATAATAATAATAATAATAATAATAATAATAATAATAATAATAATAATAATAATAATAATAATAATAATAATAATAATAATAATAATAATAATAATAATAATAATAATAATCATCATCATCATCATCATCATAATCATCATCAGCCTGCTTGTACATCTCTCAAACATGCATAAGTATTTACAAAATAATACATAAATTCTAATATTAGTAAAATCTGCCATAAGCTCAAAAGTTTTGTACGTAATAAGAACAATAAAAACAAGAAAAAATCAACATACGGATATGTGGGTGTTCTTTGCTTCTGTCAACAGTAGAAGTAGAAAGCTGAAAGCTGAAGGATCTACCTGCTGGTCGTGTTTACTTAAGTCCATCTTCTTTTGAAAATGCAGTGCCACTATTATATACAAAATTCTCCTCACTACAAACTACCAGTGTCAAGTAAAATTATGTGAGTTTTAGTTCTCGAAAAAGGTTGTAACACTTTTCATTAAAATATACATATATTAAACTGTTATGGTTTTAACGCTACTAGCAGTCGGTTTCTTTAAATGGCCAAATATCTCACTATGAAGCCATTAACCATGATGCCTCACAGAGTTCCATACTTAGACCTGTTTTATTATCTTCTTTAATGACCTTCCGGCATCACTCAGACATGTTTATCGATGATGTTGCACTTGGTGTAATACAGCAAGGTGACATTCCTACGAAAAAAACTGGATGACCTTTCTTCTAACATTCATTCTTCATGTCATGCAAATACGCTTAGCATTACTGAAAACATAACCGTGTATGTTAACTATGTTAACTATTAATAAAGATAAAACAGAGAAAGTTTTATCCAGCGTTTACATAAGATTGTAACTCAAACACATTTGTTCAGTATTTTACCACAATATGTTAAAGCAGCTATTATACATTCAATAATTACTATTGAAATAGAAGAACCACCATAACAGTAGATTATATGCTTCAATTTTGAAAATAGCCACTGACCGAGAAGAGCACATAACCTTTAGTACTGCAGCCCACTCATGATGCATATGATGGGCAGAGGTGGGGAATACAGCGGTCGGGTGGTAGGTCTTGGCCCAGATGGGCTGTTGTGCCACTGGATTACCTTGTTGTTAGTTAAGGACAGTGGGACGTGTGGAGGGCTCAAAAATTAATATTGTGGTAAAATACTGAACAAATGTGTTTGGGTTACAGTCTTATGTAGCACATTTATAAGAATGTTTTGAGAATATTCATGATAAATTATTCCAATTAAAATGGACAATTATGTAATTCTGCCTATTTAATATCTGTATACAGCTATTTTATCAAATTCACCAAAAGATTATTAAAATGCAGGCAGGGTTTCAGTAATTAAATAATTTCTAATATAGTGCGAGGTGTTCCTCTACCTTACCAATATGAAATTGTATAGATAACTATGATATCGTTCGAAATTTCAAATATTATATATTCTACAATATGAATCTCTAAGTTCAGAGCTTCTAAAGCAATCGGACTGTTGCTTTATTCTACTGCAATAATTCCCTTTCCTCGTCTCTTCTTCCTTCCGCCATTTAATACCTTTACTATTCTCTCCTTTGTTTGGAAACATTATATTTGTTAAATACCTTGCTTTTATCTCTCTGCTGTAGAATTTATTTTAACAGTAATTTATATGCAAATTTGTGAGAAAATTTAATTACACCTAAGACGATGAGCTTATCTGAAATTGTACCGTAATTTCCAAAGGCATCCTTTTTGTTTCACTCTCGAGAAATATTGACTTCCATTTTCTGTTCCTTTCTTTTTCTCCCTTGTGTTAAATACCCTATTCTTCACACAAAGCTGCGTGTGAAGGTTCTCAGATTCGTCACAAAGAGTTCCAGATCTTTGATACAATGCAAAAGTTAAACAAATAGCCCAACCTGGTCGTTACAAACACCAGCGCTAAGTTCCTTGGAGAGGGGCTGTTCAGAAACCGAAGCACGTGCAGAGTTCTGCTCTCGACTACAGAACACCGTTAATGACAATAAGCAGGTATAGCATAGGTCAACTATTATAAGCTTGTATGTCCTTAAATGTGCTTAAAGTTGATTAATGTGACACATACTTGCATGAATATGTATGAGAATAAAATGTTAAAAGTGGCTCAGTACTTGCTGCATCCAGGTCTTGCAGAACTTTTCCCTCTCCATAATTCGCCAACTTTCTTTATTGGTTAAAACAGCTTCTGAGAGCACTTCTCATTCTTATATGTTATTTAAAAAGGAGTTCCTATCTGTTGGTTGCAAACACTGATGCTCTTCAATCCCAAACATATACTACAATTAACAATAACCTCCAGGCTGTGTGTGCATAGTTTCCAAACAGGGTTTAATTTATAGTCACTTTTGTTGCTTTTTGCTAATCGTGGTCGAATAATGCGACGAACTTTCAAACAGCATTCCAAAAATGGGACAACAAACTGCCACAGAAACAAACGACATGGCGCTTTCTTCCCAGCTGGTGAAGCTCATTTCTGATCTGGTCTGCGTGGTTCACTTCTTTTCAAATGTACTCTTTAATAACGAATGGACAAATTTGTTTAAAGGAAGTAGTGGAGCTGCTGTAGTCTAGGAGGATATGAAATGTATGGATTTATATGCATAACAGTTAATTAAAAAATAATAAAGTTTCATTTAGCAAATTACTTTTGACTTCAATTGAATATAAACATATTTCAAACTCTCAGTAACATAGTTTATGAAAGTTTGTACCACAGAATTTTGCATAAATGTAATCTGTCTGTCCCGGTAAGGATTCCTGCAGGCAGCCAATGGCTTATTGTGCGTCAGACTGTGTGAGGGAGGATGATATGAAGGTACCCCACAGGCGGCCAGAATGCATCACATCTACGGTGGTCCCTCACAGGTTCAGGCAAGTTCTTCAGCCCACAAAGTTCCCGGCTGCCACAGAAAGTCCACCACCAGCCAGTTACGGCTGAACAATCAGTTCTCATGGGATGGCAGCCCACAGAGCCTCCCCTCAGCCGAGTACCGTACTTCTGGTGCCAGACAGCAAAACCGCTGACTCTTACAATCTGCAAAGACAGTATAGACAGATTGATTAGAAAAATGAAAGAAAATGAAACGACGGGTACAAGTTAAATATCCTTCCCAGCATTCGCCTGAGTGACCTGGGAAAACTCACAAAAGCCAAGGTCAGGAAAGCCGGCAACGGGAATCGGACCTACGACCTCTCGAATACGGGCCACAGGCGTTACCACCTGAGCATCCCGCTCGATTTACAAATGTTAATTTTAATTTTTACATTTTTGCGACATAGATTCATTTTCTAGCTTAAACCCTGATTCCAAGTAAGGCTATGGCACCCGAATGCAGATTCAGTATAAATATTTTAACTCTAGTGATGCAGCGAATAGGATTTGAGACTTAACACCTTCCGCCTTGGATGAGCGCATCACTCATGCCGTTCTTTGTAGAAAGCCTACGACTCACGACCTTGCACTGATAACTGTAAAGATTAGCAGGTAAAAAAAGGAGAGCGAAGAGAGGTCGCTCAAGCTATTCTGCAAGTTGCCCAGGCCTGACCTATGATGAAACAGTAAGGACGTCGAGGTCACCTCTCACTTCCAACCTGTCCAGGTTGTTATTAGCAACCTGGTGGCATATATATATGATCAGTTCTATCCATCATGATTGGTGTGTTATCCCTTAATATTAAATTAAATTTGGACAATGGTTAAGGATATCGTGTATATTTTCTATCCTGAGACTCGTAGGTATGAATATTTCCCTTGTAATTTTCCATTTCAGTGCATATAACTAATGCATTTGAGCATGTAAGTGAAGATGAGGAGCAGAATGTACTTCTGAATGCCACATGAAGGAATTGGTCTGTGAGGACCACTCACAAGGGCATGTAAAATGCGCTACGTCATGCTGTTTGTAGGCATCACATGGTTTAACTACAAACCTTGACCGTCCCGCTTGTAATGACGTTCTTAGGTGTTAAAGCGGGGCCGTAACTAAGTTTTATGATCCTTGCGTTGCAGAATACTCTGAACATTTCTCATCCAGTACCAGGATATTTTCATTGTCCTTTTTCTTAAGCTAGCCTGTTGCTTTCCTTTTTCCTGGATTATTTAATCTCCTATATTTTAATTATGACGTAACATCACAACATAGCGTAGATCAAATTCTAGTACGATCACATTTTTAAAATCTATTTCATTATTTTGGCTTTTAGTCTTCTTGCCAAACACTGGAGAAGTATTGTGTTACAAGGCCCTTTTCTCGTGTAACCAAAATAATTTGAATAATTACTACAAAACTAAGGGAAGAAATGGGCATTTCTGTAATTACCCAGACGAATTGGGATAAGGCGGGCTATTTGCATTACATTTCGATGACGAATATCTAAACACAAACACAAAAAAACACACACACACAGATATATGTGAAGCACTATTTTATATTGTTAATATTAATATGAAATAATTCCGACACATCGAAAACAAAGATACAAAATAAATGTAAATTATATACATTTATAGATATAAGAATTAGTGTAGCCAAAAGAAATTATACCAGAGCATTTTGTGAACACACACTACGCAAGCAATAGTTTTAAGTGAGAGAATTATAAGATTATTGTGAAACAAAATTACTTAATAAAATGATACAGTGAGTGAGTTAGTGAGTGAGTGAGTGAGTGAATGAGTGAGTGAATGAGCGAGTGAGTGAGTGAGTGAGCGAGTGAGTGAGTGAGGAGTGAGTGAGTGAGTGGGATTTAAGAACATCGGCAACGGGGCCTCAATTATACGTAATAAATATTTAATCAAAATAGCATTAAGAGAATGTAACGAAAATAACACATTTGATTGTTCAAGAATATTCTGGAGTCCCAGTAACAATGCATTACGAAGGAAGCAATTTGTTAAGAAGGCAAAGGTTCATTACAATCAGCGATTTTAATCCTTTTACACGTATAAAAAGGATTTCACAACTTGAGCCAAAATTATTAAAATACAAAATCATGTTCAATTTGCATTCAAAATTTGGGCTGAATAAAATACTCTCCACAATCTTTAACTTAATGATATGTCAATAAAATTAAAACATGATATTGGGAAACGGCTGTGCGAAAGGATACTAGGGTTCATTCTCATTATAACAAAGAAGTGCACAAGTATAGAATTCAGTTATTCTCGTAACTACACTATAAAATACAAACTAAAACTAAGCCCCGGCACTTCAGCCCATAAACAGCCGAGCCTTACCGCCCAGCCGCTGCGTCCCCCACCTCGGCCCACTACAGGCGTCATTGGTGGGATGCAGTACTGGAGAGTGGTACGTGGTCAGCGTCCCGATCCCTCCCGGCCAGTTATGCGGTCTTCACGACCTGGTGCCGCTACTTTTTCCTCAAGCAGCTCCTCAATTGGTGCAATCGGGACTAACGAGGCTGAGTGCATCCCGTGCCAGACCTCCGCGTCAGAGGTGGGCACGCTGCCAGCAGCGCTAAGGAGACGGTCCACTGTTAAATAGAGCAAACTAAATTTATTAACATTGACATATGAGCATTTCTAATAATGTGATTCAGCTTCTAATGGTAATTACACGTTTAGGATGATATTTATTAGAGGTATCATCTGCTTTGTCTTTTATTATTGTAATTATTATTGTTATTATTAGTATTATTATTGTTGTTGTTATTGTTATTATTATTATTATTATTATTATTATTATTATTATTATTATTATTATTATTATTATTATTATTATTATTATTATTATTATTATTATTATTATTAATAATAATAATAATAATAATAATAATAATAATAATAATAATAATAATAATAATAATAATAATAATAATAATAATAATAATAATAATAATAATAATAATAATAATAATAATAATAATAATAATAATAATAATAATAATAAAGTGTTCAAGAACATCGATACATTTTAGGAGAATTAAATCATCTTAGCAGATTAACTAACATTCACATAGTGATCTAGGAAGAGTAGTAGAATTTCAAGAGAGTAGGTATACCACAAAAAAAAGGTGTCATACATAGAATATATGAGTATAAGGGAGGAACAGAACTTTATTGGGAAAGCTTTTAGAGGTTATTTATGCATGTTGGTTGAGTGTTTTGATGTAACGAACCCATGTTCTCCAGTGACTCATTACCGAGTGTTTGTATTGGTTGTCTCTGGAGAAAACTGGACTAAATTAATTGTGGATGCGTACACAGAACTGGTTACGCTTTTGAAGCACCTTCCGTATGTTTGCTCGTCCAGTATCAGTTAACTGATTGTTACGTCATTCATTCCTGAGCCAATGTTTGCATTGCTGTTTGTAAACTTCTCACGAGCCGCAATATAATTTGATTGATTGCCATAACGTTCGCTGTTGAGCATAGTATTTATATTGCAGTTTATAACATTGCCACTACTCACAGTATCATTCACTGAAGGTGACAGTATCTATAAATACTGTTGGACGTAAGGTTTACTTTGTAGTTAATAATGTTGTCACGACCCGCAGTATCATTTACTAAAGGTCGCTGTATCCACTGTTGCGCTTAAAGTTTATATTGTGGTTCATAATTATTTTGTCATGAGCCGTAGCAACATTTGACGAAGCAAAGACTATTCGCCGTTGAGCTTAATTTATGCATATCAGTACAAGTATAATGTTAACACCAACCGCAGTATGATTTGACTACCAGCAGTTGTCAAATGATATTTGATATTTAATTTGCGGTAAGACATAATATTTACGTATCAGTTTATTATGTTCTCACTATACCACTCGCGCTGTTGCCAAGCGTAGTGCATGTACCGGCAGAAGTTCTGTACATAAGAGCCCTTGATATGTGTGTACCACATTAGGCAGCGCTGGTAGGAGGGGCAAGCTTAGGATTCGCTGGAGTCTGCAGTACGGCCCGCCTCCATATGCCTTTAACTTTTGCAAAGATTATAGCCGCAGTGTCATTTGCTGAAAGTCTCGGTATTTGCTGTAAGACTTAATGTTTACATATCAGTTTATAATATTGTCACTAGCCGCAGTTATTTGCCTGTAAGCCACGGCATGCGTTGTTGAGCTTAACATTTACATATCAGTTTACATTTGCATGTGTTCGATGTGAAGTGCATATATTGTAAAAAGAGCTATAAGTTATATGATTAGGCATGGGATGTTCAGAAAACGCCTAACGACAACAGAAGACCCAATTCACCGAATGTATACAAGAGACAACCAATCGGTGAAGCATATTCTGTTAGACTGCGAAGACCTAGATTGTCGAAGATTTCAAATCTTCGAAGTCTCTTTGGCACTAGAAGTTAAAGATAATCTGGTGAAGGAGAGACTGCATCTACTGAAAGTGTGCACAAGTCCTCTTTATTAAGTTACATACCAGGGACTTCACAGAATGCCTTCATAAAGTGCTACCTATAAGAGAAATCTGCTAGCAGCCTGTGTGCTACTTTATATCTTATATTTTGTTAAGCGTTCTGCATACGGTTGTAAAAAAGAAATGATGTAGTTGATACTTGGATACCACGGGTTAATGGTTATGATGTCTGGTCTGATCAACATTTCTATCACTGTCGCATTTCGGATGCAGGATGTACGTCATTTGGAACTCCACAAACTGAAATGCAAATGTTATTAAACGATTAGCATCACCTATTTGCAAGCAAGAGTTCACACAAATGCGCACCTTCATCATGTTGGATATTTTCCAGTTTAACATCACGCACGAACTTTCAGCGGCAGAGTAATTAGACGAGCTTGTTAATCTATTGCGGGCTTCAAAGCGCCAACTCACCGTTATGTTTCCTGTGTACATAATTTAATTCAAAGTTTCACCAAACAAGCTAATGCCCATTCGCACACGGCAAACATTTGGTGGGTTGTACACTCCAATATAAAAATAAACGTATTTAGCGCCTAATGCTGGAACAACGATGCAGGCAACCATTTTCGTGGCTTACCTATCTAACCTAATTATCTCTAAGTCACCACTGACAATGCTTTGTATGTCAAAATGTGTGATGAAAACCTACCTACGAGTATTTGTAACTGTGTAATGATACTGATGTTATCAGGAATAGGAAGGCTAAAAAGTTATACCAAATTTCTGATAAAACTGGAATCCATGGTCCAAACGAGGTATTTAATAGTTTTGAAAAAAGGTGATATGTTGCACACATAAGATTTTCTCTACTCACTCTTGCACAAAATATTCTTACAAACATTTATTCTTTTGCAAAGGGAAGAATGAGACTGAAAAATTAAATGCCATACCCGGGCTTTGAAGCACGGATCATCCGTTCTCCGTCCGGTTGCTGTAAGCACTGAACTACCTTGCCCAACGTGCCAATATGAGTGAGCTGGAGAATTCAATATCGGGTCAGCACGTGGGCCATGGTAGCTCAGTAGAAAGGGTTTGTTAATATTCCATTCTAGAAACAATGGAAATAGGAAAATGCAGTAACCTTATGTGGTAGTCAAACCTTTTAATAGATTCTCGCTACTCTTTGCATAACTAGGAGGAAGAAAAACAAATAACTTCCTATTTTAGAACAAGCAAGTATTCAAACTGTTATTCAAACCATTAGGAGGAAATATCTCAGAAGTGCCTAGCTCCATAAACAAAACTACCTGACAGAAATTTGGGCTTTAACAACATCTACATTTTTTGTAGCAAGATTGGGACTATCTCTTGTAGCTACCTGTCATGCAAAAGTCATTTGGAATGAAGAGGATTTAGGTGTTAATTCCAGGAAATTCAAGATATGTTATATATTTTGTAAATTATGCTTATTTAGTTAAAATAATTGTTAGAGTCATGTTTAGAAAACCAAAATGGACACATTTACTAATATGTATAAAGCAGTTCGGAGAGTTTTTCTTTCTTTTTTTCTTTTTAACCTTTATATCGCATACTTGGAAGTCACTGGTAACATAAATTCCACATTTGCTACTAACCACGTTAACTTTATCAGTTTACACTTTCATATTTATTTTCAAGTATATTTATGCTTAGATACTAAGATGTTTGCATGGATTTTGTTACGGCAGTTTACAGTCTCTAATCCGTAATGTTAGACAATATCTGCATATACAGGAATGAGTTTATTGCCTGGAAAATAAAGTCGTGTAAGTGAGGCGAGAAATACTCTAAGACCGTTCTTTGTCTATTATCATGCGCTACACACGCTAGACTGGCATTCCTTCCACTTCTCTTACAAGCAGAACAAAGTTCACGCATACCACTGACTGGATCTACCCCCGTGATTTCTGTAACTCTTTTAATGCATGAAGGGTTGTCTACTTACCCCAATGCCGGCTGGAGTGGGCCACCTGGTATATACCTATATATATTGTGCAGTAAGATTTTGTCTATTTCTTATGTTTTACCAATTAAACAAAAGTCATTCAGAGGACTTCAAAGGCTATTCCCAGATGCCTGAGATAGTCATTTCATTCTCATGAAAATATACTAACAAAAATCGGCAGAGTTATTTCTGAGAAAGTAAAAAATAACCAAATAATTATATTTAAAACGTGGATTAGTTTTAGGAAATTTTCTTGAAAATATTCTTGATGCATTATTGCAGTATACTAATCTTAAATACAGTTTGATATTTATTGGGCTTCCAGCTTATTGAATCATGCTGTTCAGAGCCACTCATAGATTGGCAGACAGAGACATCGAGACAGACAATAGGTATGGATGTATTTCTTAAAATGCCTCTTTGGAGTTCAGGGGCTCTGTAGATATGTACTTCTGGTGAAATCTCGTGATAAAAGTTTTGTTTGGAACATGTTAATTTGTGTACTTTCTGCTTCTACGTGGTAGAGAAAGTAAAAATGCAAAAGCTTAAGTCTTAAATTCTACTAGAATATGCATCGTGATATACTGAGTCACTTTCTAACGAACGCTTTTTTTACATAATTTGACACGTAAATTTGGCAAGAGGCATGCAATTGGTTTTGTGAACGTGTCATTTCGATGACATTTCCTTACAGATAAGTATAGAATTTAGCTTCAATTTCCTTTATTCCTGTAATGCACGATTTCGAAATTTGAACCTCGTTTCCAGTGTGCTGGTATTTTCAACATGAGCAATACATCATTGTTTTATACAGGGTGGAAGAGCCGATTCGCTGTATATAGGGATTTAACGTGCGAAATTAGTTTTGCTCTGAGATACTCTCTCCTTTGTTGGTTTTGGAGATAGATTCTATAATAATACTTTTAAGAATAGTATATAAAGAATATAATGCAGAAGCAGCAGTTTATTTGTTGTTTAATTTTTGAGGAAATACCATCGTGGTAACTTTCCGTTCATTCTTTATAATTATTTTATTCATGTTAAGAACCTGGCACAAGTTTGTAACAAAAGAGGATCTGATGTGAGAAGAATTGATGTTATGATTCTTATTCTATGTAACGAGTAAGATATATGTTTTAATTGTATTTCCTGAACCCCTAATGCTTATGCTTTGCAATCTGCAGTCCCTAATATTAGAGAATAGCACCATATGCAGAAGTGAGTTTATTCCCTGAAAAATACAGATCCTGTAAGACTTTTACGGTTGTTTACACTGTTATTCTCTATTATCATGGACTAAACACGCTAGTTTAACTGCTTCTCATCTCACGTCTTCGCTGAGAGGCAGAATACGCCACTGGGCTTTCTATGGCTAGAATTACCTCGTGGCGTTCTGCAACTCTTTTAACGCAGGAAGGGATATCTACTTCCGCCGATGCCGGGTGATGTGGGTCACCTGGTGTAACGAAGAGTGACACCTCGCACAGTGCGACCTACGAGGCAAATATTGAGGTCCCCATCAGGGATGATGTGAAGAAAACATAAAAGCCTATAGGATGGGCCATAGAGACGCGAATGAGCCCCCAACGGTTCCAGGGTTCGACGATCCTTTCACTACTGAAGTTACTCATAGAGGATGATAGATGATCGATCAATCAACCAGACCTCTAGTGAAGAAAGCTAGGACACGAAACTTACAAGCATATCTGAAACATAAAAAGTAAAATAATAGAAAAGGAAACTAAGAAACCATCCCAGCATTCGTGTGCTGACCAAGAAAGACCACAGTGGGTAGTCTTCAGGAATCAAACCCGAATCCTTCCACATGCGAACCATCTCGTTTGGTAAGATGTTACGTTCTGTAAGACTTTGTATCTATAGCTTAAAATTATACTGCACATTTATTGCTTTTCAAAGGTTAGCTTAGGCGCCAAAACAATTGATTTATGTCTAAAAGCCCGCTGTCTTGCATAACACAAATTTAGCACTTAAGTGTTGCTGCGGTGAGGAGTGCCAGAAACTGACTGATAGGTAGACAGCTTGCTGAAATGCCGCCGGGGATGTATCAACAAACACAGAGATGTTTGGAACTGCCAAGTACCTACCCACTTTCCAGCATCACTAGGATATTAGGAACTTGATTTACGCACTGCGTATAACTACACCTTCTAATTCGGTGGATATTCATTTTTTAAGAAAACTAATGCTCATCTTTCAGTGTTAAAAGAGTTTGGTTGTTCACCTCTCACATTTCTTCGGCAAGACCACCAGTTTTAGTTCATGCATTTTCAGTTCATTGATGGGATCATTAACCTATTGATTATCAAACTGGAGTTCTTTCTTCTAATGGTCATAAATTAGTACAGTCTAGTGTTGGTAACATTTTGTAATTACAGTTATAGATTATATATATATAATTATTATAGCGTATGTTATATATGAGATTCAGTATAATTCGGAAAAAACTGTTAAATATTCTATTATATGTAGATGACGTAGTCTCAACACAAGAAATTACACCATTACACCAAATTAACCAAATATCCTACAATATGATTTTATAATATCAACAGAAAAATGTACTACCTTTGGAGGAAAACAACAGATAAACACAAAATTTCAGAAAATAAGCCATTAGAACAAGCAAGAGAGTTCAACTATTTAGGATGTAACCTAATTATATGATGAGAAGTGAAAGAGATATGAGCGAAAATCTTGCAGGATTCCAATTGAAATGTGGAACAGTGCATAGAACGTTGAGAAATAAAACAAGAAAAGATGGTTAAAGTTTGATAAAACAATGGCGGTCCCTGCACTACTCTTTGGAAGTGTGGCGTGGATTCTGACGAAGAAAATGAAAAACCAATACAAAGTGCACAGACGAACGTTTTAAGGAAAACAAGGCGAAGCACTAGCTTAGATAAAATAACATATAAAGACATAAGAAAAAAAACTCAACATGGAACTCAATAAGTAGCAAAATTGAATAATATCAAAAGGATAGATACAACATATCCAAGAAAATCCGAAATATGGCTGCCTAAGATTATGTTTAAGCATCAACCAAAAAGAGGTAGAAAGAGACGGAACGAGCACTTGAATGGAGACGAAGAAGAACAAGAAGAAGATTCAACATAGAAATCTCACCGAAAATATACGTTTCGACATCTTCTAAATCTGTAGGAGAAAACTATTGTCCATCCCAATCGCGGTCTGCCAATGAAATGTTTGAGGAGGGAACACGTCATCAGGCCTATTATGCCTTGTGGAAGAAGAAAAAGAATTCCCCACCACAGCGGGAAATCGAACTGGGACTTCTATGTTTAGAAAGCAGAAACACTGTTTACTTATAGAGCTGCTTACTTAAGTTAGGTTTTCTGCATTTCGGGGAATTTTAGACTTATATTCATTTGTCATAAAAATCTATACACCATCTCTTTTGTAAATCTGTGTAACTACAATCAAAAGAAAGGAATAAAAACAACTAGAACTTTGGGCTTCTAAACCTGGTATACACTCTACGTTTACTGCAGATGAATAGCCTTGTTTGATGCTAATGTATCTGTATATAGCTTGGAAATTAGGCCCCCGGACTATGTGCTTTAATGTTGTTATCACACAGGAACTAGAGAGGTCTGGGAGCGATCCTGCGTTTAAATATTTAACGGCGGTTGTACCCAAACAGATCTGCATCTCTTCATCTCTTCCTCTTCCGATGATGGACCGCTTTTGTCGCATTACATAATCACATAATATCTCTACATCAGATGTTATCATTTGCATTAATGAATACTGGGTTGTCTGAGTACAGTAACGGCAATAATATAGTAGCTCCATAGTATTCTAGATGACGTGATTCTACAGCTGCTGGTACAGAAAGAGAATTTAATCAAATGCAAGGGTGTCATGATTATTTTCCGAGGCATTCGTAGTTTCTCCTTCTTTCCCCCTCTTTATCCTTCTCCATTGGCAGCAGTATTCATGCTACTGGCTGTACATAGTTATAACCAATGACACGTGGAAAGGGAAGTATTGATTATTTCTGGTAGCTCACTTAAAACGTTACGCAGCTGTGGCTTGATTCACAGTATGCCGTATACATCAGAAACTACACGTATCCAGATTATTGATCTAAGGCAAGTTTGACAAATTTCAGAAACTGTGCAATTTTAATGCCATCCACGAAAGGCGGTTTATTACATAGATGCTAGAAGAGAACGTCTCATTCGAAGGCAGAAGCCGTATTATAACTTTAATAGACAAACATGTTTAGAGTTATTTCGATCCGAATTTTATTTCCGGTACACATATGGGAAGAATATGTCGAAGAATTAAACGTTTTTAATATTTTTCAATATAATGTTACATTATGTTTACTATAAAGCTTTACACCTTTTTATGATTCCAAGGACAAACGATTTTTGTATAAAATAGGATCGTTTATCTCAATAAATTCTGCCTATTTCAAGCAATATTTGCAACCTTGCCATAATAGGCATTTAATTATTTGGGGATAAATCGAAGAAGAGTTTAAAAATGGCCAGCTATATCTACGCTACCCCCTTCTCCAACTTTTCTTGTTCTCATTACAGTGCCACGCCTCTTGTCCCTATTGCAAGGCTCTCAGCATTCATTGGTCAGTACTTATACCTCATCCCTTGCTAGACTCTGTAAGACGATAAGAAACAGACGGTCCCAAACGGTGCGTATTACTAAATTCGTTTTATGTACGCCTTTGTCCCTTCACACATAGAAGCAGAAAAAATTCCTCATTTGCGAAATCGCTAAAAAAAATATATATATTTTTACGTAAATAGAAGTTGTATGGAGTGGCTTTACACTACACTACTATCTCTGTTTAAGTGTACCTTCGTTTGTGGGGAAAAAATAGATAAACATCAGATTTGTTACATCCACATACACCTGCATTTCTCCACCCAATATCATTTATTCAGCTCGTGAGGCGAGACAAGAGCAATTCCCTTAGGTGCGCAGTGGCAACTCTTCACCTAAAACACTAATGGTGGGGGCAGTCATGTATGCGCATGAAGCACAGCGTTTCCCTCCAGGAGGGAGTGAAGTTCACAAGCATAGCTTTAGTGCATATTGGTAATGATATGTTGTGTGTATAAAAATTAATATTAAAGCAAAGAAAGTGATTTGGCTATAAGTATGGCTATGTGCCAACAATTACTCTCATGTGAACTGCAATTGTTTCAGCTGCACGCTGTTATGGTAATGTTTACGCATATGCGGCAAGGTCGCCCGCCTTTCCCCCCTCAAAGCCGTTGCAGAGAGGGAGGGGAGGAAAGCGGCTTGCCTTATGCGCAAGAGTTGTTCATATCTCACTTCGTGACCTATATCTAATAATAGTCACAAAGAATGCATGCAATTCTATCCAATAGTTCCTGAAAAAAAAAAAACAAAAAAAACATAATTTTATAACGAAAAACGTATTTAGCGGGACCCTGAGTATAAAGAATTTGATTTACCAGAGGCAGTTTCCGCCACTGTAGCTCAACACTGTTAAGTGTTATTTGGCATAGGTATGTCAGATTACAACACCAATATTTATGTAAGGAGCAAGTCTCGAAATAATTACTATCGGGTAATGTGGGATGGAATCTATAGTGAAGCAGCAGCAAAAAATAGTCATTTTTGGAGTTTTCTTTTCCTTTCACATTAATCATAAATGCAGTTATAGTTACTAACTTCTCAAGAGTTCACTTCTGATAAAATTAACATTTACCCGAGTCGTCTTATAATACACTCTGTCCTCACTTTCCTTACTGAATTATTTCAGTAGTAAAATATTCTTCGGTGTTTGCATTGCTATCAAGTATTACTTTTCCTTAATTAATGCCCTCATTTGCTTTGACATCTGAATTTAGAATGAGCAGCACGTTAAGAGCTTGCTTTAGCTTTCCTCAATCTACAGTCCCATCTTCTTTCAACATCAAAGGTATCTGCGATATAACCTCTTGGACAGATCACTGTACAGAGGCAGTAAAAGATTAGTGACAATGTGTTGTTAATATAGCTAGCTGATTTATAGCATAGACTTTCACAGAATATACCATTAATATATTAAACTTTTAAAGAAATTGCATGAATAACATTTGTACCTATAACAAAGAACGGTTTTTAAATGTTAATGTTTGAGCTGTCCCATGCCGTATGAAACTTACTATTTCATACCTCACGCACTAAACATGGTTCTGAAACAAAGCACCGAATTTTGCATCGAAGTATTTCCATTAAATGAATATTTAATATAGCGACTAAACCATATTAAATCCTAACGAGAACAATACTAATATTTTTTACTAAAGACTCAGCGAACTTACTACAGTGAAAATGGAGTTGTTCAATCCGCCATGGTCATTCAAGAGATTCCAAAGGAATCACTTTTATTTGAATGTGTTCTCTTTTTCCTCCAGGAATTTTAGAGAGCATTCTGCCCACATGCCATATGGTTCGACGTACCCTTACGTCTAGAACCTTTGTTCGGTTGCCTTGCACCCTAGTACGGACGGAGTGGATGAAGAAATTCTAATACAACTTATGATCTAACAATCATACGCTGAACTAGAAGGTAAATTACTCACAAATACTTGGTATAAGATATATGGTTCTGAAGACAAATTTTGATGATGTAGCCAAATTTGTAATTTTGTGTATATGAAAAATGTTCTCAGATTCACTATTTTCGGAAAAACCGCTGCATGCATGGAGTAGAGTAGAACTGTATATATGTGACATTGAACGAAAATGGTGGTAAAATTTAATTGAAATTGATACCCAATTACGAAGCGACGCCTGGGCGAGTATTCTCCAGATTCTGCGGTTTTTCCTGCCATTCATTGTACCAACTCCTCCATAGTCACCTTTCCATTCATCTACTTCGCTCCATTTTATGTCATCCTCTTCCTCACTCGCGTACCTGGTGCTGGACGGACCACCCGCTTCCAAGTCTTCATTACATCTGGTCGATAGGTTCGTAGGCATCTTGTCCTAGGTTCTGCTTAGGGTGTGTCAGCTTTCCATATGGGGAGGGTAGTCCAATAATAAAAAAGAAGAGGAAGAAGAAGAAGAAGAACAAGAAGAAGATGGTGATGATACAAAATTAAATGTAGTTAATATTCAGAGCAACCATAAATTAAAAGTGCTCAGATAGCTAAAACAAAAGAATTTGTTTGTAATAACTAGATGGATTATATGCAGGTCATTTTCCAGTTTCATAACTATTTCCTAAGTAATGCATTTTACCAGTTCCATTACGTATTAAAAATTCAAGTAATTTCAAAACAAATCGAACTCACTTCAAAGACGACACCAAGCATCCTTTATGATCCTCTAAAAACGTATTTACTACATTGTGAAATTCGTTCATCTACACTTTCCTTTAGCTCCGCAGATTTGGCTAGGTCAACTTTGAATGTTATTGTGTCCTCAAACATTTTTGAATTTCAGGTTACTTTCAGAATTATTTTAACGTTTCTTTCCGCTAATATTAATTCAGTTTAATTGGGTCGCATCCTCACCGAATGCAACAACGCACTATGTCAGGAACCACAGCCGCAACGATTAAGGGTTAAGTGAGATTTATGGGAGTCTGGTTATTGTATCAAATTGAGGCTTTCCTCAGGCCATTGGATAATCTCAAATGTTGGGTTAGCACATCTGGTGCCAAGGATTGTGCTCAAGAAGTGAAATGAGTGGCAAGGTGGCATTATTAAATGAATGGTCTTTTAAATTAATAATTATTAGAGATAATAACATAGTAAATAAACCAGTGCTTTAAAATATTATTTAAATCGAATACTGGGTAGATTTAATTTCCTGGATGCAGTAATCTTATATTTTACCCAGTAATTTGGCTCCACGGAAATATGTAAGAATTGCATTGGCAAGTTCCGTGCTTCAACTCCTGTTCATCCATCACTCACATACTTCTTACCTAGCCGGGGGCAAATGCTGAAGCGGTTTCTCGCTGTCAGGACTTCCTCTTTCTCATTTTCTTTCTCCCGTTTCCTTCTCGCGTTTCAGGTTTCGGTTTGGCAGCAGCAGTGTCGATAAAATAGTACAGAAGGATTGCTCTAAAGTTAAAAGTAATCACTAAACCTTAAGATTGGACAACGAACTTATGTTTTTTTTTTTTTTTTTTTTTTTAAATTAACGTCCTCCAACATTGCGTCATATCGGACGATGAGTGAATGAAACGGGTGAAATGATGCTCAAATGAGCCCGAGGTCCACGGAGCTTTAAGTTACCCGACATTCGTCTTCTCAGGATAAGGGAAAACCTCGGAAAAAACCTTACCCGGATAACTTACCCTAAGCGAGATTCGAACTAACGAACTTATGGGTTGACTGCATCGTCAATCACTTAGGGTAAAAACATGACAAACGGACAGGCTAAGGATATATTTCAATATGAAGGCTGTACTAATTATTGCAGAACCAAAAATTGTTTTTTTAGTAGATGCTCTGAATATGATTCCTTTTTTCCTTCACCTTATTACCCTCTCCTTGTGTAGGGCTTACACCCCCTAGGACATACAAGTCTAGTGCCTAGGGTCAGACGCCTGTCGGGGAGCACTCTGTCGGACAGAATGAAGCGCTGGAAGCGGGTATTCACCATGTATGATAATGAGGAAGAGGATGATAGGAAATGCGGGTGAAATCGGTGATTGGAAAGATGACAATGAAGAAATTTGTGAAATGAGCGGTACGAGAACTGGAGAACCCGAAAAAAAAAAACCTGACGCCACCAGGAATACCACACGTGGGTCCCTGGAGTTGAACCCAGGCCACCTAGGTAGTAGGTGAGCACTCTATGCGCTCGGCCATGGTACCGCCACTGAATATTCATTTAAACTTCTGATATAAGATACATAATAGAAAAAGTTAATTGGAGCAGTGTTCGGCTGGGGCAAACGGACAGCAACTTTTTTTTTTTTTTTTTTTTTTTTCTTACTGCTGTCACTTATACAACTATGACATACAAAATATCATCTGGTATCAATTAGCAAAATTGAAACAATGCACCTAGTTCTCTTCTTCCTTGTAACAGTTGGTGTTCCTTGCAGATATCCTTTTTCTAATAGATAAGGTTCTTAACCTTCCGAGCTTTCGCCACTGCTGCCATTTTCTTTTCAGCGCGGGCAGTTTTCCTAACTTTTAGATTATAAATTGTTTGGTTATTATAACTTCAGATTTTCTGTACTTTGTTTTGATTGCTAGTTTCCTTTTACTATCCAGAGGAGTTAATGCAGAAAGGCTTAGCTGTTAGAAGCTTGTCGAGAGTGTAGAAGCTTGGGTCTAACCTTCTGGTATTGTTTGCGCTATTTGGACTTACGTCCTGAAAATTCTCAAAGAGAGCTTGATTCTGAGATTTCAATAATCTGATTTCCAACACCATGTTCTCCATTTTTATGTGAAAATGAGCACGGAACTGAATTTAATGTCATTAAATACAACGCAAATCTTTAAATTTTAACATTTAGTTCGGTATTTCCGAACATTTCGTTCTTGAGTTATGTCGTTTATACATACCACACACACACACACACACACACACACACACACACACACACACACACACACACACACACACACACACACACACACACACATCTGTATCGCATCCTTCTATAAAATGCAATAATTCCTCTTCATATGTGATACGTGGTAGAGAAAGTAAGAAGTGTGTTTTATAGCTCAACTGCTACTCAAAAACTCCTTTTAATATGTATTTCATAGAACCATTGTAAACAAAAGGTCGAATGCCATTTTGTTCTTTGATCGTTTTTATACAAATTGTATGCGTAATTCCACAAGATTGCACAAAGATAACAGTATGTTACTTGTAAGATACATAGAGTAACGTATTTGATATAGCTTCGGTAGTAATTATGGGACATCACATAGGGTTACGAAATAATTAATCACTTAAAAGACGCGAAGGAATACTCCAAGCTCCTCTTTCAGACGTGAAGTAACTCGACAACGTTGCGTTGAGGGTGGTTAGGGAAATGACCTGGTTTGTGGATGTATCCAAGTCGGGCGGTTTCTCTTTCGTGTAATGCTTTGGGAGCTAACACTTGTGATTTTCCTACACTCGAACAGTAAACATGGAAGGACAAGGCAGGGCATGAGTTTGTTTTCAAGACCCACCGTTACGGTGTTTGTTTATGCACTGAGCTAGGGAAAGTGACCACCCACACAATCTGCAGTGTTGGCAAGTTGTATTAGACAAAACTAAAATATTCTGGTCAGAGACAAAAATGTAAGATATAAAATGTGTTCCAAATACCGAGATCTACCATTGGTTTAAATTAATGTAATGTCTTCTCTTCCATTCCAGTCGGTATATAATATTTTTGCTCTCTGCTTTAGGAATATTTAGCGTACAAGATTTGGAATGTCTACTTCTGTGCGACTAGAGAAATTGTACAGCGTAACTCATTGGCATTGACTGAAATTGAAAAAAAAAAAAAAAAAAAAAAAAAAAAAATAGTTCCAGCCAAAGGATGTTTAGTTAACAAAAGGGAATAAAACTGTCCATATCTTGTAAATAAGGTTTGTTTTTATCATATTTATCAGGTATAAGGATGAATTTTACTCAGCCGTCAGAAGTTTTTATATATCTATGACCGTACGTATGTTTGGAATTTACTGTTACAATGACAATACATTCTAATTCCACACATGCAAAACAGTTAATTGAATATGAAGTAGTATGCAGCATCCTCCACCGGTTAGTTTAACATTCCGGCTGCAATACAGAAGTTCGGTGCGTGCTGAAGCATATCAACTACTCTATAGAGAAATTGCTCAGCTTAGAACAGAATGTCGACCGGGTCTGAATCCAATAAATTATTGTTTCTCGCTCAATACACATAAGTGCTTTGAATTCTTTGAAAGTTAGTATTGTAGTTGCCGCTTACTTTTTGCATTAATAATTATTTTGTTGTTTAACGACGCTGTCAATTGCCAGGATCACATCAGCGTCGCCGGTGTGTCGGAATTTCGTTCTGCAGGAGTTATTTTACATGCTGGTAAATCTACTGATATGGAGCTGTTGTTTTTAAGCACGCTTAAAAACCATCGGTCTGTGCCGGATTTGAACCCGGACCTTGGGATCGGTAGACCAGCGTCTAACCCAATGAGGCACCCAGACCGACTTTACCTTTTGCAGTAGAACTACAATACGTAAGAGGATTCTACACATTACCCTATATAATGCATCAACGTATTCATTGTTTCATTTAATTTTTCTATGGATTACTATAGACACTACAATTAACATAGTTCCCTGCCATGTAAAACATGTTGCCATTCCTTATATAATATATGCAGCATTATTTACGGTTATCTCTTTCTAATTCAGTGGTGTCATTAAGAAAGAAAATATGCCTGTTAGCTTTAGAAATGTATTGCTTAAAATATTCTGATGGGAATTCTCGTTTAAAGAATAAACGATATGAAAACATTACAGCAATCGAGAATTTCCGCAGGAAGCTATGACATCCAAAATAAACAATTAAAATGGTACGGCCATGCAAAAAGAACGGAAGAAGCCAGAATTCCAATGCAAATGTTTAAGAGACTGCACAGGAAAGAGTTCGTCTCACAATTAGTTGGCTTGGTGAAGTATGGGGATAATGGAAACAAGAGGGTTGGGGGACGAATAGAGAATAGGGAAGTCGAATAAAGAAAACCGGCATAGCGACATTGTACTACCTTAAAGAACGTTGTGAAGCCTGTTTTCTAACACTATTAGAACCTATATTAATAATTCAACAAACTAATATCAAGTGTTGTTTCTAAAATAAAAAGTTCACAGAACATGCAAGTGGTTAAAACGCAAGTACAAGAAAATTGGGTGCAATGAAACATATCAAGGCTTCTGGTTTACCACAGCATTTTTCTTTATTTAGCAGAATCTCCTTATCATCCTGATTTCACACAAACTCCGGTTAGCTGTTCTCTTATTGATCTTGACAAAGATCATGCCTAGGGAGTGGCAAAAGGGGAGGAGTGAGCAAACGTTTTACCTTAGTGGCTGCAAGGCAAACTTTGCCAAAAATTTCCACAGCACTCCCTGGAACATTCCCTCTATATTGGTCTGCCACTCATGCTATAACCAATAAACAAAGATCGGGTTCAGGCTCAGGATCGGAAAAAAAATCTGATGTGTTCTACTTACATTACTTTCTCTACTGTTGTACTAACCATTCTTACAAGCTCTTATTACTATATCTTCGTGTTAGTTAAGATAAACGTTTGTATAAATTATCTTGTTGCTTATTTCCTTGTAGTTGCAAGGGGAATGTTAGAATACAGTAGGCTTTGTGCGATAGTCAAATGTTTTAAAGCTTTAAGATTCCGTTCTCTGTGCAAACTTAACATATAAAAAAATGAACAACGATGTTCCATTTCACAAAAGTCATGTTTTCCGAAACTCACACACACAACAAGGAATATTTCCGAAATGGTTCACCCTACAAGAAAATTTATTTGGACATAAACTGTGTATTTTAGTAAGATCTACATTTTTGTATAGTATGACTTGATCTATCTCTAACGGTTTACCGGTTATGCAAAAGTCGTCCAGAGTAAATCCGACTACAGGGGCTATAGCCAGAAAATTCAAAATATACATTTTATTTGTCATAAAAATATTTCAAACATATGACATTTAATCAAAATCGTTAGAACCATTTTCAAGAAAATCAAAATTTTCGAAACATTTTCCATCTAAAGGGTAGTTTAGGGTGGGACTATTTTCTTCAAAATCTTCGTGTCGCACCCTTGAAAGACATTAAACTTAAACACCAAATTTGGTTTTTGACCTACTTTTCGTTTTTCAGTTATGCTGTCCACAGTCTGACACACACAAACACACAAACACACAAACACACACACACACACGAACACACACAGACACACACACACACAGACACACACACACACACGGACCTTTTTCTAAAAATGATTTTTTTTATTTAGGGGGTCTCAAAACATATATTTCTGTTGGAATCTCGACATCGAATTTTTGTGTGGAATACAATACTTCCCCTACTTAACAGTAGAGAAAGTAAAAGCTGGGTGGTAGCTCAATGGGACTGGACGTGGTACAGGGGTTAAATATTTCCTTGTTAACATATACAATGAGAATTATATAGTCCCAACGTTATGCAAACAACCGTACAAATAGCACAGAGATGACGATTATGATGATACTGCTGTTGCTGCTGATGGTGATAAAGAATTATCAGAGTTTTCTTGACCCGCGCAGAAAATAGTTTGTTACAAAATTAGCAACAAAGTGAACAAATACACAATTTCTCTTCTTCTTCTTCACTGGACAATATAGCTCGCATGTGATTTGGCCTCCGCTACTAGACGTCTTTAGACATGTCTATTTTATGTCACAGTCCTCCATCCTCGTTTCCTCATAGCTATTAGTTCCTTGTCCACACCATCCATCCATCTAGCTCCAGGGTCCCTTTCTTCTTCTCGAATAAACTCTTCCCTTCCCCATTTTCTTTGGGAGTCTATTATCATCCTTTCTTATAAGATCCCCCAGCCATGTAAGTCTGCTTTATAAAGCTAAGAATATGATGGTCATTCATTAGATCAATCAGTTCTGGTTACTACGAATTCTCTATGTGTTTTCATCCTCCTCCGAAGGTCCAAAATTTGTTCTTAGTATTATTCTCTGGAGGGATCTAAGGGCATTAACACCAGCAAGAGTAAAATACCATGCCTCTGAGCCATACGTAAAAACAGGCAGAATCAGAGTGCTGTAGACTTTTGCTTTGATGTTACGAGAAATTAGTCTATTTTTGCATAATAGGCTCGGTTTCCAGCCTGAAACCCTTCTCTAATTGTACCGTGCATCAGCTTATCTGATATGATCAGCTTGCCAAGATATTTAAAACTAGAAACCTCCCCAAATTTTGTAGCATTGTTATTCAAGTTAAGTACCATATATAAACGAATCCCCAAAACGAGGATGTTCGTATAATGCAGTAACTAAAGAGACGACCATCTTTAATAATGTACTGACTAATGGCTTTTGCATTTCTCAAAATGCAAAACATGAAGGTCTCCTTCACGCCATTATATCCTTTCCTTACTTCTCGTCAAGCGTCGTAGCTATTATATCTCTTCGTACCAGCAGCAGTGTTACAGTGAGGCGTTAATTAGATTCGTTGTTCGTCTTTGTAACTTCTCCTTGTCGCTTCTAGGATAGTATTTACTTCCAATCAGGAGTAGTGCGGGATTTCACTTCAAGACTTGAATGGAGAGCGGATATCCTAGGGTGCAATGACGGGGTAATGGACTAACCTGCATGTTAGCCTATCAAAGACATGATGCAGCACACTTCCAGTCGTATTTCTCGTTGCGGCTGAGTTGTTGGCAATAAATGTCAGGAGTGATGGGTGTCCATGGAATACAAATGTCGCGCGGTGCTTTACTGGTTGCAGCTGATCATATCTGCCGATTCTGGAGTTGAGTGACGCAGTTAACGTGGATTAAATCTTTCAAATGGTATTCATCAAAGCCTGACGTCCCGCCTGAAGTTGAACGGTTGTTCAAGTGTGTGAAGCAATAACTAAATTCTTACGTAACTATACCCGGAAGTACATAGGTTTTACTGCAGACACGTTGTGGTTTAAACTCTACGGAAATTATGAGCTTTTCCCCACTTGATACACAGTTTTCTTACTCTTCAGATATCTTTAATCACATTATAATGTGAGCAAAAGGCCATACTCCTTGTCTTTAACATGGACGAAAAATGTTATTTGTGCTTCTTTTCACACTCCTAATACTATGGGTGTTTATAACAGAATTGACTGAAAATACGAGGCGTACTCGAGTAGACTCTATTTCATACATTCCTTTATACTCTTAAGACATGTTGAAAGCTCTTTTTGGGTAATCAATGACAGTTAATGTTAATGTTATCGACTTAACTGCTTATTAACAACCGGTTTAAGTATCCTAATGACCGGCCTATACACTATGTATATAGTTTACATGACCAACTTTGTTTGCAGGAAACAAAAGATCAAATAGAAGTGTAGCCACCAAATTTCATTGTCCGATACTAGGTAAACATTACACAGCCATTATGATGGAAATGTTTGTGTCGCAAACTGAAGGGATAAATATATGCAATTGCGTTTTTGGTTACAAATATATTAAAATCTAATGACATGGCTTGCTCAACTAACACATTTAAAAAAAAAACAAAAAAAACGCTTAGTTTTTGGTGTATTTCATGCTAATTCAGGTTAATGTTTGTAGAAATGGTTTTGCGTATTACATATTTATTAAGCATTGGAGAATACGGCGATATTCAACTCTTTTAAAAGCTGGTCACCCTGGGCTTTGAAATTCCTTTCTCTTTGCATTACTAAAAGATAAAAAAGAAGTTCCTATTATTATAAGTACTCATTTGAAAACTCAAGGTATCAAGAACTGTCACAAGCATATTTATTTTACGTAAATTGTGTGCTTTAACGAGATCTACATTTTCTTTAGTAGTAGGATTTTGTGTCTAGCGGCTTACTACTAATGCTTTATATGAACACCAATGAGCATAGCATAAACAAATATACCTTTGCATTCTCATGGCCCATTTTCTAACGGAGAATAAGGAGGGTGGTTTGCCGCCTCTCTTTCTTTATCAGTAATAAACACAAATGCCAGCCTAACTCAAGATACAATGTATTTTTGTGTTCCATAGACGAAAACCTATGCAACACAGACGGTTCATAAATTCAGGCTGCATGTAGGAAATTTCTATTTGTATAAACCGTGCTGCAATACGAAGTGCAGCTTGGAAATATTCCACTCTCCTAATGCGCTCAATCATTATTTCCATGGCTGTACTTGACAATATAATCTGTATTATCGGCATAAGATAAAACTCCATAAGATTTTTACTTGGGTAACTCAACTGAGATATTACGGCTGGTAAGGCTGTTCGAAGAATTGCTGGTTATTGACCGTCTGTAATGTGTCGATGCAAGCCCTATTTTAGGTTCTAGAGTCTTTGCAGGCGTTTTACTTAAGTTACAGAAGTATGGTTCACTGTGAGTTTACACACACACACACACACACACACACACACACACACGCATATATAATGTGTGTGTGTGTGTGTGTGTGTGTGTGTGTGTGTGTGTGTGTACGCTCACAGCTCTTCATAGGTATATTAAAACGAATTTTAATTACATCAGAAGGGTAATTCATTTGTAATTTAATTTTTCAATCAAAATGTAAATCATACAATATAGGTAATATTGAATTTAAAGAATAGTTGATTTTAACTTGTAAATGCCCCAATGAAATATATTTCACAATAATTAAAAATTAACTCCATTAATAACTACTAATATTACACTCATTGAACGTAAGCGCACTAACCCTACCTGTTAATTTACAAGGGTAGATTTTCATCGTGATCATTAATATTTATCATAATTTATCTTCATTTGCTAATTAGGTGCGAGATCTTTTCCGAGATTACTGACTGATCTAACTTTTATTTGGTCTTCCAGACACATTGTTCAGTCTTCCGGTCTGAAATTTAATAGATATTCCTTCGCTAATAACATTTTCTTCAATTTTTTTACATAAATGCTTCCAGCTATTTCTATAATCTCTGTTTCATGCGCTAGTTGACTTAAAGTTTGAACCTGACAAGCTAGCACCCTTAAGTTATCTTAAAAACCTATTTGGGACGATTGCATTTTATCAAAATACCTTCCTGTCAATAATCGAGAAGTATTGCCAAGAGGTAAAACCGGAATTACTGTTATGTTAATCAAGTTTAATTCTACCTCTCGTTACTTTCCCTACGATATATAATAAGTAGGGAAAGCAATGTATTGAACCCAAAAATTCAATGTCAGGACTTCACCCGAAATGTTTTGAGGTATCATGAATTAATAAAGCATCTTTATAAAAAGGTACACGCGCGCGCGCGCGCGCGTGTGTGTGTGTGTCTGTGTACAGCATAACTCAAAAACGAAAATTCGATATGTAAGTTTAATATCTTTCAAGGATGCGACGAAAAGAAAATTCCTCCATACTAAACTACCCTTTATATGGAGTACTTTTTGAAAATTTTGTATTTATCAAAAATGGCTCTAAAGATTTTGATTGGTTAACATCTTTTATGGCATATTAAATTTATGTTTTGAATTTTCTGGCTATTGCCTATGTAGTCCTCTTTTGCATAACTGATAAACCGCAAGAGATGGACCAAATCTTACTGTACAAGAAAATGTAGATCTCTTTAACCACACAAGTCATGTCCAAATGCATTTTTTAGAGCGAACCATTTCCGAGATAGTCCTTGTTATTTGTGTGAGTTTTGCAATACCTATACTGTTCTCAGTGAATATTCAATTTGTTTATATCTCAGCTGTGCAACGAGAACGGAATTTCATAGTCTTCATATAGCGATCAGCTTAAAAAGACCATCGCTCAACCTACTGTATTCCCATATTTCCCTTGCAGCTATAAGAAAATTAGTAATACGATAATTTCTACAACTAACGTGAAAAAGACAGGAAGGATAAAAGTTTCTAAGAATAGTTAGTACAAGAGTAGAGAAAGTCCTTTGAGTGCAACACATTGGATTTTATTTTTATCCTCTGTAGAACCTCTTCGACTCTACCACCTGCTTCCAAGGGTGGATCTATGGAACGCTAACGATAGAAAATGCTGCATGGCATAAAAGTTTTAGATTTTTCAAGCAGGTGCTCCATTAATTAATTTCAGAAAGCCCAACATTACAGCTATTGATATGCCACGAACTGAAAGGAATGCTCGCCGGAGCTATGTGGTCAGCCACTCAGCTTCCGCAGGTCGATCCCAGTCCGATACTAGCCATGGGGTATGGAATTTATGGCGTGCAAACAATTTTCCTCCAAATGTTTGATCTTCCCCAGTATTCTGCTTGGTTCTGTTGTTTATGCCTAATATTCATGGTTGCTAGAGAACCTAGCCATTGTAAGATCAGTTAAAACTATACCTATCATTGATATCACATATCCACATTATTTTAATATAGCATCGAGGTTAACCAAGCTTCCAAAATTGAGATTAATTCTCCCGCATTAATCTCTGCACAATGTCTAAATTTCATATACACCTATTAGAAAATCGTATATTAAGCTTGCTACTGAGAGATGACGAGGCCCCCCAGGATGATGCGTCTCTTCTTTAAACTGAAAGCCAAACTGATCGGTCGCTGCTAAAGCTGATTGTTTCCCCAATTCGAACTAATCTCTGCGAAAAAATCAGGGTTTGACGAGCTCAGGAGGTGACAGATGGAAGTACTTCAGCACACACTCAACGTATTACATTTCCACCCATAGTGAATAAATAAATATACACAAAATTAGAAAAGTAAGAAAGAAAAAAAAATCTGAGGTTGTTCATCCTGTCTCTGGTTTCAGGAACCGAGACATGCATTATAAATGTTAGGCTTTCATTTCTTACCTTGAATTTTTGTTACATAATTATTTTACAGACACATTTATAAATAACTAAAATAAGTAAAAATAAAAGTATTTATTATGCATGAAAACAATTGAGTAATTGCTGAAGGGTAAGAATAAAACCTAACGTAACCTACATTAACGGTTATTCCCCCCAAAAATGCTGCACTGAATGAAACTGCAACACGGCTTCTACGACCCACCCACAGGAGGAAATGCAGCGGGGGCATTGTTTTAATGTGACAAGGACACACCGATTAGCCAATTATCAGCCGTGCGTGTCTCAGTGTCCTTTCATGTTTGTAGGGCACTATCAGACGCGCAAGACGCTACGGAATCCCTCGAGATATTCCCATCCAAATGAGTACGCTGCTTTATAAAATCTATTCCAGAGTTAGCCAACTCATTTACATTTCGCGGCCATGTAACGTAACATAGGCCAAGCGTATGGAGGGAAGGGCAGAATTTGTGCCTTAAAACCACCTACAAAAGTACAAAGTACAGCATATATGTACATCGAAGGAGATGACTCCGCGATAACACGTGAGGCTCGTATTCGGGAGGTCGTGCGTTCGATATCCGATTCCTGATCCATGGGTTTTCCCGGGTGCTAGGTGAATGCTGGGAAAGATAATTGCATACCCCGAATTTCCTGTCCTTCCCTTTCGTTTCCTCAATCATTTCATTCAACCTTCATCCCGTTAGTTCTTTCAAGTGTCAACGAAGGTGTTAGTTGAAGCTTAGCTTAGCAGGGATGAAATGCACATTCCACCCTTCCCTCGTTGGCAACTGGGGGTTTTGCGCCTCGCGCCGAAGTCCTTCTGATATGACTGCGGAGTACAAAGACTTCAAAGTGTCGTCAAACTTGGGAAACTTTAGGGACCTCTGTCACTCCCTGTGCCGTTAGTCTGAACGTGGTCGCCCCATACCTCCTCTCACCTCATCCTTCCTCTCGGAGGTGCCCCCTTAGTCCGACTTCTGTGTCAAACCTCTTCCGTATTTCGCCCTATTCCTACAGCATGTATATTCCCTACGTAACAGTAACTTCATATTTCCTCTACACTTCCCACGACTTTCCTAAACAACAGGACGTGGTGATACAGAACGTCAGTTTAAGTGATACTGAAAACAGTGGAGTTCTTAGCCAATAACGAGTAGAAATGATCAGGTTATGATTCTACGATCAGTGGGCGTGTGTGTGTGTGTGTGTGTGTGTGTGTGTGTGTGTGTGTGTGTGTGTGTGTGTGTGTGTGTGTGTGTGTGTGTAAGCGCGAGTGTTAGTCCTTCTGAAGAACTGCAGGAAAAATTATTATAAAGTTGTTACCGTGGCTTAAACAATATGTGAAGTCGAAGGTGA
The DNA here is from genome assembly GCA_030765045.1 of Tenodera sinensis. Lineage (NCBI taxonomy): Eukaryota > Metazoa > Arthropoda > Insecta > Mantodea > Mantidae > Tenodera > Tenodera sinensis. The sequence goes on from JAUKNM010000042.1 coordinate 1,201,075, forward strand.
AGGGTTGTTAGTGAGCGAATAGTACAGCGCGTTTCCAGTGTTAAAAAAAAAGGAAAAACCTCATTTGTTCGTTGTTCTTATCCGCCCAAAAGCATGGAAACAGCATCAAGGAAGGAACTGCTTTTGAAAACGTGATAGTCGTTTTACCGTCCTTTATTTCTGTAATAGATGGAAAAAATGTGCATTGTACTAATTTCAACCGAATAGTTCGGTCAAACATAATTAAGAAACAAACAAATAGAAGAAATGAAAGAGTTTAACACCCTAGCTGTGAAATATCATTTACAATGGAGTAAGTTATATAAGAGGAACAATAAACAGATCCTTGAAAAATAAAGCATGAAAGACTCTATAATGAAATTATACAAGACGATGGCAGATCTACAACTACTAATAGATCTGAAACATGGACTATGACTGCAGACTACTCAGCTAGAATACAAGCTGCAGAAGTGGGATTCCTCAGATCAACAGCAGGATACCAAAGAGCAGGCAAAATACGTAATACAGAAATACGGCAACAATTAAACGTAGAGGAACTACATACATCAATCCTTAACTACAGAACAAATTGGAAACAACAGTTAATAAGGATGACTGAAAACAGAATACCAAAAGCAGCACACAGCTGTTCATCACGAGGAAGAGGACTTGGGAAGTCCTAAGAAAAAAATGGAAACAGCAGCAATTTGGAGCCGTAACAGACCAATAAAAGGTTTAAATCATGATTATGAGGAAGAAGAAGCAGACGAAGAAGAAGAAGAAGAACAAGAAGAAGAAGAAATCGTTTAAAAACCCTTATCAGGATGCACTCAGTAAAATGGAAAACGAAGAGTCAAAGATAATTTATATTTATTATTATTATTATTATTATTATTATTATTATTATTATTATTATTATTATTATTATTATTATTATTATTATTATTATTATTATTATTATTATTATTATTATTATTATTATTATTATTATTATTATTATTATTATTATTATTATTACCACTACTACTAATACTACTACTATTACTATTGTTGCTGCTGCTATAGAGGATAGAAAACTCACTGATTTTAACACAGTTGATTTTTTTACTTAAAGTGTGAAGTATTCTATGTAAAGAAAATCATTTTAGCATCTGCTTCTATAAGTACCTATAGGGTAGGACAGAGGCGGGCACAATAGTGTCTGCTCCGAATCCGCTGTGCATGCAACCCGCCTAACATTCTTGCTGGTTAGATGAGTATTGTTTCTTCGCTTCTTAATTTCTTGACAGTGGCGGACTGATACAGTTAACGATCATCGTATTTGTTCCAAACAGGAAAGCGGTGGTCATAATTTTATCATGTGAAATCGGAATTGCACATGTTATCATCCGAACATAAGAAGACATTTAAACTCTGGCGTAATATGTGTAACAGCTATATGTATGTAGTTGTACCGGGAGGTGGTCATCTGAAACACAAGATCTCATTCTTGATTTTCTCTGTTCTTCAGAGAGAGAGAGAGAGAGAGAGAGAGAAAGAATTGTTCACAGGCACACGTGGAGCAAGACATAGCTGTATCAGGGTAACAGAGCAGCAAACACTCTCATATGTATTACCTTAAAGAGTTCCCTGAATACAGAGTTCTGTGCCAACTAAATCTCTGAATTTATCCTTTTTTTCAGTAGATTTCTTTGTAGATCTATGAGTTCACCTTGCCAATTAATTCTTATATTGACTACATATATAGTACGGTTTAAGACACATTGAGATGTCATTCTCAAGATTCCTGAAATCATGGAATCTATGTGAAGTAAACTCAGTTTTTATGTCTTCAAAAAAGGGAATGTATCTAATTAGTGTCTCCTCCGGCACAGTACCAAGTGATTTTAAACATTTGAAACAAGTATTTTATAATTTGATAGTTGAAAGTTGTCACATGGCATGGTATATGTGTTATGTTTAGGTACTGTAAGCCTTCTAGAACTACAGGCTCTAAATCTTGAATCATAAGAAAGAAATATTAATGATGATGATAATAATATAATAATGGTGCTAATAATAATAATAAAATAATAATAATAATAATAATAATAATAATAATAGTAATAATAATAATAATAATAATAATAATAATAATAATAATAATAATAATAATAATAATAATAATAATAATAATAATAATAATAATAATAATAATAATAATAATAATAATCATAATCATAATCATAATCATAATAATAATAATAATAATAATAATAATAATAATAATAATAATAATAATAATAATAATAATAATAATAATAATAATAATAATAATAATAATAATAATAATAATAATAATAATAATAATAATAATAATAATAATAATAATAATAATAATAATAATAATAATAATAATAATAATAATAATAATAATAATAATAATAATAATAATAATAATAATAATAAAACAAAATGTATACAAGACGTACAAACATGTAGAACACGTAAAGCATTTACTAGGTTTTTCGTTGTATGCGGCATGATATCTAGCATAAAAGTATTCATTGTTGGCTCGAAGAATGCTATGTAATATTTTGCTACAAATGAGGTAGATGGTCTTGACGCATAGTTCCTCCACTGATACCGGTCGCGAAGTGACCTGTTAGCTCCTGAAATCAACTTAGGAAGGGGGTGTGTACCGTTGTGTTGCATAGTTACACGGCGAAACGTTCCGCTTTTAGCCACCTCTGAGGTAGGCTGTAGCCCAAAAAGAAACTAAAATGCAGAAAGAGGACAGGCGGACAAACTCAGGGACAAAAACAAGCCCGTACACTTTTATATTGGCTTGTATGTCACAACATACCAGCTTGTTATAAAATAATTTATACTCGTAGTTTACAACATTAAGAACAAAATACAGGAAATGTAAACAAAACATAACAAATGTGTGTGTCCTTTTTTGTCCATGAGTGTACCTTGTTCACCTTTGCATACATGATACATTTTGTTCATATAATTCTTTGCCATCCCTAGCAATAAATGATTACTTGTAATAATGCAAAATATATCTAGAAAGACTTGTTCGTTTAGATTTGCTGCTTCTGTTTGATTCATGCCAGTTGTGTGTGTTTTGCAACTCTAAATTTGGCCAGCTGTAATATGAGAGAACTAATCAGTACTCTGATTTATTATAGGAGCGGACGGAAGGCACAACCCTGCAATCAATTGGTGCATGCGAAGGTCAAGACGTGCAGTGAATCTGCACTCTGTTTACAAAGGTATGTACGTTACAGCATCACTTTATCGTAGCACTCTATGCATACATATGAGAAGATTTATGAATACAATTTAAACTAAGATGAATTATAATGTCATAGTGTTGACCGCTGCACGGTTATAAAGCTTAACAGGAGCTGCATCATTTCTTAAGAGGATGTGAGAGAAGATGCACTGCTTTACTGCTCTCTAATTAGACGCCAGGTTCATTGAGTGATTTTATTTTGACAACGAAAACCCATAAGATCTTTAGTTTTCTACATTACAAAGGTATAGTAGGCACAGCTTATTGAGATACTCCAAAAAACTACCTTGACGTTCCCCCCCCCCCCCCCCCCCCCCCCATTATGGTGCAGTCTGGTTATATTTGGTGATATTCCATCCGTTAGGTTGCATTAGTGACGTCAATTGTTCGTTACATATAACCATGGTAAAGTTACGGCCATAGCTGGTATAATTGCGTTTGTCATGTTGCCACAGAAGCCCTTGTTTATGAACGCGTTGCAGAAAGGCCAACCGATAGATTTTAAAACATGATTCCGTTTAGACGCCGTATTAATTGATTAATTAATCAATCTGTGGACGTACTGCTCGTGTTTGCGTGATTTTGCCTTGAATTCTTTTGGAGCAATATACGAAGTTATAGTTACTGTTATCATTTTTGTGTTCGCTACACAGTAATGCATTAAATATACTTATATTACGAACTGATTTCATCTAGAAGTGTTACTGTAGCACAGGATTTGCCGAAGGTTAATACGTTCTTTGTTGTATAGTAACGATGTTCAAGCATTTTTATCGTTTGAAAGTTTGTGATATTTGAGGTTAGAAATGCCTTTATTATGCACATTGGCAGGACTGCTTTTTGGAATACTTTCGTCAGCTGTTTAGTGAAATGCCGGTCATCTTGAATTCTTGGGGGCTGCCGAAAAACTGCGTCCACTATATATGGAATATGATGTGTTACATCCGAAGGAAAACACTTGAAATGAAACCGAATTTGTAAATTTGCCATCTTATTTAGTTTTAGTATAAGGTCTATTCCGTCATGCAGGGTAAGAGGCCAAATTCTGAAAACAAACTTGTTTTAAATCTCTCAACCGTGAAGCCACATGTTAAATTAATGATAAAATATCAAATAGGGAACCAGGCATTTGCTTGTAATTCAGAGGTTTTACTCTTTCTTTTCTTCTTTTAGTTAGTTTTCCGGTGAATTAGCTAAATGCAATTTGATATTATGCCTACGCTATTATTGCAATTCCCTTAATTATTCCCCATGGATAATTCTTATACTAAAGAAAGTTGGTAAACTCCGACATTTTGCTTTCAGAAAATACATCTTTGGGGAAAAAATTAAGCTCTTCCCCACTATACAGGTTTCTGAATACGTCACTGCTCAGCGTTACATAAAATATTCTCTCAGCTACTTGCTGCATGCACTTTGGCAGCATGTTCTATAATTCACCTTGAATAATTTATCCTAAACGCCTAAAAATAATAATTAATATTTAAACATGAATCAAATTAGTTTAAATTTGGAAGGATAGGCTGAAACAGGATAAGTTAAAAGCAATATATATTTTATAAATAAATAATATAGCTCATTAAAATTATTCAGAATTCAGTTAAGTGTTTGTCAAACATGACACCGAGCCTGCATAAAAAATGACCGGCTTTTATCACAAAATTTACTCGAGCAGTTTAAGCAACATTTTTAAACTGATTAATTTGTATTAGCATCATTTCGCAAATGCAGATTGGAAAGTTCGATGTGAGGTTCAAATTATCTGGCCAAGTACTTTCACATTCGCGACCTAGGACTTTTCAAAACCGTTTGAACACTTCAGCGAGTATTTGGCTGGAGTTAAAGTTCTAAACTGTAATCATTAGATGCACGCTTTCGTTTTTATATTTCTGCTTTTATACATTTATAAAGTAAGACATGTTGCCACAGCAACGAGTGCAAGGATTTTTTTTTTTTTTTTTTTTTTTTTTTTTTTTTTTTTTTACAAAATTTCCACATTCAATAAAAGCTACAACGTAACAAACTTAAAGGCGATATGTCAATACATAATTCTAACTAAATAAAAATAGTGTTCAACAGAAGTACTCAGCAAAGAACAGTCCAGCCAGAAAGTATACTTCACCGTGAGGAAACTTTTTCGTTTCGGCGAAATTTATTTTTGAGATAGTCGTATTTACGTGATTTGATGAGAACAAAATTCAGGAAACTCGCTATAACATGTAATGGCTCATATTTGACTATGTGTGGACTGTTTTTCAATGCCAGCTATTCAATTGTAAAAGTTTCTAACAATTCTAATGTAATAATACTCGTAGTAAAAATCCACAGCAAACCACCACCGCTATAAACTCTAGTTATAACTCAAGTTTAATTTACACCTCTGATAACAGAAGACAAGGCATAGTTACTGGTCGATTTCACTATAATTGCTGAAAATGCAATTTTTAATATTTGAAAAGTTATGTTTAGTTTCGCGTGTTAAATGCCAAAATAATGATTTATATTTTTTAAATGTCCCACTTATATGTCGCCTTTAGCATTCAAGGTCATATCGGCGTCTTTTAACCTCTTGCTCAACAGCAATATTGTTCACTCGCTTAATGGTGATTTTTGAACTTTGGGCTTTCTATTAATTTGGGTTAACTTCATAGATTAACTTCACACACCTTCACACTCACGTTCATACTTCCAGACTCTAGGGAGGATGGGGAATAATCCTGATTACAGAAATATTCCTACCCTGCAGCCGGGAATTGAACTCGAGACCCCTTGCACTGCAAGCAGGTGCTCCACCTACTAAGCTACGAGGCCAGCCGATTTGCATTTTTTTCTAGCCTTATAAATTGTGAAATCAAATATCCATGTTACCGTTTTTTCAATGAATACGTAAGTGAGATTATCTGACAGAAGTTCCTACTCCAAAAACCGGCGAGATGACCCGGCAATAGCGTGGCCCCGAGTTCAGTTCCCTTGGCGGATCCTCTGCCATGGGTTTGTGGATTCTTCCGCTTTGTAGGCTAATGTCGGGTGAATCCTCTTGCGCCAAGAATTTTCTGTAATATCCTGCTCCCATTATTTCTTATCATCTCTTTCATCTCATGTGTTTCAGGGCATGTATGACTAAGTGTTACCTGACTAGATAGAAGAATAAACACGTGTAAGAATTTTTGTTGAAAAGTGGGCAGAGAACTCATATGAACGTTATGTACCAGAGTTGTGTATTTATGTTTGTGATTTAGGCGTGTTATGATTGTTGTTTTAAAATTATATGTTAAATGTTTTACATACACACTACAACAAAGTAAAGAGAACTTGTTTAGTAGTTTCAGTATAATGAGTCACTGTTTAGCAAAAACGTATTCCATTAGCAACTTCAAGTTTGCATTTTTCATGTGGGAACACAATCTTCAGCTTTAGTTCCTTTTAAGTCTTCTTGGTACACTGTTGTAGTGCAATAACTGAAGCCCAATAGGATTAAGTGGCTTTGAAAGCGCTTTTTCTGTTTCAGTGCCATGTTTTTTTATTTGTTCGTTGACAGCGCTCATCCTTAAGTCTCTGTAGATGATGTTATTTCTAAGACACGAAGGTTGCCCAGAGTGTAATGTATTTCAACAATGTTACGAATTCAAAGCTTAAGCTATGCATTAGGATTTGAAGCTTTTGGAACGCGGACGCATATTTTCCATTTTCTCCGATAGATAGCATAGTTGCAGCAATGGTCCAAAATGGTGTCTGTAAGTGCCGTGAGTTACAAGCAGCTTGTCATTATGGAATTTCTCACTGCGGTGAACAAAACTGTTGGGAACATTCACAAACATTCGTGTGAAGTCTATAGAGCATTTGCAGTTGACTGAAGTACGGTCTGACTGGGCAGAGAGGGTCAGGCCATCAGAAGGCAACTACTTTCGCCAGTGAGGTCGTAATCACAATGTTTTTGAACTGTTAGAGTGTCATGCTGATTGGTGTAATGCCAAGGGAGAGCAGGATTAATTCTGAAGCATATGTCAACACATTAACCAAACCCAAGAAAGGCTTTTGCGGATTACGGTGCCAGAATAACTTAGGTGATTGTTTGATTCAACATGATAATCCTCGGCCTTACACAAGTTTGATGACTTTTCCTGAACAGGTTTGATACTGTTACTTCATCCACCCTACAGCCATGACCTAACGCCCTCAGATGTTCACTTGTTTGGGCCATTAAGGAATGCCATTCGTGGAAGAAATTTTGAAGATGACGAAGAGGGAGGTTTGCAGTGAAAAAAATGGCTTTGTGACTAGAGCAAGGAATGTTACGGACAGGAAATTTGAATTATTTTGTTCTTTAACGATGCTATTAATTGCCAGGATCACATCAGCATCGCCGGTGTGCTAGAACTTTGCCTCACAGGTGTTGTTTTACATGCCAATAAATCTACTGACATGGACCTATCGGTTTTAAGCACACTTAAAAACCATCGGTCTGAGCTGGATTTGAACCCGCGACCTTGAGATCAGTAAGCCAGCGTTTAACCAACTGAGCCACTCAGACCGACGCATATACACTCTTCTATCTCACTGGGGGACAGCCATTGAACTGGAGGAAGATTACACTAACAAGTTAGGATTGTAGAAGAAGCATCATTCTTTCTTGTTTCTTCGTTGTGTCGAATAAATAAATTGTCAAAGAAAAAAATGTGGTGCATTACCTTCTAGGCGACCTTTGTACCATGATGGATTGACAGTACCACACAGCAACTTTGTACAACCCATACATCTAAACTGGTCTAAATAGTAGTTTATACAACAAATTATTTTGTATACTCAGTTTAGAATATCTTCTTAACAGTCAATACATTTTCTGTACCTACTTTATAACAAGTTCTTTTCCTTTTGAACATGTGCCTTCAGTTTTAATTTGACGTTATGGTTAATGATTGAGTTTTGGCCTCAGGTTTCGGACAAGGTATCATTTCCTTCCATTTGTGTCGCTAATCACCCTTTAGCAGATATATCGCCTGCTAAGCTACTCAAAGCATCAGTAAAGTAACATCTAAGTACACAGAATGAACGAAAAAATGATGGAAAAGAGCCAAGGCTACGATTTGGGGATTATCGTCTGACATTCCGTCTTCAAGAAAAATTCGAATGAAGGGTACTTACCCCCACCAAGTTTAGAAGTTTTACCCTCTCGATTACACTACAATGATAGGAAGCAATAAAGCGTAACGACTAAAGCTCGAGTTACATGATTGTGAATTTAAGATCATGGCATTCGGAGGGACCCCTGTTGTAAACTTTTATGGCGCCTGAAGCAATATGTAAGACGGAAATGCTCACGTTTTCTCTCGCCTGTGAATGTTTCAACAAAGTTTAACACAAAGGTCGTACTTTACGGCCTTAAACCTCTGAGCAGGAGCATTTACAGAGACGGAGCATACTTTTCATCTGTCATGTAGTCGTGAATAGCACATGTCTTGCTGCCAGATGTAAAAGTCCAACTCTGGCTTGTTTCTCATTAATTCTGCAACAACAGCAGACAGCATCGGTGCGAAAAGGGCTGCTTTTATACAGTAGGCGAGGAAAGGAGAGCAGTTAATTTACGGAACCACGGCTCAACATCTTCTACCTTTATTAAGACTGAAATACATAAGCAGATTTTTTCCCATAATTGGGCCAGAATCTTCATTTTTATTGATGTGTGCCTAACTCGAATTCCATAATATAACAAACTTATCTTAACATATGATAACAAAGCTTACACATTTAAGAAATATAATTCATGCTGTATAAAATGTTTGAGACTACAAAGTTTCCGTAAGAAGACCTCATAACAACTCCTCAAACTAACTTATTGTATTTTAACTTATATCATTTAATATTTTATTTAAAAAATAGAAAATTAATTTTTATTTGACACGGAAAGTCTTTGTATTCTCTAAACATCTTAATGTTTAAGTTAAATGTATTTTTTAAGTTTACACTTGAAGTTTGAGATTAATCGTGCTCAACCTATGCACAAAACTATTCTTAATCTAGCAAACTTTTTACTAGGCATTTTTTCGGCACAGACTGGAAAATTTCACGTGATTATTGTACGTGAACATGCCATTCGTCTGCATATTCGTTTGCGGTTAGACAATATTTTGATGACTCATCGTAAGCAATTTCCTAAGCTGCTAAACAAGTCGTAACTCCCAGCAGTTGAAGCTGAAAAACTGATTGCATCACCACAATAAATTGTTGTGCAGTAAGCTGTGAGAGAAAATAATGGATTAAAAGCTTCTGTTAAAAACAAAGAAAGAAAAACAAAATCCACGACATAATTACGGACCTAAATAACAAAACACTACAATGAAATTATAAATCACAAAATTAAACAAAAATATTGGAACAACTTCTTTAACTCCTCTATGCAGAAGATATACACAATGTCTTGATGTGTAATTGATAAGATTAGCATTTATAGGAGGTATTTGTGCTCATTTTCGTCAGTTCTCGTAGAGAGCGATGTAAGGAAAACCAATACACATCAAGCTAGAACACTGATAGCCCTATCTGGCCTCAAGAGAAATTGCTTTTGTAAGATTTTGTGATAAAGCTGAATTTATGCTTCACTTAGCTCTGTTATTTGAGTTTGAAATACGGATAAAGATAGCAATCCGAATACCCGCCAATTCCTTTGGTTTACAGTGAGCTATTTACCAATTTCTCTTTATACAGACACCTCCTCTTATTACCACACTCTATTAAGATCAGATGGGACATAATCTCAACCTTGCCTATACATAATTTTAGACAACTTAACTCGACATTAGGTTAGTGCACCCTTCTCTGACCAATATTGATGAACTCCTTTGTTTTAGTAAACAAAAATTGATTTCAAGTTTTTACACTTAAGCTGCCCTGTAGTAAAAGATTGAATCAATGCCATCTGTAAACTTTATTATACATACCATACTTAGAACATTATTATATAAAACTTACACCTGAGTCTATTCGTATGATCCACTAACTTCTACTGCTATTGCTAGATTCTGTTCATTTCATAGGACCACAGAGTATATCTTCTAGTTAAGTGCATCAGACTTAAGGGAAGATAGAGCCTGTAGGCCTATATTGCCCTGTCATGTGTAAGAGTGCTCGGAAACCAGCTCTAGGAGTACTTGGATTTAACCACAATGGATTTTTCGGCCCATGTTATAGATTTGGTACCCTGTCAGTTCCACGAGGAAATCAGATGCAGATAACAGAAAACAAGATTATGGAAGTGGAAAGTATAGTGCTGAACACGTCTTTTCCTGTAAGGTTGGATGATAGCTCGTTCTGAGTGCACATGTGGACGTAGAGCGGGTACTCCGTCCCACCACATATGCTTCTTATTATAGTTATTATGATAATTTTATTATTATTATTATTATTATTATTATTATTATTATTATTATTATTATTATTATTATTATTATTATTATTATTATTATTATTATTATTATTATTATTATTATTATTATTATTATTATTATTATTATTATTATTATTATTATTATTATTATTATTATTATTATTATTATTATTATTATTAAGTAATATAAAAATAAGTTTATCAAAATGTATCAGTATGGCCATAGAGATGACTATCCTTAGCATAACTTATAGGTGCAATAAGCGTCATTATGAACAGGTAAAGTTACGTAATTCGATGTAGTTCAAATATAAAAAGAAAAAGAAAAGGAAATAAAATCAGAAAGAGTAGAAAATGTTGAGTCACTGATCTTGAAAGTTAGTTTCCAAACAGTTTTTTCCGCTTATACTAAATATGTCCGTGTTTGTTTTTCGTCTGGTAAACGCGAGAACAGTTAGGCGGCTCTGTGAATGGAAGTATTACAATAACGCGTTCTTTGAGGAGAGTCACGTCCATGACCTTCCTGACAAGCAGCTGCGAACAACAGTACTCCCTTCTAACACACAATTTTATTTAGACATCAACCCGTTCAAACAAAATGCTTGTTATTCTAATTTAATGGTAACATGAATATCTTTGGTAACCGGATACACCAACAAACACTTACCCTCAATTTCTTATGCCCTCTGTGTCAATATAAGTCTTTCTGTCCTCTTTTATCAACTCCGTGAGTGAGCCTAAGCTCATAATTAACGGTAATAGCCCGGTTTTATCCGCAACTATGTTGTATCAACCAGTGTCATGCAATTACAACATGGGAACGAAAGAAAAATGGAACATCTGCAATGCTTAAAACGCAGCATGTAATTTTATTGAAGTACGAGGCGTGTCTGGAAAGTAACTACCGGTTTGGGAAAAAACACAATCTATTTGTCTCCACAACAACATTTATTTGTACATGAAAGAGCATTCCTTAACCTATTTTTCGACATAGTGGCCACTACTGTTGAGGTATTTTTCATAATGGAGAATCAACTTTTGCATGTACCCATTAAAGATATATGCCGCCAGTGAAACTTTCATCTAAAACAGATGTTGAGATTTGTGGGAATTCATCACAAAGCATTCTTACTGTGAACCATCTATTGTCACGAACATTCACTTCAACCAAACCATCAGTGACAACAAATGATCGCCCACTCCGTGTCTCGACATGGACATTTGATCGTCCATTATTGAACTGTCTAATCCACTTTCTCAACATTCTATTTACCATTACATTTTCACAACAAATCCCAACGATTATCTCATCTGGTTGTTGACTTCAAAACGAAAATCAATATCCTGCAACTTATCATTAGCTGCTGTATGAATTAAATTGAGTTAAATTAACAAACAAAAAGAAAATATAGATCTAAATAAGGTTTAGGTGGTAAAATTATTATGAAATGCATTTAACACGCCACGTCTTTAACATTAGAACTTAAGACGACTTCATATAGTCATGCACATACCTGCAATAAATAAAGGAAACAACTAGGTTAGGTTTCCATTAATGAATGCAGGAAATTCTACTTTCACTGTAACGGGAATAGTTAAAAGGTGTCGAAAAAGAAACCGTAGTATATTGTTTTGAAAACTTGACAGTCACAAACAGACACCAAAGCAGAGAGAGAGAGAGAGAATTTAGGTGTCATCCGGATAACTTGAGCAGAGATGCGGGTTCTGTTTCTTCATAATTAGCTGTGTTGTAAGATAATGTTATTCTAATGCAGGAAGTGACAAAGGTCTAACCGTCTAACGTATTATGATTTCTGTGTGTGCCTGTGGATGGCAGCTAGCGAGCAGCTGTAGAAGCGGGGTTTTGCAACCAGTAGCGCTCATTTATAGCTCCTTCCCAAGGGCGAACGTCAACTGACGACGATCTTAGGTCAGTCATCCTCATTAGGTTTGTGCGTGAAGGTCAGGCGTCGACTTCCCCAATCATCGCTTGTGAAATAGATGGACTGTTCCATTTGTGCTGGGTCAACACTGGCTCGTGAACTGGCAGGGAATATGTTCCCGGAATGTAAATGGTTACAGGACGTTTCTGATGCTGATTTACATGAGAGATATTTCAGGCCTTCGTATGTGAGTACGGTAACTAACACGGAACTCTCAGTTGTATTATATTCCATAATATTTTTTCGATAATAGCGAATAATTGAATAATTATATTATGCCAAAATAAAATTAATTACTATCGTAGCCGCAAAATTTCCTGTTGTACAAGTACATGTTGTGGATGCAAATTATATTTATATTATTATATCACCGGCTGTACCTACTGATTTCACAGCGTGCTTAACTACACAATACCGCAAGGCGTGGCAAGCCTATGTTTGGCTTTTGTGTTGAACCAGCCACCTTTAAATTTTGCGACAACTATAACAGATGTTGAACACTGGTTCAAGTAGCACACTCGCCAAGAATAACTTTAGTGACGAACTGGCGATCCGTTATTCATGCCCAGTTGTTGACCTTAAACAAATAACTAAGGTGTAGCTCATAATAAACAGCTGCATGAGTTAAACTGTAAATAAATATTAATAGTGAAAATGGAAGTAAGAATTAAATTGTAAAAATTCCTGTCACATGTTATTTATACTCCAATGCATTTCCAAAATTACAGGATTTAATATAGTTCATGTGCAGAAAGTGAATTCAATAAATTACAAGGGCATCATGATTATTTAAGGAGATCTTCGCAGTGTTTCCTTCTTTTCCTCTCTTTACCCCTCTCCATAACAGCAGTAGGTATTCAAAATACTGGCTGAACATAGTTACAACCAATGACACGTCGGCATGAAGGGGAAGTATTGGTTATTTCTGACGGCTCAGTAAATTGTTACTCAACTGTTGCTAGTTTCACAGCATATACGACATCAGAAACTACACGTGGTCAGATTATTGGTCTAGGGCCAGCTGGTAATAGAGTTCGGCAAGTTTAAGAAGAAAGCCTTTCATTCGAAATCAGAAACTGCATTACATTATAACATAATAGACAAACATGTTTAAAACTATCCCAATAGGAATTTTAATCCCAGTACAGGGATAATTTGTAGAAGGATTTTTTTAAAAATATTTTTCAATATAATACTGTATTATGTTTACTGTACATCTTTATTTGTTTGTGATTCTAAGGGTAAATTATAGCTTTTCTTATAACACAGAATAGTTTAACCCATTAAATGCTACTTATTTCAAGCAGTATTTGTGACCTTTTCCAAAATAGGCATTAAGAATTTGGAGATAAATGCAAGAAAATTTAAAATGTAACTTTTCTACGAGACAAGGTATATCTACCCTTCACCCCATCTTTCCTTGTCCTGATTATAGCACCATGCCTCTTTCTTCGCATTGAACTGTCAAGTAGTTCATTGGTTAGTAATCATCCTGCACTTCCTGCAAGACAATAAGAAACTGAGAGATAGTCATAAACCGCGCATTTTACGAAATTGGTTCTGTGTACATATGTGCAGTAGAACTAACAAAACATGCAGGTAAATTAGTTTAGCAGCACTAAATGCAGGAAATTCAACTTTTTACCACGAAAATATGAAGGGCAGTGAATCAGAAAACACTGTCATCTAAAATAAACTTTACAAAATAGAGAGCGTTCTCATAAGCTGAAGACCATTTAAAAACGGTCCAAAATGATGTTCTTGGCTGCTCCAGTTTTCTAGATAAACGTATAAATGTTTGCTACAAATATAATAAAATTATTTTACAATAACACTCGACTTCAGAACGAACGAATATACCTGTGATGAATCCCCTATCCAAACTGATCAGCAGAAAAATGCAACTCAGGAAGCAAAAAGAGCATATCTTAAAGCAAAATGTGAGCTTTACAATCCTGTGCAGAAATAAGTCATATTTCAATCTGACGTACATAATTGCATAAACAATGGTGTACAAGTGCAGAGTGTTCAAAGACAGGTCAATAAAGTTGAATGCTCAAACCGCCAGTTTCTGCTAAAAACATGCTGCAGCAAAACATAATGTAGGGAAATAAAGTAATACTGTTTCTTTAACGAAAGAGCATTCCTAAATTTCTACAGTCACAACCAAAAGCGATCACGATATCACACATGCTCATTTTAATTTGCTTTTCCAGTTTGACTTAACTGGACAACTTAAGTGCATTTTATTTTATATTATACACTTTTAAATTAAATGTGCACAGATGCTTGTATGATAAGGGAATGTATACTAAAGATAAGGGTGCACACAATGAAGCATCATTGTCCTTCCTATGTCCTCACTGACATTAGAAATTTAATAAACAATTACAAACAAGAGAAGTCGATTTGTTCAACTAGAAGGAACCTCATTTAAAATTAAAGAAATTTTATTTAACCTCCAATTGCTCCAATAAATGCTGAGAAAATGATAATAAATTGAAATAAGTAGGTATTGGTAATTATGTATGAAATTAATATTAAAGGGGCAACGTATGTTGCTATTGAAAGTGCCAACAAATAAAAACAGTTCTCAAGTCTTTGATCATGATTAAAACACCGACTACGCGTCAAAAGTATTAGTTTCCAATAGCTACTCCCTAGAACCTCCATACTTATAGCAGGCATATTGTAACACCGGACGCGGTGCACAACAAGGGATATGCGGGGTTAAGCGTCAGCTACTTCACACCAAATACCAGGCCGGCGAGCAAAGAAGAAACAACGGCCAAGGTCATGCTTGCCCACACCACTCACACGGGCGAAATCGTGACTAACAACAATCAAGCGGCAAGAGAAAGGCTATCCAGAACATTCGAGGAGTGTCCAGTACGTCTAGTTTGTAGGCGTACGACAAAGCTCTGGCTACGTCATTGCCGGCATAAAAAGCTTGCACAGTGTGTGAAGTGAGGAGTTACGGTTACAGACATTAGTCGGCCAGTGTGTCAGTGAGGCGAGACAGCTGTGTGTGTGTGTGTGTGCGTGTGTGCGTGCGTGCGTGCGTGCGTGCGTGCGTGGTTTTTTTTTTTTTTTTTTTTTTTTTTTTTTTTTTTTTTTTTTTTTTTTAATGCATGCCCCATTCCATATGAATACTACATGCTTGAATTTATTTATTTACATACAATTTACATTTTATATACATGTACATGTTGGTGATGTTCTATTTGAACATTTACAAAATCATAAATCTGGTACTTATCATATAGTGAAAGGCAAATATTATTATACTTGTAACAGCAGTAGAGTATTGAACTGTGTTTGGACAATGATACTGATTGCAATTTTGGTAATGAGTAGAAATTATATATATTTGAACTTAAGTCATTCTATTTCTGTGAATTGTATAGCATTAATGAAGTTAACGAAAGGTTGTATGAAATTGTTTCCAAGTTCTTCTTTGTTTATGGGCCAAGTAGCACCTTTACTTTGTATCTTCCTAATCATTGCGTTTCTCTGGTTGTTTAGTATTTTGCATCGAAATATAATGTGGTTTACTGTTTGGTCCTCTTCTTCACATTTGCACATTGGGTTATCTAAAAATCCAAACCTGTGACGATATGATCTTAGCTTTCCATGTCCTGTTATCATTGCTGTGAACTCCGGAGATATTGGTAACCGTTGCTTCAATCTTCTTCTCACGGATGGGAAATATTCTTTGGTTACTGCTCCTTTCCTTGATGCTGTCCATTGTTGTTGCCATTCTTCGAGTGCAGTTTCTTTCTCTCTAGTTACTATTGCTTCTTTTGATACTTTGTCATATATTATTTCAGTGTCTTCCGCGGCAGCTTGTTTTGCTAGTCTGTCCACAAGTTCATTTCCGTGTATTCCCGCATGTCCTTTCACCCAGCCGAAATGTAGTGTCCACTTTGATTTTGAAAGTTCAAGGATTTTGGTTTTGATTGCTTCTATCAGCTGGTTATGTTTCATGTTGTGCCTGAGCAGATCTAGAGTTATCTTACTGTCTGTAAATAATGCAGCTCGTTTTTCATCGCATTCTCCATATCCAAGCTCATCTAGTTTTTTTAAAGTGTTTTTAATATTGCCAGTTGTTCAGCCTGGTTATTCGTGCATTGTGGATGCAACTTGAACTTTAATTTGTATGCCAGGTTGCCATGGATGAAGATGATCCCTGCTGCCCCAACTTTATCACCAGTTTTGCTACCATCGGTGTACATTTCAACTGCATATTCATTGTTGTTATCTACCTCATCTATTATTGGTATTTCCGCAGGGTGTCTCCAATACCTGACTTCCAGCGGTGCGTCATATTCTTGATTGTTGACTTTTGTTGCCAGGTAGGTTCTTACATATTGTTCTATGGTTATTTGTAGGGGTGGAACGCCTGCTACTACGCATGATGCCTCGTATGAGAGAGTTCGGTAGGCTTTAGCAGTTTTTATATTAATCAATCTTTGTATCCTTTTATATTTTGTTAGATTTTTTATTTTTCTTAAAGCGTGTGAACGCTTTAAGAAAAATGTGTGTGTGTGTGTGTGTGTGTGCGTGTGTGTGTGCGTGTGCGTGTGCGTGTGCGTGTGCGTGTGCGTGTGCGTGTGCGTGTGCGTGTGCGTGTGTGTGTGTGTGTGTGTGTGAATGATACTGTCGCCGTGAAGGATACGTCGCATCGGGGTGAAGAAATCTTAATTAGAGTTGAGTGATCGTTTCGTCAGAGGTAGTGCATGAGAGACAGAAAAAGTAAAGAAAGACAGCGAAAGGACTGAGTGTGGGTTACGAGAATAAATCAGTTGTGTGTTGTAATACCTGTAGACTGCATTAACGAAGAGGACTCTGTGATGTTAAAACCGAGTGAAAAAGCTATGCGACCAATATTTAGCTACAAAAAGTGATACTTGCCGAAACTGGCAGTGCTTTCAACTTATCCATACACCAATATACAGAAACGCATGATTCCAAGCTACTCCTTAGCTCTTCTATGGGAATTATTTTGTATGTAACAAAATTAACAGTGCGTGGTTTGAGTGAGTTCGATGTTGATATATACCGTATTTAATCGCGTAATTCCCCTCCCTCCTCCCTTTTTTCCTCGAAAAACACTGGGGAGGGAATTATGCGAGTGGTGCTTCTAGGAATTCAGAAAGGAAGGGAAACTATGTAGTATTATGTCTAAGTTATATAGGTATACAGTAATTTGTGAATGAACTGGATACATACCACGGTTTCATTGGGTCTACAATGTATTGTTTCATTATTTCTTTTCTAGGACTATTCTGCGGTCTCACTTTCGTCATTATCACCACTATTTTCATTTATATCTGGCTCAGATAACACATCTTCGTTTTCGCTATTCCAAAACATGTCGTCAGAACCATTAATGGCATAAGAAATACCATTTTTTTTTTAAAACTCTTCTTAACAATATGACGACTTGTAACAAACTGACTTAGAAACACGACTGCAATTTCACATTTAAATTTTAGGATACGTTGTGACAATGGCAATACGAGTGTTCTTGTGGCAAGCACTGCGCCCATTGTTGTCCGTTATAGGCACCGCTGCATCGATTGTTGTCCATTCTCAAGTCATTTGTCGTCCGGGGGGGGGGGGGGCCTTATGCGATTAAATACGGTATTCTCTACCATTTCTCTGAACCTCCTAATACATAAATTTTCTCAGTTCCACAGCACAAATAGCCTATCAGCTAGTTTTCACGTCATGAATTATCGTGTTTTAAATTTAGATATGTTGATTCTCGTTACATTATTTAGATCCTAGTCAAAAGATACAGTGATACAAAGAAAGAGCCTTTGGCCTATAGGTATAAAGAAAGAGATAAAGAGATAAAGAAAGAGAGAAAGAAAGAGAGAGACAGAAAGAAAGAAAGAAAAAAAAAGAAAGAAAGAAAGAAAGAAACAAACAAACAAACAGAGAGAGAGAGAGAGAAAAAAGTAAATAAATAAATATAGGTACTGTTAAGTGCGCTGTCAATTGCCAGAATCATATCATCGCCACCGGTGTGCCGGAGTTTCGTTCCGCAGGAGTTCTTTTATATGCCAATAAAGCTACCACCATTGGGCTGTCACTTTTAAGCAAAACTAAAAACCGTCGACATGGACCGGGTTGAACCCGTGACCTTGGAATCAGTAATCCAGCATCTTAACACTATACTTTTTATAAGCGATTGTGCAGAAAAAATTATCATTTAAGATTGCAAAAATAATGTTCTCTGTGAATGGTTGTTCTTTAAAATGTTATATTATTGATTTAATTCGTTTAGATGATTTTACCTTAGGAAACATGTCATCACTGTCCAAACCCGCGTAGCTGGGGGTTTGAAAACGTAAGAACCGTGTGCTTCAATCACTCTCATGGATAGATCTAAGTTGTAAAACAGGGTATAAGGAAGGCGGTACTGTCACACTGCTAAGTTAAATGAAATGAATGGCCCACATAATTGGCCCGTCTTCCTGCAGAGAGGGAGGAAATGGTCAAGGGAGTTCAAGAGAGGAAGAGGGGGCGAATACTCTATCACTGGACCCTATGTGCTGACATTTCGCTTGCAACTTATATTTAGAGTGGCAATAAAATACAAAGAAATTATAGAAATGAAAGATGTAGAAAGATAGAAACTGTAGGAAATACTATACTGGCCTCCATAGAATGAGTTTATATAATATGAAAAATTAGATTCTAGGAGGCAAGGTGACGGGCACCTACATAACCCGGAATTAGGAACCCGTGTTACAGCGCGGTTCCCAGATCATAACCATAACCGAGCAGGATGACATCTGTGGCACCCATTTAGGAGTCACCAGTTCGATCTCCGTGACAAACCTTCCTGATCCATGGGTTTTTTCCACAAGTTTTCCCCGGTCGCCATGCTGGGATGGATTTCCATGTCCTCAGAAGTTTCTATCCCACCATTTAATTACATAAATTATTTCATCTCACCCTTATTCCGTAGTTTCCTTCAGGATTGGAAGCGTCGGGTCAGCGTTGGGGCAGGGGGGACAAATGCGCTCTGGATTGTAGGATTTGTGGGTTTAAGGGCGCTCAACTTCTGGGTCATTAGCGCCCTTCTAAAATTCATGGCAATAACCAGATATAAACTTGAATCAAAAATAAAATACTATGATGTGAACTCGTCGCTCCTCCTTTCCGCTCTCCTACGCTGACAGCTACTTTCTGGTGTCTTCTCCTCCGGCTGATCTGGCATGTGATCTTAACCTCGGGGTATGCGTGAGTGTTTGTGAATAAAACCAGAACTTCGTTGAAACACTTTTATTCTCCCAAAATAAGAAAGCGTGAGATTTACCGATCGTTATTAAATACGTTGAGTCGTTACCGTGTCTTTACTAAGACCGAAGATTGTTAATATTAACTATAATGTGTCCTCACACTTGAGGATCCGGAATACAAGTCCCGTAGCTGAGATGCTCGCTCGGCGGTCTGGGCGGCAAGTGTACTGCCCCGTCGGATTCTGGAGGGCCACTGTACTGCCCCGTCGGGTTCTGGAGGGCAACTGTACTGCCCAGTTATGGCCCCGTCGGATTCTGGAGGGCCACTGTACTGCCCCGTCGGAAGGCACCTCTCTTCCCCTCAAAAACCCCTCCAATTTCATGGCGCGAAAACTCCGCGTCATGACGCTCTCAACGCTCTTCAGCTTTTAATGTACCTACGACGGGTTTCGAAGAAGTCTCCGTGGCCATCCCTTGTTTACCTGCTCAACACCTGCGCTGAGCGATATCCAGGAAAACCGGTATTCTATGTATCAGGCTAACTACCTGGACTTTACCACTAATGACTTGCCTGCAACCTTACGTGTCGCTTCTAACAACTTTAACCGTAACTACTCCTTGCTAATTCTGTAGATTTATACATGTAACGACTTTAACATTTCCTGATTATTTAATTGTGCCATGTGACGCAGTATTATGTCCGTAATTATGGCGTTCACAATTTCGGCTTCAACTAGTATCAAAGAAAAAAAAACACATAAACGTAAAAACAGCGGCAATAGCCAGATATAAAACAATGTAATAAATAGCTCAAAAGGTATAAACAAATAGCTAAAGTTTTAAATCCTTAAATTGATATTACAATCCGCTAAAAACTTAAAAACTCTATCAATCGCTGTTTTGTCGTCCGCTAGGACCTGTGCAAGTCTGGCAGGCAGCTGCAGAGAATTTCTAAGGTGCGCTAGAGAGCAACACTCCAGCAGCACGTGGCGAACAGACAAAAGGTTGTCACACAGCGGACATATAGGAGCAGGGTCCCTTTTAAATAGGTAACCATGCGAAAAATTGCGGTCCTCTAATTCTTAATCGAGCCAAACTAACCTCCTCGCGACGAGATGTGCGACAGGAGGTTACCCAGTTTATCGGAAGGTTTTTCACTTCTCTAAGATTACTTCCTTGGAGAGCTGGCCACTCGTCGTGCCAGGACGACAGCACCGCTCTCCGCACTTCAAGCCTAAAGTTTTCCGAAGTAACACGTGAGATGGTAATACTGGGTTCTGTAGTTGCCGTCTATGCTGCTAAATCTGCCATTTCATTCCCCGGCAAACCTACGTGACCAGGAATCCATGCACAAACCACGTCAACGCCAGAAGCGTGTACAACGTGGAGGGAATTCTGGATACGTTGTACAATAGGGTGGGGGTTGTACAACTGACAATGGCTCTGCAGTGCACTAAGGGAATCGCTCAAAATCAGGCAGTCACCTAATTTACGACGGCGAACATACAAAACGGCTCGATAAATTGCACAAAGCTCTGCAGTAAAAATGGACGTGCTATTTGGAAAACCGAATGTATATGGTTCGGTCCCATAAACATAAGCACATCCAACACCGTTGGTGCTCTTTGACCCATCGGTGTAAATATATCGACGGTCAGTGTAGCCTGACAAAAATTCTAAGAAACACGTGCGGATACTTGAAATAGTTATCGTGGACTTCTGGTGTACGGTCATCCCAAGATCTACATGGGGCGTGCCAGATAGCCAACGGGGTTAAGCTTCTCGCCCTTGGCGAACATCCTAGGCAGTTCCACTACAAGCTTCACTAGAAGGTCTTGGAAACGGAACCCCGCAGGCTTAGGACTAAAGGTGCTATTCCTTTATCGTTCTCTTAGCGTGGTGGTGAAAAAACAAGAAAACTTTGGGTGCTTAGGCATACATCTAAGCGCACAACCATAATTTGCCAAGAGAATCTCACGCCGATATTGCAGAGGAGGTTCTGCGGACTCGGCGTAAAGGCTCAACATTGGGCTTGTTGGAAAAGCTCCTGTTGCAATGCGGATGCCCCTATTATGGACCACGTCTAATCTTCTCAGCACAGATGGTCGTTCTGACGAGTAAACAATACACCCATACTCTAGCTTGGATCGGATGAGTGCGCGATAGATTCGCAACAAAATTGTCCGATTATCTCCCCACGATTTGAAATTCAGTATTCGCATGATATTTAGGGAACGGTCACATCGTGCTCTTAGCTGTGCAATATGCGACGACCAACTAAGCTTCCTGTCCAGGATCAAACCCAGGAAGCGAGTCTCTTCTGCGAGGGGAAGTAAATCTGGACCGAAGCGGAGCGAAGGTGGTAATCGCTCCTACGACGCCAGAAATTAACGCAGATTGACTTCTCAGTTGAGAACCAGAAGCCCGTTTTCACGCTCCATTCTCTAAGGTTGTCCAAACATTGCTGCAGGCGCCGTTGTAAGAACGCCGTGCGCTGAGAAGTGAAACAGACAGCGAAGTCGTCTACGAATAGGCATGTCGAAACTCCAGGTGGAACAAATTTTCAGATGGAGTTAATTGCTACAGCAAAGGGCGTGACACTTAGCACCGAACCCTGAGGTACTCCCTCCTCTTGAACAAAAGAATTAGAAAAAACCGAGCCGACCCTTACTCGGAAAAAGCGGTCCTTCATAAACTCCTGAATGAAACCTGGTAGGAGTCCACGTATGTTCCAGGCATACAGGGAAAGTAAAATCCCTGCTCACCAGCACGTATCTTAAGCCTTCTCAAGATAAAAAATATGCCAACCGTTTGACAGTTCTTCATAAAACCGTCCATTAGCTGTGTCGATATTGACACAAGATGGTCAACAGTTGAACGGCGTCGTCGAAAACCACGCTGGATGTTAGTCAGTAGGTTACGACTTTCTAACCACCATACCAATCGTCCATTGATCATGCGTTCCATCACCTTGCAAACGCAACTGGTGAGGGAAATAGGACGATAGCTAGAGGGAAGATGACGGTCCTTTCCAGCCATCAAGATGGGAATAACGGTGGCCTCCTGCCAATTTTCTGGGAGTATACTGTCAACCCAAACACGATTATAGACCTTGAGCAGGAATGCCTTACCTTCAGGAGAGAGCTGTTGTAACATTTGTACATGAATACCGTCCGGTCCTGGTGCTGAACATCGCGAAGGTTTCAGGGAATGTTCCAGCTCCGCCATGGTGAAAAGGCGATTGTAATCTTCTACGTTTCTAGACCGAAGCGAAGTCTTGAGATTCCACCTGAGTTTTAAATGGAAGAAACTCAGGGGAGTAGTTTTCCGAGCTAGACACTTGAGCGAAGGCACTGCCAAACGTATTGGCCACCACAAATGAGTCAACAACAGCTCCTGTAGATGTTTTTAATCCCGCTATTGGTAGTTGAGTGGTTTTAGCTGCAACACGCCTTAACCTATCCCACACAACCGAGGAAGGTGTGCGTCGGTTAAATGAAGCTACAAATTTGCTCCACGATGACTTTTTGGTATCCTTAATTAGTTGTCTGGACCTGGCGCGCATTTTCTTGTATTCAATCAGGTTATCCAAAGTAGGGTGATGTTGGAAAACCCTAAGCGCACGCCTTCGAGCACAAATGGCCTTCCGGCATTCTTCCGTCCACCAGGGGACTGAAAATCGACGGGGGTGTGAAGTCGACCGCGGAATGGATTGTTCAGCAGCAGAGAGAATCGTCTCCATGAGATGCTGCACCAAATCATTTACTGAGTCGTGCTCGTTGTACGTAAAGACATCCAACTGGGTGTACAGGTAACAGCTGGTATGGTCCAAACGCCATACGTGTGGAATATGTATCTTGCGTCAGGAGACTAATAAGACATGGGAAGTGGTCACTAGAGTGTAAATCAGAGATCACATTCCATTGTAAGGAAACTGCCAACTGAGGTGAACAAACTGCAAGATCAAGGTGCGAGAAACTATTGTAAGAGTCAGAAATGAATGTAGGCTCTCCAGCTAGGTTGTGACTGTCCAGGAAATCGGCAATGAGTGTACCTCTCGCACAAGCGCAACTTGAACCCCACAGTGGGTGGTGCACATTGAAGTCTCCCAACAACAGGAACGGTGTTGGTAACAGGGAAACTAGATCTTCTAAATCAATGTGCGAGAAGTCATGGGACGGAGGCAAATATACGGTACAAATGGTGATCTGGATGTTTTGCAGTACAATCTCTACAGCAACTGACTGTATATCAGAGTGGAATGGTACAGAATTTGTGTATATGTCATCTCTTACAAGTGTCATAGTGCCGCCATGTGCCAGTACACCCTCCTCTGGTGTGACATCACACCGTACTGGGGTGTATCGTCTTAGGTAGAAGGCGCCTTGAGGACGTAGCTTAGTGTCTTGCAAACATGCGACCAGAGGTTCGTTGTCTTTGAGCAAAAGCCCAAGATCTGGCCGTTGAGTTCGAATTCCACGTATGTTCCATTGTAGGATAGCCATATTGCTTTGTGTATGGGACAGGTAATTCCAAGGTAACTCTTCATTACTTTGGAGTAGGCGGTTGTTGAACTAATTTAGCAATTTTCCTCTCTCTTGGGTTGACATTCTTTTCGGACGCTTTTTCGCGCCTCTTTTCCACCGGGGGTCTCCCAGTGTGGGCAGATTGGTCTATATCCTTGTCCTCTGCCAAAGACGTCCGTTTTCCCATAGCGAACTTGGGTTCAAGTGTCTCGAACCGGTTGCTAATGGGGACTGGCGAAGATGAAAGGCGCCGGTCTGAGTTCACCCCTGAAGATTCCCCCGAAGCAGATCTTCGAGGAGATCTTCTCTGACTCTTATATCCCTTTGATGTACTGGGATCAGGCTTATCTTCCTTGAGGAAATCATTCTTAGTATAGTTCTTCTTAAACTTTATCTAGTCTTCTGTGTCGAGTTTGACATTTTCGTTGGTGATCTAACGGTTGAATTTTTTTCACCAACAGATTTTGTACACGTTGATACAGATGTGCGCACTGATGTTGAGGGCTTTGGAATAGAACTATGGGCAACAAGTGTCTTTTCGGAAATTGTAGCCCCATTGAAATCGCTGGTCTGCGCTGTGATCTCTCTTCTCGGTACCGCTTTAGCTGCAACTGAGCTATACGTTCCGGATCTGGGAACAGAGGGTTGGCGTAGACGCAAGAGCTTCCGGGCTTCTGAGAAGGGCACCTTCGCTTTAACCCGTATCTCTTGGATCGCTCTTTCCTCTACAAAGCGGGGCAGTCTCGGGAACTAGATGGATGTTCACGCATGACGGAGCTGCACTACATGCACCATCGTGGAATTCAGCTCCACATTGAGGGCATGTAGCTAGTCCCTTACAAAGCTCGCTTGTATGTCCAAAGCGCTGGCACTTGAAACATCTGAGTGGGTTCGGGATGAACGGCCTAACTTCGATGGATTCATACCCTGCCTTAATCCTTTGCGGGAGATCTACCCGATCAAAGGTCAGGAACGGGTATTAGTTGGCTTTAACTCACCACCTTCTTTCTCTTCGTTGAACCCGGTAAACGTGAATGACGCCTTGTTCGGTCAGATTCTCTTGAATCTCCTCATTTGATAACCCTTCCAATCCACGGGTGTTTATCACGCCGCGCAAGGAGTTCAAGGTTCTGTGCATCCGACACGTACAGGATAACTTGCTAGCATGTTCGCTTTCAGTAACTTAGCTGACTGGGTAGCTGAATGTGCTTCAACTAGGAGCGTGCCATTGCGAGGTCTAGTGCATGTCTTTACTGGACCAGCAATGTTATCCTAAACCTTTTGTATTGTAAATGGGCTCACGGATGAAAATTTCTTAGCTCCCTCAGTTCAAGATATAACTAAGTAGCGAGGACCACTCGACTCTGCTACTTCCTTTACACTTACTTTAATTGGTTTTGTTTTATTGTGAGTTTTCATACTCATGGCGCATTAATCCTCCAGTATTGCAAATGTCTCCGATGGCATGCTCACATCCTGGGCGCCACCGCGGCTTAGGTGAGAGTCCTGGCCTGGACCTTGCTCACCCTAGGGTCTCACCTCCCAATGTATAGACAGAGGGACCCAATCGCCTTCAGGAGTGCATCAGCTCATGCAATGGCCCCTACCCGGGACTGACCTTTATCAGAGGATACGCACACAGATCCTACATGATAACCAGGGGCTGGGACTTACGCGATTACCCAGTCACCCCTTGCGTCACCCCATCCTCCTACAACCCGCGCGTAGGTTATCCGTCAGATTTTGTACAGGGAGGTATCAGGTGGGACGTCAAAAACCAAAGTGGACCAAGCTTGATTGGGCGTTTGGCAGGTGCCCTCTCACCTCTTGGAGGAACCCAATCGAGAGTATGGCTCGGGGCCCCGGGTATGCCAAACCCGTACCTACCGTAGTAGGAACCCCTGGGGGAGTTTGATTTCGGAGTCCTTTTCTCCTAGCTGAGTCATCAACCAAGACCAACGAGCCCCATCTACCCGTTTGGAATGTTCTTTGCTTCCCCTCACCTCTTGCCTACCAGTAGTCAAAATGACATTTAGTAGGCCATCTGGTTCGGGTACTGAGCCCCTCTGTGACACTCCTTCGGAGGGGAATGCGCTCTGGAGCTCTGGTGGGTGGGGAGCTCTGGGGGATGAACTTTAATAGCCTTTCTTATAGCAAACAAAAACATAAAAAGAAAACAAGTGAGCGATGAAATTGTGGTACGCGTAGCGTCCACAGCTCGCTACCTAGTAATTTTTAGGATGGAAGAGACAAAGTCATTTCTCAAGGTGAACCCGTTTGTCACCAAGTCAGGACTAGACAAAATAGCCGGCCCCGTTAAGTTGTGTACCCGTCTTCCCCCAGGTTCTCTACTTGAGGAAACCTACACGTGTACGCAGTTATAACAAGCTGTTGAAAGCAAAACTTCTCCACGGCTATCCTATCGGTGTTGAGAACCACCGGAGCCTCAACTCTACCAAGGCCGTCATTACCACGCATTTGTGGACGGTATGCCGGAGGCAGAGTTCCAGGGCTACCTATTTGGTCAGCCATAACACCTGTTTATCGAGTCCTAAAATAGCGTGACGGAGCACAGGTAGATACTCGTACGCTATTTCTTACATTTCATCGGCTCGATCTCCCTCCGAAGATAAAGGCATGTTACGAAGTCATTAACGTTCGGCCGTATATCCCGGGGCCTATGCGGTGTGACCAACGCTATTTCTTACATTTCATCGGCTCGATCTCCCTCCGAAGATAAAGGCATCTTATGAAGTCATTAACGTTCGGCCGTATATCCCGCGGCTTATGCGGTGTTTCCAATGCCAACGTTATGGTCACACTCGAACATCTTGTAAAGCTTCTGTATCTGTTTGTCACCTGCGGTAAAGGTGCCCATGATGGAGCATGTCCATCTGCTGCTAGCTGTGTCAATTGTCGAGGTGCCAATCGGACGACATTCCGCGACTGTACCCGTTACCCGAATGAGAAGGGTATCCAAAAGCTGCGGGTAAAATGGCGTTTGTCGTTCTCTGAAGCCCGCAAACGCCATTTTGCTCGCCTGCCTTCGATTCTCAAATTTGGCAGTTTTACTTCGGTAGTGTCATCTCCCGTGCCAAAGCAGGATGTAGGTACTCAAATGAGCCCTGTTACCACCAGCGCCTTCGTACCCACTCGTCCTCCAGCCACTGATTCTATATCAGGCAGCATCAACTCTAAGACTCTTCCTACTGGTCCTGGCACCCGAAACTTTAAAGTGGAGCCAAAGAGCAGTGATTTCCTAAAAGTCTCTGCGACCTCTGCCAGTGCACAGTGTGGCTTTCCAGTCTCTTTATCTTCCCTTCTCCGGCAGTGTCGCTCTCAGGACACCAGAGGGCATAGTGCAGCGGGTCTTCGCCTCCCGTTACCACAGACAACAGATACTTCTGTCTTCCGCCATCAGTGACGTCGGAAGAACCTATGGAGCAAGAATCATCTGCTCCAAAAAGCTCTAACCCCACGCGCACTCAGAAGACTAAATTGAAGTGACGACCGCCGGTCAAGTGATCATAGCCGACAGCTTATCCCCTAATTTCCAGAATGTCCATTCTCGAATGCAGTACACGTGGCATACGCGCACATAAGGCTAACACGCAGGTACTTATTAACTCGCTTTCTCCCATTATTCTGTGCTTTCAGGAGACCAAGCTTCGCCCGCTGGACTCCTTTAAGTTCCCAGGGTTTATTCTGGTGCGCTTTGACCTCCCACCGGAAACTGGTACTCCTACGCATGGAGGTGTCATGCTCCTCATTCACGACGACGTTTTTTATCAGCCTCTCCTTCTTAGCACTCCATTGCAGGCTGTTGCTGCTACCCCGAATTGACCTGGCTTTTCTTTTACTCTCTGTTCTGTTTATCTACATCCTTGTTCTCCTTTCGCAATTGCGGACCTCCCCAACTTAGCGTCGTAGCTCCCAACGCCCTACCTACTGTTGGGAGACCTTATCCTCACCACCCTCTTTGGGGTTCTTCTCGGGCTTATATAAGGGGGACACAGCCGATTTTTTCACACAGAAATCTCTTTCACTTCTGAATACTGGTAAACCCACTTTTGTTTCCGACTCTGTAGGTAGCTTTTCCCACCTGGATTTATCCGTTTGCTCAGCTCAGGTTGCACCTCTTTTTGAGAGGCACGTTGTCTCTGACACCTTCTCTAGCGACCATTCTTCATGTGTTATCAGCTTGCTCTCACACAACGCACCCTCGCTAGGTGCCCCTTACTGGCGTCTAAACAGCACGGATTGGTACTATATAACCGCTTAGCTGCTTTTATGAGCGATTGCTCGGCGATGTTGACCAGATGGTGGTTCAGTTCAAATCCGTCGTTCTTAACGCTGCTGAACGTGCAGTACTTCGGTCGTCTGCCCATCCGAGACGTGTACCGGTCCCTTGGTGCCGTGCGCGGCGGATGGCGCTCCGGGTTTTTCGGCACCTCCCTACTCTTGACAACCTGGTCGCATTTAAGCAATCGCGCGCAAGGGCTCGTCGCGTAATACAGACCACAAAGAGGACATTCTGACTCCGTTTTGCGGAGTCATTTAATAAATTTACACCATCTGTCATTTGTGATAAGCGCCGTCACGTGGCCGGCAAACCCTCGCCGTTTGCCGTTCCCGGACTCCGGCTCAATAATACCATCATTGTGTTACCTAGAGCTGTTGCTGATCCTCTGGGCAACGCTTTTGCTGGTATATT
Source organism: Tenodera sinensis (assembly GCA_030765045.1). Taxonomy (NCBI): domain Eukaryota; kingdom Metazoa; phylum Arthropoda; class Insecta; order Mantodea; family Mantidae; genus Tenodera; species Tenodera sinensis. The sequence goes on from JAUKNM010000042.1 coordinate 1,230,160, forward strand.
AGGCTCATCGCATAACCACCCGGATTCTCTACGGATCAAGCATGGTGCTGAGTCACATTATCTTTCTTTTAACTCGTCTGACGCGGAGTATTATAACGCCTTTTTCACCATGCAGGAGTTGGAGCATGCCCTCGCCTCCTCTAAGCTCTGCGCTCATGGGCCGGATGGTGTCCACGTTTTAATGTTACAGCACCTGTCTTCAGCTGATAAACTCTTCCTCTTAGATGTTTACAACGGTATCTGACGTACAGTAACATTTTCGTCTGTTTGGCGCGAAGTCACCATCGTACCGATTTTGAATTTTGCTAAGGATCGCCAACTACCTTCCAGTTATCGCCCGATCTCCCTCGCCAGTTGCATATGCGCATGATTAACGCATGATAGAGCGCATGATTAACGGGCGGTTGACATGGTGTCTTGAGTCTCATAATCTGCTGTCCAATGTTCTGGGCGGTTTTCGGCGATTCCGTTCAACAGATGACCACTCAGTGTTTTTATCCCCACTCATCATGAACGGCCTTCTGAGGAAGAGCCAAACGGTTGCTGTCTTCTTTGACTTGGAGAAAGCGTATGACAGTTTCTGGAGGTAAGGAATCCCTAATACCCATCATCAGTGGAGCATTCGCGGTTCAATGCCGCTTTTTATTCGGGATTTTATGCGGGGTAGAATCTTTCGGGTACGGGTGGGGTCGGTTTTATCTCGTTTTTACTCAGAAGAACGGAGTTCCACAGGGCTCAGTACTCACTGTCACACTCTTTGCCATTGCAATCAATCGTATTGTGAGGTGCATCCCATCGCGCGTTTCATCTTCGTTATTTGTGGATGACTTCGGCATTTACTGCAGTTCTCGGCGGACTTCTCTCTTACAACGCCTCCAATTTTGTCTTGACCGCCTGTTCACTTGGACTGTGGAAAATGGCCTTAAGTTCTCCACCGAGAGGACTGTAAACTTGTGGTGCCGTTAACTTCTGGATAGTTTTCTTTTCGCATACTAAACGAAATTTTTGGGATTCATTTTTGACAAGAAGCTTAGTTGGTCTTCCCATATCTCATTCTTAAGGGCACGGTGTTAACGTTCTCTTAATCTTTTGCGGGTTTTGAGTGTGACATCCTGCGAAGCTGATTCTTTTACGACTATATCGTTCACTGGTCCAATCATAACTTGATTAAGGTTGTGTTGTGTATTCCTATGCTCGACCGTCTGTTTTAAATCGCCTCAACGCTACACCCCACCGTGGCATCCAGTTGAGTGTTGGCGCAGTTCTTTCGAGCCCTGTTCTTAACCTGTGTGTGGAAACTGCTGAATTTCCGCTTAGTTATGGGCGCGATGTTCTGCTCTACACCTATGCTTGTAGACGTTCTAGTCTGCCTGAATACCCGTCCTTCAGTTTATTGTTTAATTATAGCTTGGACCGCCAATACTTAACGAGCTCCCTAGCCCTCCTGGCGTTCGATTTCGTTCACTCCTTCGGCTACTGGACATCGATTTACCTGCGAGTTGCTGAAAGGTGAAACCAGATTTCCCCCCGAGACCCATGTCAACCTGAGTTTGTTGTCCCTGCCAATTTCGTCGACGCCAGATTACGTTCTTCGCTCTGTCTTTCTAGCTATTCAGAGTCAGTCTGGATTCTGCAGTTTTATATACACTGATGGCTCGAAGGACGTTCGGGAGGTAGGTTCTGCTTTTATTCACACTCGCCAGAGTTTTAGTTTTAGTCTTTTACCGCAGTGCTCGATTTTTACCTCAGAGCTTTTTCTTTTATATGTTCGTCGGCAGAGCTTGGAGCGTTGTGTTATTTGTTCAGACCCTTTGAGTGCTCTTCAGAGCGTAGGCGCACTGTACCATTACTATCGAAGGGTGCAACGTGTCCAGCACAACCTTTAGTCACTCGCTGGTGCTGGCCCTAGCGTGTCGTTTATGTGGGTGCCTGGACATCTAGGCCTGCAGGGAAACGAGGCGGTCGGTTCTGCTGCAAAGGCTGTAGCTTTAAGTCCCAGGTGTTTTGCCGCTTATGTTCCCTGTGATGATTTTAGCGCGTTTTTACGCGATTGTATTGTTTCGCGGTGGAGGGCCGTAGGGACAGATACACAAGGGAAAAACTCAGGGAGGTGAAATCCCTTCCTGTCACCTGCAGGACTTCTTCACTCCCCTGTGTTCGCTAGAAGGTGGTTTTAGTGAGATTACGTATCGGACATTGTCGTTTTAGTCATAGCCATGTTCTTTCTCAGACACCGCGCCGCTCTGTTCTTATTGTCACGAGGCTTTGACAGTACGGCATGTTTTAATTCTGTGCCAGTTTTTAGCCACTTTAGGTGTGTCCTTGAGTCTACCAGCTACCCTTGCTGAGGTGTTGGCAGATACTGCCACTGCCGTAAACCGTGTTTTACATTTTATCCGTGTTAGTGATATGGCTGCTCGTATCTGAATCACAAATTTTATCTTGTTCCTATTGGGCCGTTTAGTTGTTGCTGTGATTCTTTGTTCTCGGTCTTTTTATTAGTTCTGCTGTTACAAATTCTGGCACTATTTAGTTGACTTTTCAGTTTTTAAGCGCTTTAAACTGCAGGTTTAATGCCTGTTCTTTTGGCTTTTATTGTTGTTTTGGGCGCTAATAACCACAGTAGTGGTGCACCCTAACACCCAACGTAACCTAATCGAGGATACTCCTGAAGAACCAAATGTAGCATGTAGAAAGCAATGCATCTGTAGGTACATTTCATTTTGCATTACAGGCATGCCTAGTATCAGCCTCAGTACAGACTGCGTTTCCGAAGCAGCAGTCATTTTTTCACCTCTCCTTCGAAAACGATCGTTAATCTAACTGTATTTCTATGGAAACATGTGGCATGAAGTAAATTATATATATATATATATATATTGGGTATCCATACATATATCTTACAGTTTACGTAGTTATATTATTAGATGAATTATAGTTTTATGGGCTTTGTTGTTACTTTATTCATTTATCCAAATTAAGTTCTGTTTGAATGAAAATAAATTAAGAAATAAACTACTGCCAATCTTCCATTTAAATACTCTCTATGTGAACGAAATTTGCTATTGGATGGTGGCAATACCTTTGAACATGTTTCCATATATATTTCAACAGAAAGTTTATACCAATTAGAGCAGAATTCATTAAGAGAGCCTTTATCAAAGACAGTTTCACATGATGTAACATCATTCATTGGTTCATATCTGCTACTTGGAATTTTTCAAACTAATGAATAGAGAAGTGGCAAGGGCTGATTGAAATTTAGTACTAGATAAACGCGAACATTTTAAGAATGAATAAACACTCCCATTTCGCCGAGCCAGAAGAAAAGGAAGTCCTAGTCGAACAGGGCTTGCCCCACCCGCATGTCACTACTGCAGTACCTAGCCGCTTTTTGGCTTAACCTGCGAGGCGTGGTTGATAGGATGCTCTCCAGCAAAATGAACAGGAATTTTGTGATTTCAGGGGAATGGCTCAGGTGGTAACGCCAAAATAAACGACTGGATATTTAGTATCACAACCTCGAAGGCTGTCATCATAAGCAGATGGACTGGATGGCACCCTAATGCCATTCACCTATAACCGAGGTAAAGGTACAGTTACCCTGCACTGACCCCTCTGTGAACTCGTGACAAAATGATATGGTATGCTATAGGGATGAGACCTCGAAGGCTTTCTGCCGCAACTATCTACGAGTATAGTCCTTGCCTAAACAAGACAAATTTAAAAGGGAACCGCTCTCTATTGCCGCGGATTGGACCAATTAGCCAACAAAAGGCGGCACTCATAAACAGGGCGAGAGGCAATGTAGCCGTCTTGTGATTCCTTTATATCTTGAAACAGCAAACCTTGTAGAACCCATACCTCAAAGTAATACCGTCTTTGGCAGCACAGAGAGGCAGAGTTGTGTTTTGGTAAAAACTATACCTACTAACAGATTCCTCGCGAAGTGTAGTTGAAGTGATAAAAGAAATAGAACAAGAAATACTATTGCAATTTAGGGAATGAATTACTTGTTGATATAAACTATCTACGTTTGTATTTTCTACCTCCAAAGACTTCTATTGGCAGCGGTACCGAGTACACAGGAATACTGGAATAATTAAATCCTTGGACCTCAGTGCAGTCCTACAGTTTTTGATATATTCACATCTTTCCCTGAAAAAGTTTTGTTTGAGTATAGCTAATCACATAACGTGATTATCTACAATAAACAATTACAAACTTGCGAGTAATATTTTCGGAGAAATGTTGTGAGAATGTTCCGTCTTTAGAGCCTTTATACATAAACTGGAGCATTCTGAAGCAAATAAGATTATAAGAATGCAGAACAAGACCCGAGGGAGAATAAGCGGCTTGAGAAATAATTGTGGTTTTGGAATACGCTCGCTATCTGCGCTCATTATTAATGCATCAGATGAATCTCCTTCATAATTTGAATTCCATGGCGAGCTGCAGGAGATGCTATTTCATCTTGTGGCGAAAAATAAGCGAAACCCGCAGTGGACGTAGTGTTTCTCAACCAGCTATAAAACCCTTGGCGTCACATTACACAAGTGATCAACAATTTCTGGAATGCCTTGCTTCTAGAGTAGCATAGATATTAATAATATAAAGTCAATTAAGTTAGTGAAAGTGTAACATAACCCTAGCCCTAGGGTTATTCTTAATTCAAATTATGCATTTCATTATATAAAATAGATTATAATATTTAGAACTTATTACATACACAAAAAGGAGGTTTAAACTATTAATGTGTACAATAAATACAGAAACTACGTTATAGAAAGCGCGCACACACAGAAACAGTATATGGATCAGTTTAGGTTTCTGATGTGTTAATGATATGGCTGAGCTTGTTTTCTGGACAACAACTCTTCCATTCATGGCTGAATCTTTGATAACGCGAGTATCAATAGTGATTCTGCATTCAAGCGATTCCTTTGTTCCTTATTGATACTTGTCAATGCAGAGAAACGCTGCTCTTACAGATAAGCAGAGGGGAATGAAAGAAGGTGGTAAGGTGAGTGTTACGCACTAAGTTCAGTGTACTGTACGTATGCACAACACTAGAAGTCACAAATAGGCATTCTTTCGATTTTCATTTTCATTGAACTGCCATTGAGCTTTATTTTAATCTTAAGGGAAAATCAGAGGAATTGACGGCGTTAGTGCAAACTGGACATGTAATCTATTGTTGTTTATTAACGTATTATTAACTGTTGTAGTAATCACTGGAATCTGATTACTTCCATAGGTCCATCGTCTGTGCCAACATACCTTTGTCCACTATGTTCCAACACAGTTGCCAAATCTGCAATATTCCATTTTTAACACAATTATTCCAAAATAAACATTTCTTATCAAACTCTTGAACTTTCCCAAGAGCCTTAAATTTTACTGCTTTTCTTTATTTGTAATAATTTAAAAAACTATTACACTGACTACATGGGTATTTGAAATGGTACGTACACCTAAGTGATCTTCGCATACCCCAGGTAGAATATGTCTGACATAACCTCTCTGCAAGCCACTGAAAATTAAGGATGAATTCATTTCAAGTTGTAGTTACTTCGTGAAGATATTGCTTTTAGTGAAGCACCACGGCAAAGAAGATTATTACTACCTACTCAAAGGACAAGGCGAACTATACAAATATGGATATAGCTTAATACATATGCCAGAGTTCCGATCACAAAACAAGAAGGAACATTTAAAATTAGAAAACTCTGCCTTAAACGTTTTTTGTAAGTGACCCATTTCCTTATATTTTAACCACTTTGACTTTCTCGAAATTGAAATTAGTATGCAGAAGAGATACTACTTACCCCCAAAGAATTGAATATCGAGATTTCACCATATGCACACTATGTGACGCCCTGAATCGCCCCAAAAAGCATTTTAAAGTGAAAGATCCCTATGTCTGTGTGCCTTTCTCTCAGTGTGTGCATATTAGATATTAGATATCAAAGTTGATATTACTTAAGTTCGGTGTCTTCTAAAAATGAGCGCCTCCGTAGCGCAGTTGGTATCACACTTGCCTCTGGCGCGGAGGACCCGGGTTCGATCCCCGGTACCAGATGGGGATTACATCCGCTCTGGGAGGCCTGGCACGGGGTGCACCGGGTGCACTCAGCCTCGTTAGGTCTTGGGGGAGAGGACCAATTGAGGAGCTACTTGATGCAGAAGTAGCGGCCCCAGGTCGAGAAGACCGCATAACTGGCGGGGAGGGCTCGAGGCGCTGACCACATCCCACCCTCCAGTACTGCACCTCACCAATGACGGGTGAGGCTGTTGCGCCGGGGTTTAATTTAGTCTCTTAAGAATGTGATACCAATATTTTGAAGAAAATCTCTCCAACTCTTTACATGATCATTTCTTCGAAAATGTTTACTTTCTCAAAAACAGTTCTAACGATTTTTATTAAAATAGTACGTATACATTTAAGTTATTTTCATAACAAATGGAAGCTGTATCTTAGAGTTTTAGGGAATGGCCTCTTAAGAGCTCTACATTATGACATTTGCATAACTGGTAGCACCGTAAAAGTATAGATGAAATCTTATTATAAAAGGAAGGTAAATTACATTAAACTACAGAATTAATGTCAAATAAAAAAGTTGTGGATATAACGCTTTTCAAGGTATTCCCTGTTATTGGTTTGCATTTTTCAACACTTTACTTTACTCAAAGAGGAAGCCGTTATTCGTTTCTTTTCTGATGTCCTGGACATGCAAAGAGAAGGGAATGCAAAAACCATCACATAGCGACTAGCCCTTAAAAGAGTTGACTATCGCTGAAGTTGATGTTCAGGGTAATCCCTTATTCCCGTTGTACCTATAAGAATAGGGTATAGGGTAAAAAACGGAGGGGAACGCCTCGCGTAAACGACCAGCTCTCCCCGGGATGAAGTGAGGCAACTACAGGGTGTCATAGGGTTGCAGTTAGATAGCTCACTATGACGCGCGGAAGCCCCTAACAGGTGCTGAGGTGTCCTTATTCCGATGCCAGACCCCGCCGAGCAGCCATCACACACCTGGGTTCCGGTGTCGCACAGACGTCCACATTTCTCCGCCGGAGCTGGCACTTCGTGGTCCGATAGGTGTCGCACCGGCGTTCCCCTCCGATGGAGGACAGCGGTCTTCCAAACGCCACCTATCTTCGAGAACAGCAGTTACCTTGCGCAAGCTTAAGCGTTATCTGTCCGGCACTGTCAGCACCACTCACCTGAAAGCACACCTGAAAAATAACAGGGAAATGGAACGAAGGGAAAGCATGGAAAGGAATGCGTGGTATGAAAGAATGCATTCCAGCATTCGTCTTAGTGACAGGGGGAAGCCACCGAAAAAAACCATATCAGAGTACGCGGTCATGGGGATCGAACCCCCAACCTCCAGAATGAGGGTCACAGACGATACCCCTTGAGCCATCCAGCTTGGTGTACCTATAAGTAAAAACCATTTCTGCAAGCAGTGAAGTCGATTAGCATGAAATAGATAAGTAGTTTGTACAACAGTGAGTAGAGAGTCAAGTTAGTGAACACATCAATTTTTTTCTCTTATCTCGCATCGTCGAACACATTTGCTGCTAAAATCTGTTACCTGAAGCTATGAAATGATCGAAGTGTAACTTCTGTCTCCATTAATCATAGGTCATTCCACTGTCGCCTGTGCCCTACCATTTTTTTTTATTCTTTTTTGGTATATGTGTGATGGTGCTGATGTCCCGCGTCGGTGACAGCTGCGGAAAATTTATGATGTGCCCTTAATAGTGTTTGGCTTCTTTCGGGGTGCAGCCATGGTGAAAAACAAGTGACAGACGCACACAGATACCTGCAGCTGCCTACAGTGATTCCAGTTCAAGTTTTGCTTCCAGATGACAGCAGTCAAGCTTTCATATAGGAAAAAGAACAAATATGACGGTCAAAACAAACAAATACTAAAATAAAACTGCAAGGAGGGCTTCTTACAGATATACCAGGCATCTCCTGATATTATATATTTGGGTTCACTTTGATATCTTAACTCATTCCTGTAAATTTTCATTTAGAACGAGAGAATGATAAGTAAATACTGTGACAAAGGACAAATCCAGTTACTTTCTCTGTCACTTTATTTCTCTTCTACAACTGAATCACAAAAACACAGTCCTCTATTTTAACGTTATAAATAATGGGTCGTTAGCTTGCAATGCACAGTTGTGCAGTACTCTTATAACCTTGACCTACACAAAGAACTGGCTTCGACGATACACTTACTGAACGCTCAACTCGGATAGTGTTTTAACACAAAACCTAACTAAAAAAGAATAAATTGGTTTTTCTCGTCGTCCTGGCTGCTTCTATAGTCTGCGTGACGTGCCGACGGTTTCTCTGGAAAATACCTTCACTTCTGGTGAAGGCAGGTGAACCAGCTTCTAGATCTGTTTGGAATTGCTTTGTTCTGTCGCACTCATAGGCTTAGTTCTGAGTCTTCCATCTTCGTCCATGGGCCCAAATGACCTGGCGGTCGATGGGCTCTTAAACCCCACACACTCGCTCTCTCTTCGTCCAAGTCGGGTCCTTACAAGCAGTGATCCGCACTCCCAGAACACGTTGACGCTACAGAAGATGAAGCGATTACAATTTAAATCGAAGAATAAGAAAAAAATATAATAAAATTACGAGTAATACTAAGAGTTACGTTATCAGGGAGCTTGGTGAAATTGGATTTTCACGCCTCTCCCACCAACACACGCTTTATCATTATATAGCCATTAGTACCGCGCCAGCCTGGTCTTGGAATTTCATATTCCAGTAGTTTCTCGCTCGAGAATGCCTGAAATCTGTTCTTAGCTCCTTGAAGCTTGGAGCCTTGCTGGTCGGTTTGTTTCACATTTACTTTAAGTCACATAATACACCACATACAGTGAATAATGGTGGAACAAGCATCGAAATTATGGGCACAGAAAGTTTGGGATGGAAATGTTCGAGGCTAAGTTTAGGTTACTTCCCCGGCATTTCCCACCTAACCAACTAGACTAGCCAAACGCTATTCATTTATAACAACATATGTTTTTATTTACTACATACTCTTTCGCGACTTTACTACATGTTCGACTCTTTTGTATCATAGTTGTACAAACTATGGTACTTTCGTTGAGCTTCCAACTAGGTATGTAGGTAAGAACTAAGTTAAAATTGACATTATCAATCTGTATTAAAAGGATGTTTAAATATGAATCCATTTCATCCCTAAAACATCAAATTAAGGATTTCGCACTAAATGGAAGGAACTAATACATTCCGGTTCACTCATTTTCTGGCAAATCACTCTGGAAGTAAATAAAGGTATTTATTAATATTGCTAAATGCTGATTCATATCTTTCATGCCGTGGAGATATAAACTGAATTATTTGAGTGTCTTTACCTTTTAAGTTCAAACGTGAATTTCTTCCACCTATTATGAATAAAAGTTGGCTTCGGCTATCAATGAGGAGATGAAAGACCAAGATAAAATTACCAATACTTCCTACATTGGGCAAGTTTCTGTGCAGCCGAGTGTACATCTCAAATAGTAGTCTGTAATTTGATTCTGTACACGATTTAGTTTCCTTTAACCTCTAAAGCAGTCGATCGCACAAAATGTAGAACCAGAATTTAGTTTCTACAATCGGAGTAATGGTAGGTGCCATGCACCGCGGAGTGTGCGTGCGCGCGCGCGCGCGTGTGTGTGTGTGTGTGTGTCTGTGTGTGTGCGCGCGCGCGTGAGTGTGTATGATTGACAAGTAGATAGTATTCTTCCTCTCCTGCACGCACCTCTGTGCTCGAACAAATAGGAGGCTCTTCACAGTAAACCAGTTGCTCAAAGCTGTTCCAGAAACAAAGACTCTCTAGTAGCGAATTTGAGAATTAGTCACGAAACGCAAAATGTATAATTCAAATGTATTTGCAACAGAAGTAAGTGCTGTCGGAATTTTTCTTATCCCGAAATTTCGTACATGTAGTTTATAGACATATGGAAACGTAGAATAATGAAGGCAATTGAGGTGAAGTTTTAGGCGTCTTTCTTCAATGAAAGAGAATGATGCATACTTAGAGACTGGTTATTATTAAGATGAATAGTCAGACAATATAAGTTACATAAAACCTGATGCGGAATTACCCGCTCCTCAGTTCCGCTATCCTACACGGAATGATGCTTTCTGGTGATTTCTGCTCTGGCATGTGATTTTAACCTCAGGGTATGCGTGGGTGTTTGCGAATAAAACCAGAACTCTCGTTGAAACTTTTATTCTCACCAAAATAGGGATGCGTGAGATTTGCCGATCGTTATTAACAACGTTAAGTCATTACTGTGTCTTTACTAAGACCGAAGATTGTTACTATTAAATATTAAATATTAAATATTAAATAGTGTTCTCACACTCGAGGATCCGGAATGCAAGTCCCGTGACTGAAGTGCTCGTTCGGAGATCTGGTCGACAAGTGTACTGACCCGCCGGGTTCTGTAGGGCAAGTCTCAACGACACGCTCTCTCCGGGTTCTCGCAGGCAAGTCCCTGTGCGTCATGACGCTCTCTATACCTTTTACTTCCTAATTAGCAACAGAGTATCGAAGAAACGACCATCCCTTGTTTTCCTGCTCAACACCGGCACTGAGCGATTTCCAGGAAAACTGGTCTTACCAGGCCTCGCTTGACTACCTGAAGCTCGCCCCTAATGACTTGTCTGTACCTTTTTGTGCCTTTTGACAATTTTAGTCACAACTAATCCTCCAGATTCTGTAGCTTTATACATGTAACGATTTGAACATTTTCTGATTATTTAATTCCGCCATGTGATGGAGTATTATATCCATAATTATGGCGTTCAAACCATATCATACCTGCGCAATGTCCTATACACCCGTAATATTCACAGCTTCGCCCCTCCAATGTCTCGTACCTGGCCTCTTGTTGACTCAGAAGAAATAGGTTGATATGTCTGCTGTTGGAAAAACTTAAATATTGGTACACCTCAAACTTTTTTTCTAAGTAAAAATAATAATATTGCAGGATATTTGTGATAATTTTGAAGTACGTGTACCCTCATTGGGCCAAAAATTAAATAATATTATAGATAATAATGTCGGTATGAAAGAAACGTATGGTACGTGAGGAAGGGATTAAGCTATGGATTACGAAAGAATACCAGAGCTGATGGAGGTAGGTGCAGGGAAGCGGGGTCCTAACGCTTTCAGAGAGAGCATCCTCTGCTGCCTATTCTCGTGGGCCCACTATCCTCACAGACAGACAAATGTGTGAGCCATCCATATACTGTCAATCAGCAATTTACTTCAGTTTTATCTTCTCTACTACCTACTTATAATTAACAGCTAGAGGAAGAATTACATTCCACCCAAAAATTATACAGTTGTGTATTGAAAATAAAAATATGTGTACACCTAAGCCCAAAAATACAAACCCATAAACTTCAATGACGTAACAGTAGATATTAAGGAAACTCCAGAGGCGAAGAAACTGTTTTGTATGTTCTTTGTTTTTTTGCAGTAATGCCTTAAGGAGTTTGTTTTAAATATTATATACCTGTATATTTTCTTAAATAACAAAAAGTATAATTTTAATTTGTTTTAGCAGACAGTGGTGAGCTGTCCATTAGCATGCAATTTATAAGGTATGCAATTTGTGACGCATAAAAAATTCTCAATATTCTCTATTCACCCAAAACCATCCATAAAAACATGTCATTTTTACACGTAGTCTCCTTATTTATAGAAACACAATTGCTAATGCTCAACCCAATTTTCAAAACTGTTTTGTAGGAGTCTTTGAGTGCATGTTTTAGAGACTGGTATGCTGCAGATCCTAGATCTGAAAGAGAATTGTCTCCCACAGAAACTATTTTTCTGAGTGTCAAACAGCCAGAAATCGCTTGGAGCAAGATCAGGTGAATAGTGCCTCAATTCCATTTTGTATTATTGGGAATTCGCTGACATTCCTGGTCTTACAGAGTTGCCTTGGTGGAAGATGAAACTTTCTCACCATTTCAGGCCGATTTTCTGCAATTGCAGGCAACAACATGGTTCTTCAAAATGTCTAATATTTTCCGCTGATTGACATGTCCTTTAGACAAGGATATGACGCAGTAACGCCTTAAGATCCCAAAATATTGAATAGGAGTTTTCTTTGCGGATGGACAAGATGAGCAAGGTCTGCCCGAGCACAGGAAATCGGTGCTGGAGCTTCAACGTCCTTATCCGTGGCCTCGGGGAGTACGGCCTTGACCCCGGGGAATCTTATAAACGCCCCAGACTAGTACTTTGCCCTAATTAAATACGACCATACCTGAATTAGAAAAAAAGTATCACATAATTATAAACAACCTCTTGTCTCGAAAATCAATACTCTCTAACAAACTAAACCACAGCCTTACCGCCGTCCTTTTATAAAAGGCACATCATTAAACCAGTAAAGCACCAGTCCTGCTATGGGTTTGGTCTAGAGGCTCCACCGCGGTGGAATTACCTCTTATGACACCCACCTGAAGGAAATCGGTGCTGGTCACTCTTCGTGTTTTCAACTTCATCTACCTATTCACATTACTATAGTCCAGTGCATCATGCCCACCAACAGAGACAAGTTCATGGTGAATATTGACAGTTTTCACCTTTCACACATAAAAAAGTGCGATGATAGCATGTTGTTCTTCTCGTGAAAATTCCAAGGAGTGTACAAATAACCTCTCAAGGAAATTGCCCCTATCCCTTCATGCACTCACTGTTGGCATTGAACTGATGATTTTCTCATTTTCCAAGGTCGTTTCCTTTCTCCCCCACCATGGTTTCTCTGCAGTAACAATTGTACAGTCACAACAAACATGCATGCGTTACTTTTGGACTGCACCACGGGTGTAATTTTGTATAACTAGCAAACCGTAAGAGATAGGCAAAAATTACATGAAAAATATAATCACACAAATTATTGAAATGTAGTCTTTAAATCAAAGAAATCATATAAAAGATACCTACATGTAGCTTTAACAATTTCCAACGTTGTTCAATATTTTAGCATAAATCGTTTGAACTGCTAAGTCAGCACTTGATATCATGCAAACAATGTGTTATTACAAAACCAGTACGTATATAGCGAAATACTGTTTAAACTTTCTTGCATCCCCCATAGATCTCAATAAATTGTGTAGTTAGACCATGTTTATCTCGGTTAATATCAGGTAGATGGAAAAGTAATACTCTCTGACGAGTTACAAATTTAGATGACACTGTCTTGAGAAGGTTATGTGAATTACTATATAAGGTTTTTAAAATGAAATTAAGGAAACTAAACTTGCAAATTTGATGATTATGATTTGATGATCATAATGTCGAGAAGGCTAATGATTACGAGTACAAGAATGATGATGCAGAAAAAGCATTCAAAGAGTTGTGATGAATGATCTTGGACTGCGTCATATGAATGAATGATTTTATACACACAATGCCTTAAAAACTTTAAACATAAAGAAAGGATAAATGATTCAGCTTTCGGCTACATTAGATTTTCCATTTTCTAATCCTCTTTGTGGCATAAGGATAGCATTAGAAGAGGATGCTGTGGTTGCCGACGCATTACGAGAGCAAAGAAAAAAAAAAAAAAAAGAAAAAAAAAAAAACGAAATACAATCGCATTTGTTCTTCTGTAGCTATGATACCATCTACTGCTAATGGCATTTCTCTCTGAGCCGAGGAACAGTAAGTTAGCAACAATTATGTCTTGTCTGTTCGTTGTACTTCAAAGAAACCACTAGCAGAGCTCTGCAAATACAAAAGCCAGGCCTCTCTGCCTGTTTGCCTACACACAAGGGCCGCTAATTGCGTGAATGCTTTCCCTAGATATTCTGCTTTGCTGTAGAATTATTTGTTTGAGTTACTGAACAAAGCTAAAGAGAAGAAAAATGAAATGGAAAACACGTACAAGCAAAACATGTGAAGAAAATGGGAAAATAAGGACTAGAAAGATGTTCTGGTTAGAAAACTGGAGTCAGATATGATTTCATGCAACAGATTAAAAGTGCTTTCCGTGTACTCTAATCTAATATTTTGCTTTAAGGTGAACCGGCACTAAAATAATCAGAAAAGATTCCTTTTTTAAGGAATTGCTTAGAAATGTTGTTTCACTCCGATTAGTACTGGGAATGTGTACTAGAAACATGCATCGTTACATTAAGTGAACTCACCATTCAATATTCTCTCTTACAGTCCTTCTTGAACATGCACATTCTTATAATAAGCTAAGATAGGACGAACTAGTAACACGAAAACGTCTCTGTGGAAAAAAGCTGGGCTGTACAGCCATGGAAATGGGTTGGGAGGGCACAAAAGTTCAATTTTGATGGCATGAGAGTCTTTTATTTGCCTTTATTTAAGTTGGTTAACTGTTCCTTCATTTTTTTATTTTATTTTATTTTATTTTATTTTATTTTTTTTTTTTTTTTGTAAAGTTCTGTGTTCTACTTTTTCTTTCTTTTGTACTTGTTCTTTGTTTTGAAATATTAGATAATCATTGGATTAAGTCGTTGTTTTTAATTAAAATAACGAATCCAAAGTCCAACGTCGTGTGCAGCGTGGTTTACACAAGTCCATATGTCCAACATGCAGCTGAGTTTTTTGATGGTCTCTATTCCATATGTTATCGCTCGTGTGACACAAATAGACTGTGCCTTGAATTACCACTAACATTTGTATACATACTCGCAAGTACAAATGCGAGTGGAAACGCAAGAGACAGCCTATTTGTGTGCCTGACAGATGATAACATACGGAACAGAGATTGGTAAGGCAGTTAATGGAGATGGAAAAGTGTGCCTCCCTTTATTCTAGAAAGGGCGGGAAAAATCATAAAAGGAGATTTCAATGGGAGGCACTTTGGAAGATTTCCAGTAGGAGGGGAATCTAGCACACTTATTCTTTAGGAAGAGGTAGAAAATCTGTGGGATCCTATCACAAAACGGCATCCCTAATAGAAGAAGAGATGGAATTTGCTCTGTGGAAACCAATTTTTAGGATTTTCAACATAACCAGGTTGTTTTCTTCTATCATTGTCCATACTTTTAAGGACGCCATGAGAACCCAATGAACGGAGGAGGGGGAAGATCATTTTCAACGAGTAAATTTTGTGGATATTCAGCACAAATGATCCTGTTTTCTCAATAACAAAACTTATAATTGCTCTCTTAATTCTTCATTACGGTTAATCATTCTAAAGAACACTAAAGTGTTGAAAACTGTCACATGGAAGACAATTTGGATGATTTTTAATTGATTGAGGAACGTGGCATAATGTGAGATGATCTCATTAAAATAATTGAATAGATGCCAGTAATATAGTAATTGCCATGGTGTAAATAAATAATTGGAGTCTAGGAGTAGTCCGAGAGTATGTTCAGGTTGCCTGGGTTAACGCAGGTGGATGGTAAAGGAGGCCACGGTACCTATCCGTTAAGTAGGAATAAATAGTTGCAAAATTGTTTTCCCAGACGAATGGCCCGGCAAACAGGAGATATTTCTACTTGCGGTTAAAATAAAAGCAGCCATTCACAGTAAGAACGTATGCTGCGAACGAAGAATTCCTTCAATAATTAACATAAAAACTTCGGGATGACCAACAAATCAAAATAGGCTTTGATATACAATTGAATTACTCCCTCCTGTAGAATCAAAGAATGCAGTAAGATTACGATTTTGGTCAGTTGAAGAATACAATTGCTCCTGCAGCTACAGGTAATCGTAATGATAAAATAACAGCTGTTCACTACCCCGTTATCGGGCTGCGATAAAGATTTCTGTTAATTGTAAAAGCAGGTGTAATATTCCACTTTTTATCGCTGTTTTGGCGATCCTTATAAATAGACCCCAGATTGTGATGTAGGTATTTGGATTTTGTTTCTGATGATAATAGGACGTTACAGAGTGGAAATCTACTCTTAAATTAGTTGAATCAAGTTTTAGAACCTCAAAATATAAATATTCTTGGAAATCTATTGGAATGTGGCACCCTAGTCATATTTTGGTGAACATTTGAACCACAGGTTAATTCGTCCAACTAAACCATTTACGTTATTGCAAGACATACTTGTCCTTTAAAGAATGTAGAATGAATCTACCTGCTACTTTTGAGAGTTGCACCATGCTACCTCTACTGCTACAGCTACAATGCAGTCTTCACAGGCCAGAAACTAGTGGCTAGGTGATTCTTGTATTTCATCATACCAACAGTAAATCAAGCATTGCCGTAACATTGATAATCAAATAGAACTGGTGAAAGCGATTTTGAGTGATATATGTCATGTGTAAGGTGATGTTTGCTAAAATATAAAATGTACTGAACAAGAACAATGGTCGCAATACAATATACATTAGTGCTGATGTACTGTGAGATTAAGAAATACTCGCTTGACTAAGAGGAGCTAGAAATTCACAATATTTCTTGCATTAAACATGTTGGTGTTGAAAGAAGCTTCTCAATGTGTAATTCCATAATAGTTGACAATACGCCAGTAAGATGGGGGCCTTACATTTAAGTTATGGCTTGCTGATTTATATCGCTGTCATCACTTATTAATAATGTAATTCTCAATTTTACAATTCTGCCGCTATAGGTCGCATGTCACTGTATGGTTTATTTGCGTTACTCCCAAGGAGACACAATAGTTCAACTATTGTCGTAAACCTGCTAATTAGGCTTGACTAGCGGCAATAGCATCAGAGGTAAAGCTACTTTTGGCACCGGGGATTACTAGGAAGGCTTACATTCCATTATTCAATTCACACACTCACCTTTCAATTCACAACGAGTCATTTACTTTAAAATTCTAAAAATATGAGATTTCAATTAAATGAAGGTGTACATACATAAACACCTGTGGTCACTGTAGGGAGAGATGTCGTGTTTCATGGTTGTTTAACATAACTCACTTGATTACATGCCCATTGCGCTAGCGCCCTAGGAGGGCGGACGAAACACGCCCGCCTCCTAAGACAAATACACACAGAAAGAGCGAGCATACCCTTGTGGGTTGCTTTTACTGCCTAACTTCCCCCATCACTGGCCTTCCTATTGCCAACCTAAATAAACTTAATTATTGCCTCTGTGACACCACAGAGATAAGGGAACACCACACTATGATCAGAGAGTTGTAATTTGGGGCAAAAATATTAAATCTCAAAAGTAAGAAATTAGCGTAAGCTTTTAAGTATGCACTTCTTTTTACAATTTCGTAAACAACAGACAATTAACCTAATTGATCGAAAAACAGTAACTGAAATGCCCTTGGATATTTCATGTGACGTTATCTGTAGTATAAATGTCAACAGACAAACCAAAAATGTGGCACGTCTTGCGGCGAACTGTGCATGCAAGATGTTGATTTATTATTACAATGCTACGTGTGATCATGTCGTACTGTGCTCTGTGTACATAAAGCATAAATTATTTAAATGTGTGTGTTAGCTGAAGGGTGTCATTGTGATGCAGCAATTGGAAAACGCAGGGAGGATACACTGTCTTCACTGCTCAGGGTGGTCACGAGCAAGTTCCTTCTTTTGTGGCATAAGGATCTCTTGATATTATAAGTTATGACTGTCCATTGATTAGAGCTTCTTGGGTTACCAGCCGCGTAAGTTAATCATTTATTGATCATTCATTTTCTGACAATGGTCATGAAGTTTAATGTTCGCGAAAACTTGAGCAACTGCATAAATATTACACTGCGGGTAACCAGAATGGTTCTAATCAATAATCAACTCCATGAAATCTTCAAATCCTATATTATAACTAGGGTTCGACCCTTTATACAATTATCGTGAAATGAGGCGGTCGCAGGTTGCCTGTCATTAGGGCAGAGCGTGACGTCCTTGCGCGAGTGTAGTGACCACACAAAACACAACTGGGCTTACTGCCTGTATTGTATAGTGTCTCTGAATGTGTTCACTAGTTCCACATAGAGTAAAATTCCTCCAGCACAAAATTCGAAATATTGACGTGTTGCTGAATACAAGAATTTGGGAGTGAATATTTTATTGCAAATGACGACAGCGTTGAATTTACATAAGTTATAGAACAGCATTATCTACAATGTTTATGCGTCGACTGTACCTCGCCTTCTCTGTGCTGTGATCATGTGATAGACCGATCCCTTCCACTTCCTATAGTCCATACTCTGCAACCTTTCGTTCCCTAAATGAAGGTTCGCTCTTTAATTATAACTCTTCAATTAAAATTAACCATTTTAACTTAAGACAGGAATTTAATGCTTGAATTAGACTAGAACACAATATTAAATATGTACCCTATTAAGAGGTGGAATCAGGACTGAAAAATTCAATGCCATAGCCGGGATTTGAACCACAGATCTTCCGCTTATCGAGCGGCTGCTTTAACCACTAA
This sequence comes from Tenodera sinensis, assembly GCA_030765045.1. NCBI lineage: Eukaryota > Metazoa > Arthropoda > Insecta > Mantodea > Mantidae > Tenodera > Tenodera sinensis. The sequence continues at coordinate 1,248,580 of JAUKNM010000042.1, forward strand.
GCTACCATGGCCAACTTGCCAATACGATATTAAACTCCCCAGCTGATTCGTACTTTTTCCCGGTTTACCTCACATCAGAGATAAACACTTACAATTGTAAGTACATACTTTATGTCCGGGGTTTAAGTAACCTTTCGATCTTAATTATTATTTATTTATGCCAACAAGCTTAATGCTGGTGTTTTAAACACACAAGCCGTGTGTGGGCAATGTTTAAGAGGTGGAATCAGGACTGAAAAATTCAATGCCATAGCCGGGATTTAAACCACGGATCGATAAGTGGAAGATACATGGTTCAAATTCCGGCTATGGCATTGAATTTTTCAGTTCTGATTCCACCTCTTAAACCATGGCCCACACACGGCTTGTGTGTTTAAAAACACCAGCAGTAAGCTTGTTGGCATAAATAAATAATAATGTACCCTATTAAATTATTGGAATTCGAACGCCTTTAATTGCTCAAAAATATTTTGAGAATACATATTGTCCATCATAAATCCAATAAATGAGTATTTCAGATGCAATATTTCCTTCTATATTTAAATGGTGGCCCATTCAGACCTAATAGAGAAATTTGTGAGCTAGAAACCAGAATATCAGAAAAATATAAACAAAAAGCTAGATATACCAACATCATGGTTTTATTGTTACATTTCCCATCAACAGAAACGCTGAACCTTTCCTCAATAATAAGAAATTGTAATAATTACAATACCTGAGCGTCTAAACTTTCCATCCCGGTGAAATTTGGGTATCAGCAGATGAAATAGGCCAATGTGCACATCTCATTAAAGCTACCTTTTCTTATTCATACAGTTCAGCATACAGTTTAGCTGGTTATATTTAGAATTGTAGTTTCAAACATAACCTGCTTTCTACTAAGAATATTGCTACCAAACCTGACTTTCTTTCAAGTATCGTAAGCAATTAAACCATGGGGCGATGCTGATTAAAAATGTTAACAGCAGAAGTAAGAAATTCAAATGTATGTTTTGTTCCTATTGCACTGATGCTTCTTTATCCTTGACATTTACTCTTTTAGGAATTGAACGAAGGGTCATCCTAATGTCTGTAAGACAGATTTTCTTGGAAAATGGCCACATTGCCAGTTTTGCAGCGAATGATTTAAATTGTAAGTACCTTTTAGGTGACGTGCTAAGCATTGGCGATCAAGAGTAACCCTTGAAACTGAGTTTACGTGAGGTAGGAAAGGTACATTATTATTAATAAATTTTGAGCTCTTGTGAAGTCTACGCTGTTACGTAGTACAAATTGCACTTATTGTATGTATTTGAGATACTGTTAAAGTAACTACCACCCAGTCGTTGAAATCTATATATTTCTTACAGTGCCTAGTAGCGAATGGAAATTATTCAGCGATTCACGTCATTAAAAAGAGCGCCCTGGAATGCATGACGAAAACGTATAGAGAAAACTGACCAATGCAAGTGCATTAAAAATAATTTGGAGCAGAAAGAATTTTGTAAACAGAAAACCAATGCATATTTCCTCCCTCATTCATGGGTTACGTATTGCATATGAACCGGATCCACGCAAGGTTTCTGAAACTAAATTCAAGTCTGAAAGTTTCTTAAAAAATACAGGTAAGGGCCTAATTATTGCAACTTATATCCTAAACATACTTTAAAATATTAGGCCAAAAATTCCAATAAAAGACATTAAGAACTAAACCTGAATAATTAAAAGCAAAGTATGAAGAAGACCGGTTTTAGAAAAGAAAAAAGAATAAGTGAGGAGATGAAGTACTAGAGGAACACTATGAATATGATGTTTTGCTAATTATCGAGAAGAAGAAAACGTGAAAGAATGGTTGATGGGGAGTGAAGGTTTAAATAATTTTTTAAACACACATGCCTTTCGATTGCCGACTTTTGCTGCAATTTTCCTGACATCCACGGACCATGCGGATAAAGCGTATAATCCAATCTCAGCAAAGAGAAAGTGAACGGTATTGACGGCTAACAAATGGCTTTCTCTGTGATTCTTAACTCGATCAGTGTCTCTAGAGTGGAAAACGGTATGAAAGGGACATGCTGAATTTATATTAGTGTACGCTTCAAGAGGTTGTGATAGCTAGAAGCACGATGTCAGCAGGAACACTATGTGATGTCTAGATGATAGTGCAACTTTTTGCTGTTTAAAGAAATTTGTACTTCATTGGAGTTCAATTAAAATTAAATAGATAATTTTAGTTCAAATAAGTCAAGTAGCACCTTGGATCAGAATATACATTCTATTGTTAGGGGATTAGCTGCTAATAAACAATATAAACTGAAAAGTAAATACCTATATGTTGTTCAAATCTCAGAACTCTGTCCTTTACTAACATTCATTTTATGTTACATAATGTTATATTAATGTGATAATTAGAAGAATTGAAAGGAAGGAAGGAGTGTCCACAATCTAAACATAACATTAAAATCATATTTCTTGCACTAATATGACTTTCTGAATGGAAACTAATAGCTTCTATAAGCTTAGTTTTCGGTCTCCTGCATATTCATCGAAATAGTTTAAGAGTACTTTTCATTGAGGATACAACTAAAGTGATGGTCAAATGTTTAGAATTGCTATATATTCGCCTTGAAATTCCATATTACATATTTCCATAATTCCCGAGAAATAACTGAATAATAACCACTTAAAAATAACAAAAGGATTGAGAAAACGAAACGCTTAATTACAAATATCTCGGAAACGGATAGTCACATAGAATTTTTCAAGATAGATTGTGTGCTTTAAGGAGATCTAAACTTTCTATAAGTAAGCCTTGTCTATATATTTGGTTTATTAACTATAGTTAATATATATTTAACCCTAGAGCAGGCGCGCTCAGTTGTGATACAGGAGCAGGCGCGCGGTGTATTTTGTACACAGTACACTACATTCCATTTGTTGCTATTCATTTACTGTTTATTGCGCTAATTAACATTACATAATTAAATTGATTGTAAGTAATATGTTATCTAATGCCTAACATCAGTTTCATACATGTGAATACACACATACTTTTATTCTTTTTCATGGTTCCTATACAAGTGATTTTATTTTGCAGCAGATGGAGAGCCAGTGGATAGCTACTATACCAATTATCTACTGTCAAATTTCTATTTGTTCCCTTTATTGGCCCCGTTAGTCTACACACGATATCAAATGGCTTATTAGAAACACTAAATGGTTCTTCAGGCTGTTTACCACAATACTCTTCCAACGAAGCAGTGTAGAATGACTTAGCATCACACAAGGCAAATATTTTGATGCTATATTTTGCTGGTTTGTTGGGAATATATTGTATGAAGCTACAACGTCCTCTGAATGCTTCTAGTTTCTCGTCAATGGTAACAAATTCCCCAAGACTGTAACTACCCATGCAGTTTTTTACAAATGTATCCAGAAAGCTCCTAATTGCTGCTAACCTATCTGTTTTGCATCTTATATCCCTTGTATCTTTATCGTCAAATCTGATACATTTAAGAAGGAATATAAATCTCTTGTAACTCATGCAAGATCTCAAAATAATCATTCCTGTTCCATCTTTTGACCAAAGTTCCAATGCATTTGTGTGGTTTTCACCTTTTAGGCCAATCAAATACAGAATACCGAACGCTGAACAAATTTCATTTCTGTCTGTCAGCTTAGCATCTCTTGCCCTAGAATAACTTTCTTCTAGCCTCTTTCTTTGAATGAATAAATTTGTAAAACGCACAATTTCATCTATCATATCAATATTGATTATTTTATGGAATGATTCAATTTCCTCTACAATCCCTTGTGCTACCATTTTAGGGCCTGGAAAGATCTTGACAATATTTTTTGCTGGTACACGGGATGTTTTTCTATGCACCTCAGTTTTCATCCATTTTGTTTTTTCGTCCATACCAATGAAAACACCAGCTTTACTATCAAAGGAATACAGCTCTTCATCATTTTCAATTTCAGAGTTAGTATCATGATCACTCGATAATATTACTTCATCCTCTCCGTCAGAAAACAGATCATCAATATCCCCACAGTCATCTTCTTCAGCGAGCACCTCTAAAAGGTACCGTCCTGATTCTTCTTCTGTCAAATATGTTTTGGCCCTAACATTAGAAACACGAAATATTGGTGGCTAATAATGCACTATAATAATGGCTCACTCTAAAACACATAATTCGTTATGCAGCCGCTTTGTGTAAAAGTACAACAGATTAGGATGACAATTGAAATAGTACTTACATGACCGGGCGCGCGGTGTATAAAATACGCCGCTGGTGCAGTTCCAAGAATAACTTGTCGTTGCCTTTGAGTTGTTGATGCTACAATCGCTCTGACACAACTAAACGGAAGCTAAACAATGACATGAAAGGTACTGACAACAATGTACTGATATGTTAAGGTATTTATCCGTTAGAGCGCAAAATGCAAATGTGGTGTATAAAATACACAGGTCACAAGCAAATAATAAATGCCCTGCAATTATTCTTCACTGAAATGCAAAAAACTAGGGATACAGTTAAAGGAATAGTTTATTAAAAATACCCGTAATTTCTCAGAGAAAGTAGGTTCTGGTCTACGGTTCTCTCATCACTGAAGGACCTTCACTCTCAATAGCAAAAGTTTCAGAGAAGAACACAAAAAGCGGAGAAACAAAGGACATAAAAGGATTCACAGATAAGCACAGAAGGAAGATTTCTCGTTCTAGCACGAAGAACAATCTTCTGAACAGCTTGCTAGTTCTCTTTGATTTTCATCTCTAGCCTTAGGAAACATTACACTAAACACAAAATTCCTTTGTGCAGCAAAGCAAAAGAACCTTTAAAAGTAGGTGGTCCAAAGAAATGGAGCTGGCTAAAGGAGATGATATTACGTGTTAAATACGAATACGTCACTTTTATGTTAAATGTAAATACCGGCCGTTAACGAACTGGCTGCACCATCTCTCACCACTGAACCTACAGCAATATTAAACAAACACTTTGTGACAAAAGAAACGCTGACATATTTGTAAACATGTAAAGCCCCAACAATTTTACTTTTCACTTTAATTGCAATGAAGTAGAATAGAAATGTAGCTTCAAAGGAAACAAAAGAAAGCCAATTATTAGCTTGCATAACGATATATTTAAAGCAGTTATGAACAAAATTGCATTTCAGTGAAATCATAATTTCTAGATCTGGTGACTATGCCTTACCACGCCACCTCTACCATAAGTGCCACTATGGCACTATCACAACCAGCATCGCCCCCGCAACCCGCCACCGTCACTACCACCATCACCACATACTTCACTTCTACTTTAAATAATTATAATATTTACTAGGCAACATTTCAACTTGGAGCCGCAATTACATATCATTTGAATTACAGACGAAACTCTAAGTGTACAATATTAGCTGCTAGTAATCTACAAGAAGCCAAAATTGAAGAGAATAGAACAAGGTTGATGGGGAGTGTTTACTCTGCGGTTCATCCATCCTGAAACAACTGCGTACCTATCTTTACGCACTTGTCTACTTCTTCAGACAGTATAAGGTATATTTTCATTCCACTTACATCTATGCTAATTAATGACAGCCACTTCACCAATTTGGTGAAACCATTTGATCGACCTGTTCTTATTCGAACTTAGAAAACTATCCAAACGCGTGCGTGTGTAGGTATATGGTGTGTGTGTATGTGTGTGTGTGTGTGGGGGGGGGGGGGGGCAGGGGGGGGGTTGAGGGTTGGGTACGTGTGCTTATGAACAGCATATCTCAAAAACAATATGTTGGTTAAGTACAAGTTTTATATTTACATTGGACCAGTATTATGCAAAGATACGACCCAAGGATTTTCAAGAAATTTCCTTGCCACAAACTACCTTTAAAACTGAATACCTTTTGGTTGCTTTTATCACCTCATTGTGGCTCTAACGATTTTTGTTGAAGTAGCGTGTTGTAGCGTTATTTCTGGCTGCACACTTATGCACAAAAATAGCGCGCTACAATATTTAAAGATATATCTGAAACAAAATATATAACTTGAATTTTCTGGGAATAGTCTTCATTTATATTAATTACAGTTTATAGAGGTAATTCCACCTCTTAAACATTGCCCACACACGGTTTGTGTGTTTAAAAACACCAGCAGCAAGCTTGCTGGCACAAATAAACAATATGAATAAGAATTTCCTGAAAGAACAAGAGAGAAGGTAGAAATAAATGCATAGCGAGGGCCCTTCAAAGAAATCAAAGTGCTGAAAATCTAAAACCGTAATAACGGAAAGCCAGAACACTGTTGATGTCGCGCAAAACGTTATTTCAATAAATTGTGTGATTTACAGCGTCGTATACCTATAACTTCTGTGTAGTACGCTTTTGTCCCTATATCGTACAGCTTGTCCGTTAAATAAAATTATACAAAATTCCTTCAAAAGCGCGAGGACTTCTCAGAATATTTCTAGGAATTTATAACATTTATTTGTAGGTATTTAATTTGTAATGTATCTATAGTAATCTCAATTATTAATAGTCAAAACCCATTAGACATGTTTAAAAAAAAAAAAAAATCGAAAAGGATGCCAAGGCTAGTTTGGGGAGGAAGTTCTTCTTGAAGATCGTTGTATTGTATCTTATCTTTGATGTTCAACCAATATTTCGCTTGAGCTATGCAGTTCACAGAACTGTGTAAACACACACACACACACACACACACACACACACACACACACACACACACACACACACACACACACACACACACACACACACACTTGCGCGCAGGGACATTTTTCTAATAACCAGTTTTTGGATTCAGGGAATCGCAATACACGTATTTTCACTGAAACTGTCACATTAAAGTTTTAGTGGATTGAATGAGGCGCAAAAAATATTTTAGGTTAGATGAGAATGCGGGAATTTGGGTGGAATACAATACCTACAGTAAGAAAATAAAATATTGGCATGCAAATTTCTAGGATGTGACGTGATGTTTTGGATAAACGTTTAAAATAATTTATCTAAGAAAATATATTCACCCGTAACTGCCCTTCGTATGGAAAATGTTCCTTTATTTTATGCGAGTACTTTCGGACTGCCCCTTAGCTTAGTGATAGCGCCCAGCGCCATTTGGCCATCCCCAGTACCGGCGTGGATTTTTCCCTGCTAAGAGGACTGGTTCGGAGTGCACTCAGCCTGATGATGCTAATTGATTGGCTATCCTGATGGAAAGGATAGCTAATGTTGCTACCCCTCGCCATACCATCGGCCACTTTTCCACGGTCTTAGCTGCCACTGTAGGACGCAGCGGCTAAGCGATAATGGTACTCTCTGTTTAGGGGGAACACCCTGGGGTTTATTATTACATTTTATTTTCTCAAAAATGGCTCCAACTATTCTGATTAAAATAACATACTGTCCAGTCCAGTTACTTTATTTTCCTTCTAAACATTGTACGAAAACACAGGTCCCTTCTACTGATATGAACCTTGTATAGTTTCTCGTGATATTACATCTCACAACTGTTTTCTTCTCATAGCCTTGAATCAGTTCATTCACTGTCTTTGTTCACCTTCTCTGACTCGTGCACTAACTCCGAGGATACAATCACCAGACGTTCGCTAAATCTTCACTTCGACGCGATGTACTTTCACGACGACCGTACCTCTCTCTCTCTCGCACTCTGACACACTGACCGTCTTATGTCTGTAACAAGCTAACTCTCCCTCTCTTGTTTCCTTGCCTCCTTATACAGTGGGGATGATGGACCTTTCTCAACTTCCATAAACACACCGGCGATGATCTCTCTCGAGTGCTTTGGCAACCCTTTGTTTCACCGCTTGATTGTTGTTATGCATGTACACAAACAGTCGCATGAGACAGCCTGACCTTAAACGCCTTTGTTTCCTCGTCGGCCTGGTATGTGGTGTGAAGTAGCTTAACCCCGGTAGTCTTTTGTTTTGCGCCGTGCCTGGCGTCACAATATGCTTGGGAAATTGCGTGCGGACTAAAATTCATATTTTGAATTTTCTGCGAAGAACCTCTGAAGTCCTTTCCATTCTGACCTGATTAACATTAAAGGCTAGACAAAACATTAATTGAAAAAGCTTACATCTCGTTAATTAAACAATATCCATCAAATGACACTTTTTGTGCCACCGTTGATTCATGGCAACTGACAAAGACCTTCCATGGCAACTATGTGCGGTCTTTCTGATGTGTCCAACTTCAGTTATCTGCATTCTGAGCATACAGTTCCAAACTGCTGTTAGCCATAATTAACCGTTACAGTTTCTGGCCGAAGTTAATAATATCCTGTTCTGAATTGCTTAATAGGGGTCGTATTTGGAGGTAAATGAACCCAAGCCTTACGCCATGATATTCCACAGGTCAAATTTGCAGAAATCAATAAAGCAGCTAACTGAGCCCACTGCAATCACCACTTGCCTCTAGTCAAACCCGGTTCTGATTGATAACTGATCGCAAACAAAAGACTACCCGCAGGCAGGTTACATAGTTGCGGTTCTCCATTTTGCCATTCACTTTACGTCATTTGCTTTTAGCTGTCTGAAACGCTACGCATGCTGGAATTTCATTCACTCCATGCTGGGTTTGTTTCTGTCAATGCGGTCGTTTATGGCTTGGGGTATCTACATCAAAGTTGTGAACATGAAATATTCCTCACTTCGGTTCCGCAAGTATTCGGAATTGCCAGTATCTCGCGAGGAAATGTTTCTCTCTGACGTTTCTAAACAGATGTAGTGAACTTATACAGAAAGTTTACCTCCCTGCATTCCCTATTTTGAAGTTGATGTCGCAGGATAACATGGTACAGTGTCATTCAAAATGTAAGCAATATTGCTCATTTTATCACAAGTAATTAAAATGCCCAGTTCCATAAACTTCTATATTCAAATGGACTCCCCTATGTTTCAAGACTCAGATGGACTACACTTAGTACAAGGAATAATTTTGAAGACATTCTTCAGTTTCTTCCCCAATGTGATGTTCAGATACTTGTGGAGTGAAGACGACGTTACATATTCCTAGCATGGGTTTTTTCAAAAAAGAAAAAAAAAATCTGCCTTAAGTTTTGTTTCATTCAGTTAGTAAATGACACAAAGTTGGTAATCTCAGCGGTTGAGAGTGAAGAAATGTCCTTAAAGAGTGGTAAGGTTGGTGCAGGTTGGTGCTAAAACAAATGTTGGTATCACTGTGTATGGACTATCCGTGTGACGTTAAGAGTTCTGGGGAAAGGATCTGTGCTTACTGCAAAGCAAACGTGCAATCCCACGAAACATGTAGCAGATATTTGCGATGTCGTTACTTGAAGTGTAAGATTCTATCCGTTGAACATAATGTTTTTATTTAAAAGGAAGGTGTAAAACAATGCTCTAGATATATACATGGTGGCAACAGGGACCCGTAATAGTGTAAATATCTCCAACCTGTCTCTGACTTCTGAGTTACTTTCTCTTTGGCCACTCTGAGGAGCAGGCGGACACGGCTCGCGTGGGGCAAAAGGATTGCTTTTATAATAAATTCAATACAATTTAAAAAAATTTATAGACGTGAATCATATCTAAAAATAACTTGTATCATATTCGTTGAAGTTAAATTCATTTTGTGTTCATTTTCACACGAAAATAGTGAAACTGGTCTTAAAAATTAGATTGTTAAGTCTCAGAATCAAGCTCCCTCACAGCACCTTCAGCACAAGTAAGTTCAGATTTAAGGTTCTACGCCCTAGGCGAGCTTCGGACAGCTATGTCCTCCTCCAGCAACTTACCTGGCTATTAAACGTAAACCAGCAGTCACAAAGAAATCCAGAAGAACTAATTTGATATCAAGCTCAGAAATTATAAATAACCTAAAATGTATGAAAACTGTCCCCGTTGAAAAATGTACCAGCAGCGAAAACTCGGAAAGTTTTCTTCTAACTTGCGTATCTACAAGGGAAGAGAGAACTGGGTACAATGTATCGATTCTTCAAACTGGCACCTTGTTAAGTGTGTAGAAAATACATATTTTGTGCGTCATAATTTCGTGAGTGATGATAGTGATTAAAAGTGTTGGTGCCTGTTTGCTCCAGTGGATTGGGCAAACGGATATTGTAACAGGCTTCATTCAATCGTTTCCTTTATTTTTTTCAGTTCTTGTAACCTATTTCATCCGTAGGAGCAATTTTAAATGCGGTAAATCAACGAATATGGAGATGTAGCTATTAAGCACAATTAAAACCATAGGTCTGAGGTGGGTTTGAATCCGCGACCTCACGATTAATGAGTATTATTACTGCAGGAATGTGTTTTACTAGAACGTGGCATAAGTAGAGTTGTGCAGCTACAGGAGAGGGCAGATGTGTACATCTTACTTTAGGCTGGTTCCGTATCTCAGTCCGTAAAGCACCAGTGTGCTATGCAAAGGGTCCTGGGTTCGGTTGTCGGCTGGAGGGTGAGATTTTTTTTTTAAACTGGATTATTGTACGAATATGTATGTGAATTTACTATAATGAGTTAATGAAAAGCCATAGTCATCCAAAGTTCAAAGCCACCGTTAAGCGAATGAACACTATTGCTATTGAGCAATTGCTCCAAGGGGTTAGAGGCCAGCGGATTGACCTTCGATATACGAGCGAATGGCACATTTAATAATAATAAAATTATTACTATTATTACTACTCTTACTATTATTATTATTATTATTATTATTATTATTATTATTATTATTATTATTATTATTATTATTATTATTATTATTATTATTAGTAGTAGTAGTAGTAGTAGTAGTAGTAGTAGTAGTAGTAGTAGCAGTAGTAGTAGTAGTATTTTTATTATTATTATTATTATTATTATTATTATTATTATTATTATTATTATTATTATTATTATTATTATTATTATTATTATTATTATTATTATTATTATTATTATTATTATCATCATCATCATCATCATCATCATCATCATTCTGTAAACATGGTGGTACCCTGTGACGATATCCGGTTAATATTGTTCCCTCTACTATAGAAAAATTGGCCCAGAAGCAAAAGCCTCGTGTTATAATTTATTAGCACATTGAGCGCGGTAATGATTTACATAACCCATCCAGTGCGGTAATAAAGGTCATTAGCATGGTAATATGTTGATGCATAACTAGCGTATATTAAATGGTTCGTGGATAAAATATATTACATATAAAATAAACAGTGTCCCCCTATTACAGTGTTGCCTTTTGTTTATCTTATTCAGCATAATTTACTTTCTCTATTACCAACCTAAACAAATGTTGTATTACATACAAATGTTTTACATCAAGAATTCACTGTAAACATGTTTTGAGCTCTACTGAACAAATAAGAGCTCTGTGTTCTGAACAGCACTTCCAAGAAACATTTCGGGAAAATTCCAAATTGCATACTTGGAAACGAATACTTTTATCTTCATCTTCTTCTGTAAGCACGGAGGGTAAAAAAGTTCGATAAAAATAAGAAAGTTCACAATGATCATTTTACTGGAAATACAAATTTTGAGATCCCCTAGATAAAACAAACTTCCTACACACTACGTTCCTTTGCATCGCTGCTGTTGGCATGCCTGTGAACAGCATGACGCAAAAAGAAAATAGTGGGTTGAATGTCCGAACCCAAACTATCCCTGACATGCAAAATTATTCTCATTTCTTATTTTCTCACAAATGGCTCAAACGGTGTTGCTAAAAGGGTTTCAGGTGAAACCTATATATTTAATTTTCAGGGAATAGACTTCGAAGAAGTCTTATTTCCGAATAATTCTAATTTTGTTTTACAAAAAACCACAAAAAAGAATAAAACGTATAAATATAATTAAATAAAATAAATACAGATACGTATGTCAAATTTATTTTATAGCATTACAATTTCCGAGATACCTTTTGTTATTATGTACTTTGAATTTTGAAACAGTTTGTATATATATATATATAATTTTTTTTTCAAGTGATAATGCGCTCTTCACATTTTCTGCCAATAAGAAACGTGGAATTTCAAAGAGATCCAGCATTCCAGCATTCGAGAACAGGTCGTACAGGTTCTCCTCTACAGGAAGTTGTATCTGCACAGCACCTAGCCACATAATGCGACTTTATCTGTGCAGTATAGTAGGAATTCAAAGAATTTACAGGCTTTTTTTTGGAAGGGGACAGGAATAGGTAGTAGGCTGAGGTGTAAATTGAGAAAGATGGGAATGGTTTCACCGCTTACCGAGGAGGGCCCAGGGCGTCCTTTGGCAGACGCTAACTCCACCTTCTGCGGGGGACTCTCTAGTCGTATTGACCTAGTACCCGTCCCAGCTGGTGTGGGTTGTCAAATTGGCGTGCATGGCTCGGGATCTCTCCCTCACCAAGTCCACGATGTAAGTGAGACCGGAGTGGTTATGTAGGACGCAAGACGGGAATCTATGCTCGGTTCCATAGATCATTCTTAGCGCCCTATTCTGCACAGTCTGCAGCCTGCGAATGGTGGTTGGTGCCGCCGATCCCCAGCCCTCACAGCCATACAGGATCAGAGGCGGAATGATCGCCCGGTAGAAGTGTAGTTTCAGGTATGTGGGCATGGTGGAACTGAGGACTGGGTAAAGCTGTCTGAGCGCAGCGTGGCCGAACCTGGCCTTTGCGCGGACGTGCGGGATGATTGTAAATCCGCGGTCGAGGATTTACAAAAAATATACAAATATTTGCCGGAGGTTACTCATGGGCTATTTCCACGCTTGAGCCGAAGTGACCGCTCCGATTGTCATTGGTAAAACTTACCTAGGAGGAGCGCGGAGCTTTTCTCCGGACTAATAGTCATTCTCCACATCTCAGTCCAGCGGCCAACGGCGTTGCAGTGGCGTTGAAGGGGAGGGAGACAGTATTGCACATTCTTGTTCTGTGCCATGATGAGGACATCGTGCGCATTCTGACACATCTCAGTTTGAGGTTCCGTGGAAAAGTCGGACATATATGCTGCAAGGAGTAGCGGGGAGAGTACACTGCCCCCTGGGACTCCTCCCGCCAAGTTCCTGATTGTTGGCAGCCTTCATTCCACTCTCACTCTGAAAGTGCGGTCCCCAAGGAACATGCCAATCAGTGCGAGATAGAAGGGAAGGAGCCTGCTTAAATTTGTCCAGTAGACCCTGATGGCTGGTTGTGGCGAAGGCTATGGTCTTGAAGTTTTCCTGGAAGCCCAGGGTAGTCTTCTCAGCCACACGCAGTAGCTGCGTTGATGTGGAGAGACCGCGACGAAAACCAAAGTGGTGATTCGGTAGGAGATGCCTCTCCTCGAAGAGAAGGTTAGGCGGGTGAGGAGCAGTCCCTCAAAGACTTTTGAGACCGTTGGGAGTGTGCAGATGGAGTAGTAGTTAGGAAAGACTGGGTCCTTGCCAAGTTTCAAGATGCACACCACTCTCGCTTCTTTCCAGCAAGCTGGGAAATGGCGTAGGCGTAGGCATGCATTGAAATCCACATTAGTCGGAAGACAGACCTTTTGGAAATGTGCTGGAGCATGAATGCCGTGACGCCATCATGTCCAGGGGATTTGTTAAGGTTTAGACTATGGTTTTCGAAGATCACCGCTTTCGGGGTGATCATGGGAAGGTGGATCGCCTTGTGGTGTTGCCATGGTTCCTCGCAGAGGTAATCCACGGTTGCCCTCATGAGATCAGTGAAGTCTTCGTTTTGTGGATCCTCCCTAGGTTCGAATTGTACCTCGAGATGGTCCGCAAACACAGTGGCTTTCTCGTCTGGCTCGAACGTGAGCCACCCTAAGCAGACGGTTTAAAAGAATTTGGCAACCTCTTCAGCCTATTGCATCCCTTGTAGGCACATGTGAAATAAAACATTTCTGCACAAGTTTAACGTAAAGTAGAAGCAAGAATGTGTTTTTGTAAGAACAGTTTGTGGAAGAATGAGTCATAGATGCTACATTAAATGGACTTAATGCTACATTAAATGGACTTATTTTGTTAGTGTTAATATTTGTTTTATAAATAATATTTTTAATTAGTCAGTGGGTTATAGATCTATTTTCTTTTTAGCGTTTAACACCCGCTTTTATTACTATAGCACCATAGATGGTGCCACTGATGATACATGGAATGAAGATGGAGCTCCGGTGGAATGAGATGGCGGGGGAAACCGCAGAACCCGGAGGAAAGCCGCCCCAGCGCCGCTTCGTCCATCACAAATCGCACATGCGGTTGGGATCGAACTCGGGCCGCTTTGGTGAGAAAGCGAATGGTCTAACCAGTCGGCTACGGCGCGGCCAATTATAGAAGAAAAGTTTAGATTCAATTTATGGGCAAACATTTTCGATTCATGTAAATGAAACCCTGTGTCCTATAGTTTGACATACTAGGAGAAGATTTTCAACAAATCTCACAACAGGCTACAGTTTACATGGAGAACTTTGCTTACGTTTAATATTATCATACTTAATGCAATACATCTACATTATTATTTGTGATGCATATCTTGGACTATCTCTAAGTGCATATGAAGTCCTCCTTACTGAATTTTATATAACTAGGAAACCTTAGAAGACAGACGGGCAGAAAACTTGTATTTGACACATGCAATTTGCGCAACATAATCATTTGTTTTCCTAGCATCAGCCTTTTCGAGATATTTCAGCTGCATGTTTCATATACCTACACTGTATGTTTCAAAACAAAGGTGGTCATCTAAGGCAAGACATTTGAAAGTCGCGGATTTTTCTTTCATCCTTTCCTTCGGAAGAGGTCATTATATAATTTCTTCTTGCTTCTAAAACTGTCTCTCTGCATGTTCTACATAATTAATTACTGATTGCCAATTAGTTATGTCACTGAACCGCATAAAGGTTTTTACTATTCATTGCAGCTCACCGTTATAACCTATGATTTGCAATTCATTCTCGTTCAGTTCTAGCTATTTAAATATAAATCTATTCTTTTTTTTCTAAAGTGTTTCTAACTGTCTCTTTATTTCACAAATGTTTTCGTAACATCTGAAATTACTAAACTGAAGTGGATACTCAGGAAACGGAGAGGTAATTTATGGGTACCTAGAGCTATACTATGTATTTCACTATCAGCGTTGCTGTAGTCTGCTCAGAAGTAACTAATCCACCCCACAAGCAACGTCATTCTTATGTCCTTGTTATGCATAACACCTTTATTGAAACATATTTATAGAAGCGCCACATATCAGATCATTAATTCACATTATAAATAAAGATTCACATTTTGCTTGATGACAACCTAAATTATTATACAGTTTTCCGTATTGATACAAGGGCGCATGGAGTAAAATAAAATTATTTTTCCTATATTTTTACCACCAATGTAACTAGACCAAGTTTAAAATAAAAATTGTAGATAATGTGAAATTGAACACTTCTGTTACACGTTTTCATTTTTCAAAATAAAATATTAAAATTAATGTTTTCAGTAATAAAAAGTTTCATGACCTTCAATAAATAAGCAATTAAGCGTTAAAATAATAATAATAATAATAATAATAATAATAATAATAATAATAATAATAATAATAATAATAATAATAATAATAATAATAATAATAATAATAATAATAATAATAAGAAGAAGAAGAAGAAGAAGAAGAAGAAGAAGAAGAAGAAGAAGAACCAGGTAACTATATTAAATATTTTAATGTGCAGCTTATAAATACCGATGATAAATATATAAGTATTTAAACATTGCAGTTGAGTTTTATTTATGGGCATCCTTTAACTGCTGTTTCTTAGCATCCCGTTCTCTGTTGGGTGTGAAAGATCTTTAATTTTGCTCAGTAATCTCTTAATCAGGCTTAAGATTCTTGTATCTCACTACCTTCATTTCCACGGATCTTTTGTGGCCTACCAACCTACTGCGGGGAATTAATCAGGCAAAAGGAAACCACAGATAGGAAGAGAGGGGATACAAATCAGAGCTACAGAGACGTGCTCATCACTACCCAGAGACAGGGCAAGATGTGACTCTAGCGGTATACGCATCGGTATACGCAGCAGTTTCAACTGTGGCCATGAGAAGAAGATTTACACAGCGCAAGCATCCGCACCAGGTGCCCACATGTGCCCGAATGGCCGTGCTAACAACCCGATCTGAAAAATGACAATGAAATGAGATGGGGCAGGGAAGGAAAGGAATTAGGGATTAGAGAAGTCACCCCAGAATTCGCCCGGCGACAGGGGAAACCACAGATAAACCCAAGTTAGAATGGTGTGTCATGGGAATCGAACCCACGACCACCAAATACGAGTCTTAGACGCCAACGCTTGAGCCATCCCGCTGGGTAATTTCAGTGCTACAAAGCAAATTTTCCTCCCTATCTTAGAGAGACTTTAGAAAACAAAATAAAATATCGGAAAAATGTAAACGTTTTCCAAAAGATTACTTTATGACCAGAAAGTTAACCTGAACGCA